>OY282479.1:20827757-21235545 GCA_958295575.1 Leucania comma | reverse complement strand
TATTGTAGAGTCAAGAGCGGTGCCGATCTGGTCGGACCAAACGTGTCGGAATACGCCTACGAGGCCTTTACCCATCTACTCAGCCTTTCAAGGCTGCTTCTGTCTTTTTAGCAATGTGACCAAAGTATTGCAGAACCTAGCGAAAACACTCAGAAGACAGCCGTGAGGAGATTTTAATAATAATAATAATGGCTTAATAGCCAAGAGCCTCGACCAACACCTTAGGAGGCTCTCGTTAGGTGGCTGGATCAAGGGCTTGATTCAAAAAGTGGTACTCCTGGACACGGCTCGTATTGTTAGGAGGTTCCTTTCTCTGGAACCCTAAACGCCGGTAGCTTGGACCATGTTCCCGATACCGGTGGTTATATGTATATTCTATGAATAAAGAAAATAATAATAATAATTATTTATTTATTTATTTAAGTGTATGCATGGGCAAACCGTATCCGCAGGTGTAAGCGCCGAGTGGAGCGATACACCCAGAATCGCACATTCCGTAGCAACAAAAGGTGGGTATATAAGGCTTGGGAGCGATCGGACCAAGGTGTGACTGACGCACGCCTCCCGGATGATGACGCCATGAGTTCATTCTGGCGCAGCATCTGGTCGGTGCCTGTCAGTCACACCGAGGGTGATTGGATTCGACAGGTGGAGCGCGCGTGCGATCCAATACCACAAATGGGGGCAATTTACATCAGCCCCCAAGATGTAGCTCGTGCAGTCCGTCCGTTGCCTAAATAGAAATCTCCAGGGCCGGATGGCCTGCACAATTTCTGGATAAAGTGATTTACAAGATCGCACGCTCGTTTGGCGTCTCAATTCCAATCTGCCCTAGAGTCAGGGTCACTGCCCGAGTTTTTTTACGACAGGAATAATAATAATAATATATAATATAATATATTCCACAACTATCACACAACACCGTCTAGTCCCAAGCTAAGCAGAGCTTGTGTTATGGGTACCAGACAGCTGATAAACATACTTATATATTTATAAATACATACATATTATAGATAAATAACACCCACACACAGAACAAATGATCGTGCTCATCACATAAACATTTATCCTGGGTGGGAATCGAACCCATGACCTCCGGAATAGCAGTCAGGGCCACTAACCACTAGACCAACAGGCCAGTCAAAGGGAATAACCCATCTGCTCCATAAATCAGGCAATACTGCGGAACCTAAAAATTATAGACCGATCACGTGGTTGCCGACGGTCTATAAAGTTCTTACATCCATACTGAGAAGCAAAATTAACAGCCATATTGACAAAAATTTGATAATGTCACCTTCTCAGAATGGATGTAGGAATGGGTCCCGCGATACTAAGGAGCTGCTCCTCGTTGATATGACCATTAGCTAACAGGTTCGACGTTCCCGAAAGGATCTGTCGACATGTTGGATAGATTATAAGAAGGCCTATGACTCCGTTCCTCATACATGGCTCATGAGGATACTAGAGTTGTATAAAATTAATACAACACTACGCACCTTCCTGATGTCGTGTATGAGGAAATAGAGTACGGTCCTTCGCTATCCAGGATGTCGACATATCCAGAGGAATAGCGAACCTGTAAGGATAGAGCGAGGTATATTCCAGAGTGATAGTTTGAGTCCGCTTTGGTTTTGCCTAGCCTTGAATCCTCTAAGCACACTGCTGGAGAATTCAGGTCTAGGATAACGGTTGAAGAGAGGTGGTCTGGTTATATCTCACCTTCTTTACATGGATGACTTGAAGCTTTTTGCCCCCAACAATCTGCAACTGATGGAGCTACTGAAGGTAACTGAAACCTTCAGTAGTGCCATCAGTATGGAGTTTGGTGTGGACAAATGTGCGGTCATGTAACTTGTGCGGAATATCGAGTGGTTTAATAGACTCTTAACTTTAATATACTAAAGTAACCCACCAGACTTAACACCCGTCTGGTCGGACGATCCTCCGTTTTCAACGGAGGTATGTGGGACTTAACTCTCTGTTCCGCATACCTCCAAACTGGTAACCCTCGACAAAGAACTTTAGCGCAGCCTTCGTGCAGCTACTATATCGTGACGTAATCATCACTTCCTCAAGCTTTTGAGCAGCGAGTCATACAGCCAGCACTCACGGCTATATGAGTATCCCGACTACCAGCATATCTACTTGGTCATACCTGGTCATTACCCTCAGCGTCATCAGTGACCTTGGCTAAGCACCTGCACCTTCGGCCAGTCACATGAAGAGCCTTAAGGAACCTCTCCTGATCGACACAGCACCGCTACGACTCACTGGAGCCAGCCGCACTACTCCGACTTACTAGAGCCTACAGCATCATATCCCGACTCACTGGGATATCACCACCCCGACTCACTGGGGCATCACCGCAGACAGTTCCGATTCACCGAGAACTATGCGGAATCCGGTTCCGACTCACTGGAACCAACCTACACTGGCCTGGCAAGCATCACGACGCATCAAGAAGCATCAAGAACCATCGATCTCCGATCTCCGGAGGTCAGTGATGTAGCGACATCTATGTCGTCTTAAATGAACTAATCCTGCATAGCGCTAGTAACATTCTCCGTGCGATTTGAACATATAGAACAGCCCAAAATCATGTATTGGGCAGTAGCCCACCAGACATTACACACGTCTGGCTGGTGTATCCTCCCTATTCAAAGGAGGCGTGCGGGACTTTACCCTCTGTTCCGCATACCTCCAAAAGCAGAACTAGTGCTATGAGTAGTACTAGACAACTGATAAATATAGCAGCCAAAATTTGTTGCAAATTTTATGGTGAGGTGGTTTCAGAAAAATTTCAGCCCCTGCAGCTAATGCGGCTGTGAGGCTGCCATACACGCGTTGTCGACCTACATATTCTGGCAAATGAGAGGCTATTCTTAAGGTTGACATAAAAAATGCATTTAATTCTGTTAATAGGGACACCTTGCTGGCAGAAACTAAAAAAGAAAAACTTCAAATCTTTAATTTTCTCTGACAGTGTTATAGACGACCATCTAAATTACTGTTTTGGGACAACGTTTTGGAATCCGCTGTTGGCTGTCAACAAGGTGACTCACTTCGGCCAGTGATTTTTAGCTTAGCTATACACACAGTCATTCTAAAATTTGATTAAAATTTAAATTTAATGTGTGGTACCTCGATGATGCTACCTTGGGAGGCGATGTAGACACTGTTTTCAATGATATACATTTTTTTAAAACCAACTTTCTTCTATTGGAGCAGATCTCAACATTTCTAAATGTAAGTTATTACTCTCTGACATTACTGACAGACAGCGGACTCTTTCAAAATTCAATGTAATAGACCCTGCAATCAAAAATTCTTTTCGTCTCTTTGTCCCCAATCTTTGAGGATTCCTTTCCCAGTTTTGTGGAGGAAAAAATACAAAATTTCAATGCTGTTTCGGAAAGATTGCTCGAAATTAACATGCATTTGGCCATTACCCTAATTACATTTTATAATGTTTTTGTAGCATTGAGAGACATTTATTTCAATATTTCATACATGGATTTCTAGTTCGATATAAAACTTAATAGATATATTATATACAAATTAAAAATTAATATTATGTACAAACGGGTAGAAAAAGAACTTATTGGGCATCAAAAAATTCATCCACATCGATATCAATGGGAAAAGTGCCCAGAACGCTGGCAGCATTGCCACGTTGGATGGCAATGCTGATTCGTTGACCGAAGAAAAGCCCAGCCCTCTGGTCACGCGAAGAGTCGACTAGCTGTTTGCTGATGTCACGAACAACTCGATGAGCGCTCGGACCCCATGGCCCTAGTGTTTCAACCCCAAACGGCTCAAACATGTAACTACCGATAAGGTTATTATATTTACGCCGTTTGAGATTTTCTGCACCTGCAGCAGCCGCCCCAGCACAGCCTGCCGTACTCAGAAGATGGGATGGCGCAAGGGTGTCGACACAAGTTGCATCCCACACCAAAGGCCTACCTAACTTCCAGGGCTGTATGGTCATCCCGTCTGGCCTCTTTCCATCGTCACGTGCCAAGCCGATAGGTTCAAAAACAGCTGGCACCCCGGCGATGACGAGAGCTCGGCGGATGATGTCATTAATGCTGGCATGCCGTGCTATCCGACCAGCGCTTCTACTGCAGGACAGGCCATGGTGTCCGAGGCGGTCGACTGCTTCACCGCATTGACATCGATGTGGAGCTCCACTAGGAGCACCCAAACGCAAGCATGTAGCGATCCGGAAGGTGGTGTCACTCAGCATGGTACCTATGTTGGGTGACGGTAGAGCCTGTAGCCAGAGACCCGACTCCCATTCCCCCACAGCCAGTAGGCGGGCACGCTCAGCAGTATTGGTGGACGTATTAATGAGATTATTCCGTACCAACCTGCAGAGCGGCTCATCCCACTGTCTCTGGGAAGATGGATTTTCGGGCAACGCCTTGTCCGGGCAAGCCACTTTCCAGACATTCACGGCATCGGTCAAGCACGGCACCTCCCAGTCAACCAGTGATGGAGTTAAGATTCTTTCGATTAACTGTTGAGTGCTGTGGACCGAAGACAGGAACGCCGGTAGACAGACACTAGAAATTTTGCGGATGCCGAGCCCACCAAAGCGAATGGGTAGTGTGGCTTGCAGCCATGCTCGGTCATCCAAAGCCACATTTAAGATGGACGTTAGAGTGTATCGAATGGTTTCGTCAATTTTGTCTAAGAGATGTGGTAGTTTCCATAAAGGGGAAGAGCGGAGAAAATACATAAAGTTTGGTGCAAAACAGCAATATCTAATGAGGGTGAAAGCGGAATGTAAGTTAATTTTTGATAGTCGGTCCGAAATATCGTTGAATGATTTTATTTTATCGTCAATGAATAAGGAAAAACTGTCTTTGGAGAACCTAGGAGGTGCAGTGAACATTTTTCTAAAATTTTGATATTTGGGGCTATTGCATTAAATTTCTGTAGAGTTGATTGTCTGTCAGTATTGTCAGAAACAAAAATTTCACATTTCGAATAGTTTAGTTCGAGGCCGATGGATCGAAATTGCTCCGTCAGAAATTGGAAATCTTTTAGAACTGTATCAACATCACCTCCCAGTGTTCCATCATCTAAATACCATAGGTTAAATTTGGAATTTAGTTGTTGTATTATTGGATAGATAGCTAAGCTGAAAATGACTGGCCCGAGAGGATCACCTTGTTGGCATCCAACGGCAGATTCCAAAACCTTGTCTTTGTATAATAATTTGGATGGGTGCCTATAGCATTGCCACAAAAAACCGAAAATTTCTGGAAGTTCTTTTTTTGCTTCAGCCAGCAAAGTGTCCCTGTTAACAGAATTAAAGGCGTTTTTAACGTCAACCTTGAGAATGACCTCACCCTTATCAGAATTCAGGAAAGTGGCAAGGGCATGTACAGCAGCCTCACAGCCCCCTCTCGAGCCAAAGCCAAGCTGTAGGGGCTGGAATTTGTTGGTCAGTGACTGACCATATATCTTGCAACAAATTTTGGCTGCCATACGCCTGTAGGTGCACCCGACGGCGATGGGACGAATGCCACCGTCTCTCATGCGCAGGGCACATAGATTGGCCCTGTACAAGACATCGACGACGGCATCGTTCACGCCACCGGAGAGCATAAATTTGACAAGAGCCAGAAGTTCCTTCAAAAGCGACTCACCAGCTTCCCCGGCGCCTGAACTTAAAAGGTCCTTTAAGTGTTGAGGAGTCAGGCCGTCGAGGCCACCGGCGGAACCGCTTCTGAAGGAGCTCACGGCTGCGAGTAACTGGGGCGCTGAAATGTGGAGAAAAGGTGAATCCGGATTAGGGGTGTCAGGAGCGTCAGGAAAGGTGAGGTCATCCGCAGGCGCTGGGTGTTTACTCTCCAGGGCTGAAATTGTATCTGGAGAGTAAGGCGCCACCACATCACTGCTAAATAGTAGCCTAGCCGCTCCCCTGATATCACCCTCGCTTATTTTGGATTCCACATGTGAGCACAAATCTTTCTGGGAAATGTTGTTGAAAGCGGGTAAATTTAGGTCTAAAATGTGATCCGAATTATTGCAATTATCTTTAATTTGTGTCGTTAAAGTTTTTTTAAATTTACCCTAATCCGTTATTATGTTTGAGTCCTAAATTAATATATTTCCTTCGTGCTTCCTACTTATGGAAGCACCCTCACATTTTGGAGAAAAAAAAAAACCAAATTATCCGGCATACTCTTACTTTAATTTTAAATATGACCTTGGACGATCGAGCTTAGGCTCAAGTTACACTTCCCGTCCGTATGGGTCTCGGCGTCCGCAAAATTACTAGTATTAGTTTACCGGCATTCATATCTTCGGTCCACAGCACTAATATATTAATCAGGTACGTTCTAACTTCCACACAGATTTCTTTAGAAGTGCCGTGTTTCACCAAGGCTATAAATACCTGGAGACTCGCTTGCCCGAATCCACCCAACTACCCAAGTTCCCAGAGACGGTGGGATGAGCTGCGCTGCAAAGTAGTCCAGGAAAACCTAATCGTAACATCTGCTACGACTGCGGAGCGTGCGCGCCTGCTGGCTGTGGGAAGCTGGAAGTCAAGTTTTTGACTTCACGCACTGCCGTCGTCGAATATTGGCACCTTGTTCGACGATACTACTTTCCGCTTAGCTGTTGCCCTACGCCTAGGTTCTCCTTGCTGTTTTCCTCATCGCTGTCGCTGTGGCGAAGTTGTCAACAGTTTCGGTCACCATGGCCTGTTATGCAGTCGAAGTACAGTACACAGCGATGGTAAAAGACCGGACGGTATGTCTTTATTTCCTTGAAAGATGGGTAGGCCTTTGGTGTGGGACGCTACCTGTGTCGACACTCTTGCGACATCCCATCTTCCTAGCTCATCGTGCTGTGTTGGTGCTGCCGCTGCGGCTCCGGAGATCCTCAAGCGGTGGAAATATAACAACTTCGTCGGCAGTTATATTTTTGAGCCGTTTGGGGTTGAAACTCTTGGGCCGTGGGGTCCGAGTGCTCATACGCTTTTTAAAAAAAATATCCAAACGCTTAGTTAACTCTTCACGTGACCCAAGGGCTGAAAAAAAAATCTGGGGGTCAGAAATTAAGCATTGCCATACAACGTGGCAATGCCACCAGCCTTTTGGGCCCTTTTGCACACTCCCAGTCGACAGCGATGCGGAGGAGTTTTATGACGCCATTTTAAGCTAGAAATAATTGCCTTTAGTGTATGTATAAATAGTTTTAATTAGCTGTTTTTATTTTTCTTGTTTTTATAATTTGTCTAAACTTAAATAAAATAACCACATTATGTTACTGATAAATATACTTATACATTTCTAAATACATACCTACCTATTATAGATAAATTACACCCAGACACAGAACAAATGATCATGCTCATCACACAAACTTTTGTCCTGGGTGGCAATAGAACACAGAACCATTACAGTCAGGGCCACTAACTATTAGACCAACAGGCCAATTAAAAAATGATATATATAGAATCGATTTGAATAAATTTTATTGTAAAAGTAGCAGTATAATATATTCAATAGATAAACATCTGCCTAAAAAACTAAACGATTGTGCTTAAACATATGGATTAAACTAACTGACCATAACAAATCACCTCGGAAGGGATTGGCTAACACTTGTGCCAGAGTTACACTTCATTTATAATATTAGTTTTAGGCTGTATAAGATCTGGAAGATGAACTTGATAATGATTTTAAAATATATTTGCTTTGTTTGGATTTTTTATTTGCAATGCCAAATTGTTGACAGTGAACGAGTAAGTACTATTTAAAACCTTCTTTTCTTAAACGCAGTGTGGCATATAAGAAGCAAAATAATATTTTAGATTTTCCCAAAATCTAAAATATTATTTTGTACCTGTAATATTTCCACACTTTATTTTATGAAAATGAAAATGAAATCTTTATTTGTAAACATAGGTTTTTAAATGGTGTTACAATTAAATATAAGAGTCCCATCTATGTTTTGCGTTTAAGCGTACAAATTAAATTGATGATTATAATCAGTTTTTATCAAAATTCAAATTACAAAAATAACATTAATGTCAGAATGATTAGAAAAAACAATATTTTAGATTATTAATTACAGTCAAAAATTTTACACATACAAACAAATTAATTGTCACATAAACATAGAGGTAATAATTATAACAATTTTATTTCAATAATTTAATTCAGTGTAATGTCAAGTTTTTACTAAAGTCATAAATCGGATATAGTAGTTCTAGCAAGTTTCATTAAGATAGTCATTAATAGTGTAGTAACATTTTTAAATCAAAAAATCATTTAACCATTTTTTGAACAGATCTGTATTACTAGCTTCTATGATATGTTTGGGTAATTTATTGTATATTTTGGGTGCCATGCCTAAAAGGTTTTTGCTGAATATAGCTTTTTTGTGTCTTGTCATGCATATTGTATTTTTATAGCGTATGCTCTTCGGGCGATTATATAAATGTAGATTTGATTTGACGAAAGTAGCTACTTCATATATATAAAGACACGGGAGTGTAAGTAACTTAAGCTTTTGAAAATATGGCTTACAGCTCTCTGTATTTTGTATGCCACATATTGCCCTTATGCATTTCTTCTGTGCTCTAAACGCCACTTCTCTGTCTGGCGAGTTTCCCCAAAACATAAGTCCGTAGCGTAATGTTGATGACACATAACCATGGTATGCCATTAAAAGGGTGGCCTGACTTGATATTTTCCTTAGGTTATAAAGGGCATAGGAGCACTGGCTAAGTCTTTTACACACGCCCTCAACATGCATTTTCCAGTTCATGCCTTTATCTATCCACATGCCCAAGAATTTTGTGTGATCAGTATCCTGAATACTTGTATTACCATATCGAACGTCTGGTTTTTTATTATTTGTTTTTTGTTCAAATGAGATGTAGTTAGTCTTATTTAGATTAATTTTTAAGTTATTTTCTGTTAGCCAGGATATTATGTCATTAAGGTTGTCATTAATTTCTTTTTCAAGTGTGTCACTATTTTTGCTTTTAAATAATATTGTGCTATCGTCTGCGAACAAGATCATAGGATTGTTAATGAGTTTAGGCATGTCGTTAATATATATGATGAAAAACAATGGAGCAAGTACACCGCCCTGCGGTTATCTAACCTAACCTATGTTTATTTCTTAAATCCAAAGTTTTTGGAATTCATAATGAGCCCAAAGATTTTTTTTCTGGTAGGTTGTCTTACTGATACCAATGTGCATTTAAAATTAATTTAATAATAAGGGTAAAATGAGAATAAAATTAGAGAAAACAGAATTATATTTTGCATTAACTTGACAGTTGGCTATAATTTAAGATATGGCTCTTTGGGAAGCGTTCAGCATGGCCGCCGATCGCATTTGCAGCGACAGCGCCCACACCAGCGGCCCCAATCCTCGCGTAGAGCAGGAGGCGTATGGTCCCTGAGGTTTAGCAGGAGCCGCTTTAGGGGAGCCCCGGTCCGTTCCAGTTCCATCGCCTGTCGAAAACGAGTCTCAGGTACTTTATCGTCGACCCAACGTCAATGCAAACCCGTCCTACCGTTATTTGGGAACCTGATGGTGGCGCGTTCCGAGGGCCATTAAAAACAGGGCCTCGGACTTGTGCAGTGTCAGCGTCCACTTAGAAACCCCGCCTAGTGGCCCACCTGGCATCGGAAGCACCTCAGAGGTTTCGTTGCTCCAGCAGCTTCACCTGCGCTGAAACCCAGCCCACAAAAAGCCTTCGGCCACAAGTTATAGCTTTGGCCACCGGCACGGGGCAGCTCATCGTGACCGTTTACATGACCGTGCTGTCAGCATGGATAGTGCCTGCCTGTACCTAGTTGGTAGGGCACCCTCCCACCCTGACTATAGCAGCCACAACCTCATCGTCTGTCACGGAGTCATCCAGGCCCAAAATACGCACATCTACGCACTTGGTGGGCCTGGAGCTTGGTGAGGTCCCCCATCCGCTTCGCATTGAAAAGGCGCCCACTGTAGGCTAGCTGTAGTGTGATCACTACAGCTGAGGATATCGGGGCTCAAAGCTCGCCACGAGGGCCATCTTCTTGTGCTGCCGCCGTCTTTCACGCTTCTTAGCCGCCCTTTCCACCTTGCCCGCCCTGTTCTTCTCTCCGACTACTTGCCATTCGGCGTCGGCCAGAGAATCCGCAGGCTGGGGAATAGGCCGACTCATCGCCGTGGCAGGAGCATTTGTCGCCTTGCCTTCTTAAGGGGTGGGGAGGGGCAAGGTGCTTTGCCACCGGGGCTAGCCTCGCGGGCTCTGACACAACCGTGGGTCCGCGTTTAGCTTGTCCCGATGGGCCCGGCTTGGGCGCAGCAGCTGGGACCGCAGCAGTGTCGGCGCTTGACAGTGTCTTACGTTGGCTGAAAGCCGTGAGTGGGGTCGCAAGATGGCCGTCCTCTTGGAGACTTTCTCCTCTTTTTAGCAACGTCTGTTAAGGCAGCTGCCACGACTTCCGTGAATTTGGCAAGCGCCTCCTTCTTGCTCTCTGGCTCACTGCCAGTAAGCTCTGGCTCTAAGGCACCGACTTGACCGTTGGTTGCCTCGGTGTGGCGGGTCACCACCTCGAAGGTGCGCCCTTTCCCCTTTCTCGTCTTTCGGCCCGCACCCCCCCCCAGTAGTGGAGATTTTACGGGCGAGTTCATCATCGGAGCATGTTCTTTGGTCATTCCCCGACTTGGGGCGTTTGAGAAACTAGTTCCTCCTCCTGAAGGTGGACTCTGCCATTTCCATTTTCTCCGAGTCGAGCGAAAACGCGACATCGGCAATGAGGTGGGGTCCCCAATAAACACGTTTGTCATCGTGGTCATATCTGATAAGCAGACACGTACTAGAGGCGAAATTACTCTGCAAAACCACTGTCCAAAAGCATCAACAGCTGTTGGCGCTGATGCTCCTGAATGGTGCACCTTCTGTGGCGGTCCATCTGGACTCCACCCTGTGTGTGCTGTGTGTGTTCCTCTTGGTCTGGGTTCTCACTTGAGGCCTTCCAACATGATTAGCTCTACCGGCATAGTCCTCAAGGTCACAGAGACCCGCAAGCCCCACCACGACGACAACATGGGAACACAATTGGTGGGAAAGACAGTAATGCGTATGTTGGTGACTCAATTATAATGTTATGTAGTCACCGAGGTCCCTTCCCACAAAATGTTTTATTTTCAATAGATCCTTGAAAAGAATGCTAAGCCTTTGAACCTGCCTGTCGTGTACAGGCATTTGACAGTCGTTACAGGTAGTGAGAAGTCAGAAAATCTGAC
The DNA here is from genome assembly GCA_958295575.1 of Leucania comma. Taxonomy (NCBI): domain Eukaryota; kingdom Metazoa; phylum Arthropoda; class Insecta; order Lepidoptera; family Noctuidae; genus Leucania; species Leucania comma. Next base: position 21,224,262 of record OY282479.1, on the reverse strand, counting down.
GCCTTGTTATTCATTGATTAGGTACATTATCAGAGTACATAATCAAAGGCTGTAATGACCCCTACTAGAATATACTTTCATATTACCTACTCTTAATCCATAATGGCTAATTTCCTGCCAATTTAGTGAAAAAAGTTAAACTGACTCATTATGGAACTATTTTACTAACAAAATTATGTCGTTGTTCCTCCTTATTTATGAAAGATACAACCTGGTTAATAAAATAAACTTATATAAATGGAAATCTGTATAATCGTTGGCAAATAAAATTGAAAATAATAATTAACTTCTTCGGAGGGTATGCGGAACAGAGAGTAATATCCCACATACCTCCGTTGAAAAGGGAGGACCCCGCGACCAGACGGGTGCTATGTCTGATGGGATACTGCCCGATAGATGATTTTGGGCTGTTCTATATGTTCTGTTACGTCGTAAAACGTAGCACGCCGTATCTTTAATAAAATCACGAGTAGCACGCGAAGTAAAACGCATTACTGTGAGAAGCTTCCAGAATAGAAGTATGTACCTAGGCCAGGCAAGTTCTAGAAAAGTCCGCAATAAAGTAGTAGGTACTGAATTATTATTAAAAAGTTTGAATCGGTACTTAAGGAGTGGATAAGGGAATTTGTACCTTCCGCCTTATACGATAAAGTCGAAATTTGCATTTGTCGTAAATCATAAGGTTTGTAATATTTTTTTTTTTTTTTAGGCTATGAGCAAATTTGTTCTATGATATTGTCATGCGGAGTGGCTTCCCATTGGAGGCATCTACTCGTCTGCTATCCAGAGCTACAGCCTGTCTTCTAGGTCGAGAATGTGGTGACGTTTTAGTCGTCTCACATAGCGATTCATGGTGAGCTGCCGAGCGAGTTCGTTAGGGTGACGGATTAATCGCTCTTTGTATTTAGCTGCCAGGCTTCGAATTTCCTCTATGATTGTACTCATTTCAAGGTGCTCGTGGACTTCACTGTTAGTTATGTACCATGGTACATTTGCGATTGTTCTGAGGATCTTGTTCTGCTGGTGCTGGAGCATGTTTATGTTAGAATCGGTTGCGCTGCCCCATAGTTGTAACCCATATGCCCAAATAGGCTTTAGGATGACTTTATATATAAGCAGTTTGTTGTCAATAGAAAGTCTCGAGTTTCTTCCTAGCATCCAGTATAGGCTGTTGTACTTAAGCTGTAGTTCCTGCTTTTTACATTTGATGTGGTGTCTCCAGGTTAGTTTACGATCAATGTGTAAGCCAAGATATCTTACATGGTCACTGTGGGGTAGAATACACTGGCCCAGCTTAACAGGTGGGCAGTCTCCTGTTCTAAGAGTGAATGTCACCTGCACTGATTTCGTGGCACTAGCCTTTATTTTCCATCTTTGGAGCCATTCGTTAACTTTGTTAAGACCCTTCTGCAGGTTTTCTGATGCTAGTTTTGGATCTTTATTACTAGCCAATATAGCAGTGTCGTCTGCGAATGTAGCTGTGGTTATCCCTGCTGTTAGCGGTAGGTCAGCGGTGTACAACGTGTACAGCATAGGGCCCAAAACAGATCCTTGTGGCACCCCAGCGTCAATTTCTTTGAACTCAGAAGTGGCGTCGCCTTCTTTCACATAAAATATGCGATCCTCGAGGTAAGATTTGAATATTGGAAAATATGAGTGGGAAATATTCTGTTTGATCTTACATAGTAGGCCTTTGTGCCAGACCTTGTCAAACGCCTGCTGGATATCCAAAAACGCTGACGAGCAGTATTCTTTTTGTTCTAAAGATTTCCTTATGGCATCACATACTCTGTGCGCTTGTTCCACTGTGTCATGGCGTTCTCTGAAGCCGAATTGGTGGTCTGGTATCACTTTGCGTTCCAAGAGGTTAGGCATAACTCTGCGAAGTATTATCTTTTCCAGTACCTTAGATAGAGTAGGCAACAGGCTGATTGGTCGATAGGATGTTTTTTCGGTAATTAATTTACCAGCCTTGTAAATCATGATTATTTCAGAGACTTTCCATGCACTCGGGAAGTACCCTATTCGTAACATAGCATTGAAGATGGTGGTTATGAACACAATAGCTTTCCTAGGTAGTTCCAGCAATACTTCTTTGGTTATCAGGTCATAACCCGGCGCCTTTTTACTGTCCAGTCGTTTGATCGTTCTTATGACTTCCGCGGGCGACACAGGTTTAGGGGGAAGGTCCATTTGAAGGTCTTGTTTCAAAACGAGATCAACATATTCCTCTGACGAGTTGTCTAATGATACATTCGGTTTGAAAACATTTTTTAGATGATCCGCAAACAAGTTCGCTTTATCTTGACTAGTTCTAGCCCAACCGTTTTCCATTTTTATTGGTGTTTTAGGTATGTTAGGTCTGTCACAAGAACGGGTGATTTTCCAGAGCGAGTAGTTGCTGGCTTTCGTAGCAGTTAGAGACTCCAATTGTGCTTGCATTGTTAACTCATTGACATTCTTTATAGTTTGCTTCAATTCTACAATGGCTTTATTAAGGGCGGCCTTGTCTTGGGGATGACGGCTCAGCTGCCAAACTCTGCGTAGCCTGCGTTTCTCCTGGATCATAGTCTTTATTTCCAATGGTATGTTTGTGGGCTGGTTTCTATATTCAGTAGTAGGCATGCTTCTCCACGCTTGTAAGGTTTGTAAGTAAAGGTTTGTAATAATAATGTTTTTATTGCTCCGCGATGTGACTCTATTGTTCTGGAATGGCCTTGAAACGTCTTTATCTAGAATTTTCTTGGCTCCATATATAAAAAGGGCGCCTCCGACTACTGGCCAGTCAGTTTGAATTCGTCTGCGATTCGAGTGCGATCTCCGAGTTCTGTGAAGTGATTAGTGATTCTATCTAACGACCCAAGCGATACGGAAACGGAACTCTAGTGTTGATAATTGTGTTTTGGATCAATTTGATCGAAACAATTTGTTATTGTTTGTGGTTATTAAAGTTCTCTTCTAGTAAACCGGCATTTTAATTACTCACGTTCGTAACAGTTCAAATCGCGCGGAGAACTTTACTTGAGCGATGCAGGATTAGTTCTTGTGTGACGCCATAGATGTCACTACACTTCTTTTACTTTGGTTGGAATGTATATAAATTATTATATATTTGCAATCCTAAATTATTCTCGGCAAATCGGGAATTGACCGAATAAACGCCAAATATATGAAAAATTTGTTGAGTTTTATAAGCTACCTTTTCTTTGAACGAGTCCAAAGCCAAGGTAGCTGCTAGGAAACTCGGCGTTGGGACACTTTGGGCGGTTTATTGAGATGAACCACCCAAAGTTGAGGCCAGAGTAAATTTCAACTACCAGGAGCTGAAGGCGATTAGTGCACTCCAAGGATACATTTTGAAAAGCAGGAGCCAAGGGACTCTTTTAGGCGGTGAACAAACACGCCAAAGTCAAGCGAAACTGACTATTTTATATCAATAGGACTACGTTAATGTTTTGTGTATCATCTTATTATTATAACAAGTTATGTCGTAGATAACCTACCTTGACACAGAGCGTCCAAAGATCAACTGGTTTAACAAAACAGTTCTGAGGGAGTTTTCTATGACCAGTAAACGATGGAACAGACAGGATCCTAGGCACTTTGTGAGTCTGAGAATAGATTTGCTGTTCACCGCTGCTAATAACGTCCAGGTAAGTTTATGGCAGGATTTAAAACCTCTTTAGTATCTGCGTGGGCTCTTTTACAGCAAATGTGACAGTGGAAGTAGAATTTGCAATAATAATTTCAGCAAACGGTAATGTAGCTAAGTTCATGTTTTATTTCGATAGTCCAAAAGAATCCCAAAAAAATCCCAAATGCTAAATGTCCCAATAATTCCCAAATGGATATTAGATAAGACAAACAAGTAATACCTCATAAACAGACTTTCGCTTTTATAACAAGCTGCCGAAGTGGGTTACAGAACTTATCTAGAGGGAAAATTCAAAACCTACATCAAGCGTATCGTTACCAAAAAAGCGTATTACAACGTTAAAGACTATGTTGAAGACACGCTGGTTTGACACGACTGCATCTTATGGTAACTCATTAACTGCATTATTCGTGAAAATGTCCACACTTTTGCAATATATCTTTTTTTTTTGTTTTGATTCAACCACCTTAACTTTTTCAGTGATAGTTTTATTTTTAGGAATTAGAAATAAGAATATTTTATTTCAAATAGACCAATTACAGGCACTTTTGAATTGTCAAAATGTCGGTCAATCCAAAAAAAAGTGAAATTAAATTGTTCATTCCAAAGCGTAGATCTCTATGGAGAAGAACATGCAAGAAATTCCATGGACACTATTTTTAAATGATATTATGAGTTACATAAATGTTGGTTATATATTTTTAGTCCCTTCTATTATGTGATTTCAATGAAAAAAAATATAGATAAATTGTATTATGTGAGTACTATGAAAAACAAAATAAAAAATAGTAATGAAAAAATAAATAAAAAATGAAATAATTAAAAAATAGAAATTGAATTACGCCACTGGCAGCTACGAGATGACCAGTCTCAACAGCTGACGGCGCCCGTTCACGAGCATGATGCGTGCCTCAACTCCACTTAGCTGAACCATTTTGACGGGAACTGAATGACCCAATAACACGTGCCACCATCAGCGAGACATTTGAGTGAGCATGACAAACTCTCAACTGCCATGCTGTAATTAACTTGTTTGACAACAAGTTGTAACATAATAAAAATGCTCAATGGTACTTCAAATTCACAAATTAGAAAAAAGTACTTCTACATTATACAATTTTATTGTTTTATTTTTAGATTATAGATAGCCTGTTTTTTTATAATATGAATGTGAAAACTGTAGATTCCGTGCATTTATAAATTGCCTTCTATTTTGACCCATTTTTTCTTAGTATCAAGGAGTTCCTTGACGGTTATTTTCCAAAGAGAACGACCAACTGGTACCATGCACTAGCTTCTGACGTTTTAAAGTGTCCATATGGGCCTATGTGAAAAAAAAAACATTTCGATCATTTTCTTTTTTTTTCTTTTGTTAAATAATGTAATTGATCATCATCATCATCATTTCAGCCAAAAGTCGTCCACTGTTGGACATAGGCCTCCCCAAGCGTCTCCACAATTGCCGGTCCTGTGCGTCTCGCATCCATCGGACTCCAGCGACCCTGACCAGGTCATCGGTCCACCTAGTGGGAGGCCTTCTAACGCTGCGTCTTCCGGTACGCGGCCGCTACTCCAGAACCTTTTGGCCCCAACGGCCATCTGTTCTGCGTGCAGTGTGCCCAGCCCATTGCCACTTAAGTTTGGCGATTCTGCGTGCTATGTCGGCAACCCTGGTTCTCTTGCGGATATCTTCATTCCTGATTCGATCACGCAAGGAAACTCCGAGCATAGCCCTTTCCATTGCCCTTTGGGTGACTTTAAGTTTTCTTGTGAGGCCCATTGTAAGCGAAATTGAGCATTGAGCATTCTATGAAATTGATAAATAATGACCAATTTATAAATTTTGCAGTTGGACTTCTACTTCTACCAATTATTAACAAATAGATACAAACCCAGCTTCGTGGAAATGCATTTTAAATTATGTGACATGATGCAGCCTGACACAATATTCGGTGGGCCATTATTAAAGGAATTAGGTGGCAAAAAATGCCCTTATCCTCCGGTGAGTATAATACAAAGAGGTTACATACATTCCCATACCTTTTTTATAATAATATTACACAACAATCACACAACGGCGTCTAGTCCCAAGCTAAGCAGAGCTTTTGTTATGAGTACTATACAACTAATAGAGATAAACATACTAATAGAGTTGTAAATACATACATACTATAGACTGATAAATTACACCCAGACACAGAACAAATGATCGTACTCATCACACAAACATTACCCCTGGGTTGGAATCGAACCTACGACCTCCGGCATAGCAGTCAGGGTTACTAACCACTAGCTAGACCCAAAATCAGCAACCGCTTTATCTTCTTTACTTACAAAATTGTTGAAAAAAAACTATAATGTCTATCTGAAGTAAAATTTCAAATAGAATGAAATTTCGCGATGCGCAACTCCGAGGCTCATTTTGCTTATAAAACTTCGGTTCGGGTTCGGGGCTATTACACGATGCCGCTCTCCGCTGCGATGAGCGGAAACGGCGTGAGTGCCGCTTTTCCGTTGTGTAGTGTATGTGTGTTAGTCATCTACGGATCACATACAAGCTATTGCGACGTGAGATCCACTTTTCCACCTGCCGCGTCAATGTGCGGCACTGTTTATGAATTCCATACAAGTTTAGATATTCTCTCTGACGTAACTATGGCTTATTTTAACTTACTAAAGCGAGTTGGTCTTGGATGCACGTATGTAAGTGTCCTTAGCCTTTTTTGCTTAAACTGGAAGCGACGAAGGTATTATAGAGGAAAGCGTACGCACACAGAAATTATGTGTGTGTATGGTGGAGGGATAAGGTGTGTCACAAAACTGACGCATTGTCAGAAGCAAGTTGCCCACGTATATTCCACATCTATAACAACGTTCGTGACTATTTTACAACAGTAAAATAGTCACGAATAAGGCATTGACAGATTTAATTAATTGGCTGGATATGAATAATTTGAAAATAAATACGAATAAAACTAAATTTATAACATTTTCGTCTTTTAATAACCATAAAAAAATAGGAAATGAAGTAAAATTAATTTTAAATTACAATAATAATGACATAGAAGAAGTTAATAATATCAAATTTTTAGGACTAGTTATGGACAGACATTGCAATTGGAAAGCTCAAGTAGATAACGTATGTAAGAAAATAAACAAATTCGTATTTGCACTTAGGAGGATCAAAAATTTAACAGACATCCAAACGGCCTTGTTGGTGTACCATAGCCATGTTTGTTCTGTTTTAAGGTATGGAATAACTATATGGGGGAATTCAACAAATGCCCAGAGGGCATTTATAGCCCAAAAGAAGTGTTTAAGGTCAATTTTCAATCTTAAGTGGACGGACTCTTGTAAACCTCTATTTATTAAACAAAAGCTGCTGACCCTCCCATCTCTATATATATTTGAAATCTGCAAATTCGTAAGAAATAATTACGCGCTTTTTGAAAAAGATGAAAAGGCTAAGACAAAGAGGAAAATAACACAAAAACCACTAGTAGTTCCGCGAAATAGATTAAAAGTATGCAACAAGAATTGTTATACCATGGCGGTGAAAATATATAACCATTTAGCCGAAAAATTGAGAAGTGCTACAGATTTGGAATTTAATAGAAAGCTATATGACTGGTTGTGTGAGAAATGTTTTTATTCCGTCAATGAATATCTTGAGCATAAAGTGTGAAATTTCTATAATTGTTACGTTATCATTTTTCATATTTTTGTTATTTTTTTTATTATTTTTTTATTATATTGACATGAAACCATTTTTATAGTATTTTTTATTTTTATTTATTGTTGACATGAAATCATTTTTATTGTAAATAATCTTTTATTGACATGACATCATTTTTACTCTAAATTATTAAGTACTTTTTTATTGACATGAAATTATTTTTATTATGAATTATTTGTTTTCAATTATTAAGAATTTAATTTTAATTTAGTGGTTGAATTGTTAATTGAAATGATTATTTGGTATTTTATGAAATTGCTTTAACTAGACGTGTAACTGTAAGTCTGTAACTATAACTCGATGTGTACCTACTGCATGCTAAAGATGTAAAACTAAATATTTGTACGGCTGAAATGCCGAATATAGTGAAACCCCATATATCCTAAGAACTTGTTAGCTACCTATATTCTTGCAAATAAATATATCATTCATTCATTCATTCATTCATTCATTCATTCATTCATTCAACACAACGCCGTCTAGTCCCAAGCTAAGCAGAGCTTGTGTTAGAAGTACTAGACAACTGATAAAATTACTTATATATTTCTAGATACATACATATTATTATAATTATAAATAAATTACACCCAAACACAGAACAAAAGATCGTGCTCAACACACAAACATTTGTCCTGCATGGGAATCGAAACCATGACCTCCGGCATAGCAGTCAGGGCCATAAACCACTGGACCAACAGGTCAGTCGAGTCGACGTCGACACCGAGCTACCAGTTACTCGTCGCGAGAGTTTGCCATCACGGTGCTCGGCTTATTTGGGGCACGCTTCCACCTTATACCACACCGTGTCCTCCAGGTGGTCCGCACAATGGAGACACCCAGGAGTTTCATCAGCCTAAATCTGAAACAGGAACGTTTCCAACGAGCCGTTTCCATGATGCGGATGACTCTCCAGGAGGAGACATCCGGCCAAACAATATGCAAGCGAAGATATGTATACATCTAAGACCAACCCGGCTCAAGTCGTAGACGGCGCGTTCTGTTCCCCCGCGCCCCAAGGAGCTGTCAGCAACCCGTAGAGGCCCAGCCTACTAGCTGCAGGCAGGCAGGTTCGAAGCCTGCTGGGGTCATGGGTCAGCAGTGCTTTCGAAAGGAATACCCGGCCCCGGCACGATAGGCAACGAAGGAACGGGGCAGGTTTTAGTCAGTAAAAGTCTGATACTACTTCCCGCTCCGCCCATGGGCGGGATTTGTCATAGGATGATTTTACCTATCATAAAAAAAAAATCGTCTTAGGGAAAGAAATAAATCAGTAAATCTATAAAAAATATTTGATTTGCACCACTAACTATTATTTTTTCAGGCTATTTATGAAATGACAAATATGACGATCCCATATGTACCGAAAAACTTCCCGTTTCAAAAAGGTCGTATCTACTGCAATATATCACTTACTGAAGGCAATGTGACCAGGGTTATGGTGTATGGTAGCATTGATTTAGAGGTAAAAGTATGGCACAAAATTCTGAAAACCTGAAGCTTATTGTACCAAAATACAATTATTTCAATTAAAACAATTTTGAGTACTGAATACGTTTTTTTCATATTACCCTATTACGGTGAAGAAAAAAGGATAGTAATGATTTTAATAGTATTCCCTCGTACCTTCTCAAACTCGAAGCGTTTATTTTTATTATAAATTAAATTAATTTTTTTTTTTTTTTTCTTTCCATTTGCAATCGGTCGTCAGACCATAAGCGAATTAGTTTTTAGAGATAAGTGGCGTTGTGGTGGAGCTGCCTGTGCTGCTCCTCCCACTTATAGAAGGTGGTTTCTCTTCAGCCTTTTCACCACCGCAGTCGGGTCTAAAAGTTCAGCAACCAGTGGATTCGGATGCAAGGTTAGACGTTCCTTGTGTTGCGTTTTGTATCGCTCAATTTCAGAGGTCACTGATGGCATATTTAAATAGTCCTGAATTTCGTCGTTCCTAGCAAACCAAGGCGCATTTACTATTGCTCTAAGATGCTATTTTGAACTCTTTGCAAGCAGAGTATGTTGGATTTACTTGCTACACCCCACAGCTGGATCCCGTATGTCCATATTGGCTTCAGAACTGAGTTGTAGATAAGTAGTTTATTGTCCACAGAGAGTACAGAGTTTCTTCCCATTAGCCAATATAGGTTACGAAACTTGTGGTTTATCTCATCACTTTTATTTTTAATGTGCTGCTTCCATGTTAGCCGCCTATCTAAATGGAAGCCAAGATATTTCACACAATCTGTGTGTGGAAGGGTTTCTGATCCCAGTCTCACAGGAGGGGTGTTTCCTTGTCTAAGCGTAAACGTGATGTGTTTAGACTTTGTGGCACTGGCGCGTAACCGCCACTTACATAGCCATTTGTGCGTCTCATCAAGCTGTATCTGTAGTCTTTTACTAGCTACTTCAGGGTTGTGGTCAACAGATAAGTATGCTATATCGTCAGCGTAAGTTGCTACAGTTATACCATCGATTGTGGGCAGATCCGATGTAAATATATTATACAAAACTGGGCCAAGAACTGATCCCTGTGGTACTCCAGCTTCCACTTCAAACAGTCTTGATCGTGCTTCGCCCTGTTTCACTTGAAAGAAACGATCAGCTAAGTATGACTGGATGAGTAAAAACATAGAGTGGGGAAGCTTTTCCTTTACTTTACTTAGTAATCCTTTGTGCCAGACACGGTCAAAAGCTTGCTGTACATCAAGGAATGCTCCTGAGCAATACTTTTTGCATTCAAGAGCTTGTCTGCCTGTTTGGTGTACGCGATGAACCTGTTCCGTTGTTGAGTGTGATTTCCGAAAGCCAAATTGGTGAGCTGGGACAACATCATTATTGTCTATGCACGGTTTCAGCCGATGTAGAAATATCCTTTCCCACAGTTTGGAGAGTACAGGCGTTAAGCTTATAGGGCGATAGGACGACGCTTCATGTTCGGGTTTACCTAATTTGTGGATCATGACAATTTGAGATATTTTCCAAAGATCAGGAAAGTGAGATGTTCGGAAGATTGCGTTAAACAAACATGCTAAGAAAGCAACGCATTTTCTAGGAAGATTCTTAAGTACAGTCGGTGTTATCAGGTCAAATCCTGGGGCTTTTCTACAATCCAGAAGTCTGATTTCTCTTGCTATCTCTTTTGGTGATGTTGGTTTAATGGGTAAACACATCTGCAGGTCTTGTTTTAGTATCATGTCAATTTCATGCTCGTCATCGGTGCTTTCATTGGGTTTAAAGACAGCATAAAGGTGCTTTGCAAATGTTTCAGCTTTTTCCAAGTCTGTTCTTGCCCAGGAGTCTTGTGATCTAATTGGAGGGTATGATTGTTGAGGCTTATCCAGGTTTTTTATTGCCTTTCAGAGCGAGTTTACCCCGGCTTCTTTAGGTGACAACATCTGTAGGTGTGCTGTCAAGGTTGAGTTGGTAGACTCGCGGACTATGGTCTTTAGTTCCTTAGCTGCCTTGTTATAAACGAGTTTATCAAATGGGTGACGGGATTGATGCCAGAGAGAATTAAAATATAAATTTTAAATATTGGTCAAAATTCATCAGCTTCCTGCCCTTACTCCGTTTTATTTGGGGTCGGCGCAACACGTGTTTTTCTTCCATTCTGTCCTGTCGCTCATCACGCTATCACTAACTCCCTTTTCTTTCATATCACTCCTCACTAAATCCATCCATCTCTTCTTTGTCCTCCCTCTCCCTCTCCATCCATCCACATGTAAACTCATAACTCTTTTAGTAACATGCGTTTCATCCCTCCTCTTCACATGAAACTACTATATACTCCTTGACCGAATAATAAATAGAACTTGTCATTTAGGAGCTTAAAAAACTTACGTTTGAATTAATTAATCCTTACTGTTTTTATATGACAAGATAAAATTTATTATACAATTTAAGTGCCATTGCATAGATATTTTTGTAAGCAAAAAGCTGTTTTGATGATTATTGTTTTTAACTTATCTGAGCGATGTTGACTGTCTACATGACTAAAAAGTGTATATTGGTTTTCACACCAGTACCTCTACCATGAGTTTTAAGCAATAGTATTCGTCACTACTCGATATCGAAGCCGTAAATATTTTGTATGGCAAATTTTGGTTCTGCAAGTGACCGCTAGAGGCGCTGCAAAATTTGCCATACAAAATATTTACGGCGTCGATATCGAGTAGCGACGAATACTATTGCTTAAAACTCATGGTAGAGGTACAGAACCTCATAGACATACAGCGATGGTACTGTAAACACAGTACCACGAAGGAGATGGGAGGACGACAAGTATGTATTCCTTAAGATTTGGAATGAGAAAGCAAGGAATTGTGATCGTTGCAAAGAGTGGAGAAAGGCCTTTTCCCAGCAGCGAGACATTAAACTATAATACCCAATACAATACAAGAACGAGTAAAGATTTATTTATCGCCGCATAATATTATCTACATATGTATAACATTAAACTGTGAAGCACCAAGAGGACACCGGTTGTCATTTATTTAAATGACAGGCAGCAGCAAGTTCAAATAAATGGTGTAATGGACAAGGGCCCCTTCATCGTTCACGTCTCTAAAATCGAAGTTACACCGAATTCAGGCACTACACTCCATCCTGTAAATTTCGGTAAATTCCTCATTAATAACAATGTTGCTAATGTGCTCCGGGATGGTGTCAAACGAGTTGGCCGTAACCGTGTATCCGTGGAGTTTACTTCCCCCCAAGACGCTAATGCATTTCTTGCTAACAATCTTCTTGCAAAGTACAGCTATACAGCCACAATTCCCACATTTAATATCACAAGGATGGGCGTGATTACAGGTGTACCAGCTGATATTTCGGAAGAAGAAGCTCTCACTATCTTGTCAGTTCCCTCTGGATGTGGCCGAATCCTTAAAGTCCGCCGCATTAATAGGAAAACACAAATAGACGGTGCAAATGAGTGGAAACCCACGGAGACTTGCGTCATCACTTTTGATGGCCAAGTTCTACCACAACGGGTCTTTTGTTGCTACACATCCCTTCCCGTAGTACAATACATCTACCCAACCATCCAGTGCCGAAAGTGCTGTAGATTCGGTCATGTGGCTAACGTGTGTAGATCCAAACCACGCTGCAGTAAGTGTGGCCACGATCACCCCGGTGATGGTTGCAACATTTCTGAAGGCGAGGCTTTTTGTGTTCTCTGCTCCGGGAATCACTTTGCCAACACCAGGTCATGCCCCGAGCATGGTAGGCAGAAGGCCATCAAAACAGTTATGGCAGAAAAATCGATTCCTTATGTGGAGGCCAGCAAACTTATCCCCGTATCTTCCCGGAACTATGCCAACGCTGCCAAAACACAGTCGTACCGGAAAACCGTTACTCTAAAGCCCAAGACTCATGCTCCTCTTTCCCCATCCTATGATAAAACTGCCCATCACCAAATTATTAGCTCCCCCCTACCCTCACAACCTAATGGCTGTGCTCTCAACCAAAACAATACTTCCCCTAACAACACAGTTTCCATTATAGAACTTCTCATTAAACTTCTACCATCTATTATCCCTACTCATCCTAATAACTCTCAATTACCGTCCAACGTTGCCGATAAACTTATTAAAACTCTTTTAGACATTAAAAATGGCGTCCAGTCAAACATTCTTACAGTGGAATGTGAGGAGCGTGTGGCATAAAAAGCACGACCTCATATTCCTTCTTAATAAATTTAAACCCTTAGCTTGCTCAATAGCTGAGACTTGGCTCACCCCAAATCTTAGCTTCCGTATTCCACAGTACAATATTCTCCGTTGTGACAGATCTGACGGTTATGGAGGGTGGGCTCTTCTTGTCAACAATCGAGTCCCACTTTCCCCCTTATCTTTGCCTTCACTTACAGGTGACATGAACATTGTTTCTGGAAGGATGGAAGGCATAACTGTATTCTCCATGTATATTGCTCACCCTAGTCATAATTTTATAGGAATTTTAAAGAATATTCTCTCCAATGTTCAGGGTCCCATACTGGTCATGGGCGACTTTAACTGTCACCATTACAGGTGGGGATCTGAGCGCTGTGATGTGTTTGGTGTAGCTTTGGTTGAGATGTTGGACGACTTGGACTTGTGCATATTAAACAATGGTTGCCCAACACTTAGGTCACTTCCCGGGCAACAAAAAAGTTGCGTTGATTTAACGTTTTTTTCTGCTGAATTAGCCTCTTCAACCCATTGGGAATGCACATCCTTGTCGCATGGTAGTGATCATTACCCTATTGTTATTTCTTTGATCAACAGGACCTATTTAGAGAAAACTTCTCCTCCACTTTTGAAATACAATTTGTCCAAACCAGATTGGACAAAGTTTGCTTCATTACTGGATCAGAAAATTGATGTTCTTCCAAATTTAAATTCAAGTTTATTCAACCCTTCTGATCACTGCCATGCCAAAAGCTATTATGAGGGATTTGTTGCAGCTGTTACATCCAGTGCAGATTCTTGTTTCCCTCTTAAAAACAGTGCCCGGAACAAAATCCCTTCACCGCCATGGTGGGACCAAGAATGCACTTCAGTGGTTAAGTTACGAAACGAGGCTGAAAAACAATATAACAGGGAAATGACCACACAAAATTTGAGGGCTTACAAGCAAGTCTATGCACGATCCAAACGTCTTCTACGTAGGAAGAAACGTGCTGGTTGGGTCAAGTTCTGTACATCTCTATCTCCTTCCACCCCAATTTCAGTTGTTTGGAAGAACATTAATAGATTTAGACGTGGTTGCTCACCATCAATATCTGCACCAATCACCAGGGAAACCGCTGAATTTTTCTTTGACAAAATTGCTCCACCCTATGTCCCCCTTCCTTCTGAATTTTTTAACATTCCCCCACATATTGTCTCTGATGACCCTTTTGATGTGCCATTTACTTTAAAGGAATTAAATGCGGTGCTCAGTCATGTCCGGGACTCAGCACCTGGTATTGACGGGGTGCCATACTCTTTTATAATACATTCTGGTGATAAAACTAAATTATATTTCTTAAACATAATTAATTTTTGCTACTATCGTGGTTGGGTCCCAGACCAATGGAAAGTACAAATTATTATCCCTCTGTTGAAACCAGGAAAACATGCAGTTGATCCGAATGGCCTTAGACCTATTGCCTTGTCTTCAGTCCTAGCCAAATTAATGGAACACCTAATTAAAAACCGACTAGAGTGGATAGTCGAATCCAGAGATTTGCTGCCGAACTACCAATTTGGTTTTAGAAAAGGGCTCAGCACAATGGACAGTGTTGGAATCTTAATAACAGACATTCGTCTAGCATTCTCCAAAAACGAATCCGTGGTTGCAGCATTCGTAGACATTTCCTCTGCATATGATAATGTTCTTCTTCCTGTTCTCAGGCAGAAAATGCAACAGCTGAGTATCCCAGCCAAGATGATCGAATGCATATGTGGACTAATGCTCTGTCGCTCATTGGTTCTGAGAGTCCAGGGTGAGGATTTCGACAAAAGACAGACTTGGAGAGGCCTCCCACAGGGCTTCGTCCTCAGTCCTCTACTTTATAACCTGTACACTGTTGATATCGGCTCCTGCCTAAATAATAACTGTCACATCCTTCAGTATGCTGATGACTTAGCCCTCTATGTGACAGATGCCTCCATCGCTGACGCTGCATCGTCTCTATGCCTCTCTCTGGACTCTTTGAACCATTGGCTTTTAAACCACGGTTTATCACTATCTGCACCAAAAAGTTCGGCAGTAATATTTTCTCGGAAAAGAACTTTCCCTCCCATCTCAGTGACCATTTCAGGGGAAAATATCCCATTAACAAGTAAGGTGAAATTTTTAGGCGTTACCCTTGACTCAAAATTAACAGGTAAGTACCATATAAATTCATTAATCCAAAAATGCGAACGCGTCATTTCTATTTTAAAAGTCCTCGCAGGTGTCTGGTGGGGTGCCCACCCCTATACCATGAAACTAGTTTATCTAGTCCGCGTAGTTTAGCTAGTCCGTAGTATATTAGACTATGGTACGTTCCATTTTATTCCATGCAACAAAGGTGCTTTGGTTGGACTGGATAGGATCCAGTCTAAGTGCCTTCGGATCATCTCTGGGTGCATGAAGTCTTCTCCGATCAACGCTTTGCAGGTCGAATGCGCTGAACCCCCCCTAGCCTTGAGGCGGCAATATCTAGCTTTCCGTTTCCTGTCACGAGTAATTTGTAGATCTTCCCATCCTCTCATTGCAAAACTGAACGAGTTAAATACCGTATACAGAACCTCAAACTATTGGAAAAATAAAGAAATCCCCCTAATCCTAAAAAACTTTCGCACAACTCAAAACTTGGAATGTCCGCTTATCCAGTATCCCAAATTACCCCTTTTTAATTTCGATTATGACGTTCTATGCTTTACTCCTAAAATTTTTTACAACATCGGCATATCCAAGAACTCCCCCTCGGCGAATTCGGCTTTCAATGTGGCGGTAGGCGAGCGTTGGAAGGATTTTCAAAAATTTTTCACTGATGCTTCAAAAGTCACTGATTCTAGCTACACTGGAGCAGCAGTATACTACCAAAGCTCCAGTATCATTTTGCAATTTAAATGTCCCAAGGAGTTCTTTGTGTTCACAGGCGAGTGTGTGGCATTACTAGAAGCATGTCGTTTTATAGAGTCACACCATAATATCAATAAGGCCGTAATTTTCACTGACTCCCTTAGTTGTCTTCAAGCTTTAGTCCAGAATCCCTTCAAAAGTAAATTACACAGTTCACTACTTTTAAAAATTAAAAAATCTTTATATTCATGTGCTACTAGTCAAAGAGAAGTTCAGTTAGTTTGGATACCTAGTCATTGTGGTATCAAGGGCAATGAACGTGCCGATGCCTTGGCCAAAGACGCTTGTTCTTCAACTACAGCTGACCTTTCGCACAATTTTATTCAGGGGTATGACTTGCTGAACCTACCAAAAGCAAGTCTTCAATGTGCATGGCAGGAACAGTGGAATACCTCTGGTAAAAAAAAGGGTAAGTTTTACTATGCAGTATAGCCAACCATAAAAACAAAACCTTGGTTCTACACTCACAAAAAGATGTCTAAATCTGTTATCTCCGTCCTTTGTAGGATCCGTTTAGGATTCTGCTGCACGCCTGTTTTTCTGGAAAAGATCCCTGTTCGTGACTCTTCTTTATGCGAGTGCGGATTGGAGGAAGGTACGCTTGATCACATATTTTTTGAGTGCACAAACAACATTCCACCTTTAGACTTATATAGTCGTCTCCCGAAACTCAAAATTCCTCTCCCAATTAATGTCCCTGCCCTCCTAACCTATCCTTCTCCAGAACTGCTTGTGGCGTTGATGATCTTCATCCGTCACAACAATTTAAAACTATGAGTCAGAAGCTCCAAATATTCTGTCTAAGTAACTGTGGTTTACGTGTGTATTTAATGTTTTAACAATTATATTATTTATGTATCTTTATTTTATGTTTGTTTCAGTCCAATACTAACACATCAAGTGCAACTGTACCACTCGAAGGATTTTAATCTCCAGTCACAAGCCCTTTTATTATTATTCCCTTTATTAATTATTTATACATGTCTTTTATAATTTTTAAATATTTCCTAAAAAACGTATAAAAAAAACATTTAAAAATATAAAAAAAACAGTAGTCCGCCGGTGTCGGGAGCAGGGTCCAAGCTACCGGTGGTTAGGGCTCCAGAGACAGGAACCTCCTCACAATGCGAGCCGTATCGAGGAGTACTGCCTTCTGTATCAGGCCCTTGATCCAACCACGCAACGATAGCTTCGACAGATGGTCGTCGAAGCTTTTGGCTATAAGGCCGTTGGCAGTCACGACAATCGGCACAATGACAGCCGTGTCCACATTCCACATGTCGACAACCTCGTGTGCTAAGTCGAGATATTTGATTTGTTTCTCTTTCTCAGCTTTCACGAGATTCTCGTCATGTGGGATGGTGACATCGACTATCATTGCGCGGCGCGCTAATCGGTCTACCACCACTATATCCGGCTTATTGGCTACAATAGTCCGGTCAGTGATGATAGACCGATCCCAGTACAACGTGGCATGGTCATTTTCGAGAACTGGGTCGGGCACATACCTGTAATACGGTACCTCAGAATCCACTAGGTTGTACTTCAAAACAAGTTGCTGGTGAATAATCCTGGCTACTTGGTTATGTCTGTGCAAATACTCGCCGTTAGCCAGACGAGAACAACCAGAGATAATATGTCTGATGGACTCACCCGGTCGATGGCATGCCCGACACACGTCAACCGTCCCGTCCTTCATAATATGTCTCTGGTAGTTGTTCGTTAGAATAACTTCGTCCATAATCGCACATACAAAACCTTCAGTTTCTCCGAAGAGGTCACTGAAACGTAACCAGGCCACGGACGCCGTGAAATCTACATCGGGCTCATGAAGAGTCCGGTAAAAGCGTCCATGGAGCTCCTTGCCTTTCCATACTTCCTTGCGGTCATCAGTAGTAAGTACCACAGGTTTGCGCCAGTTCTCTTTAGCCATGGACAACGGGGTGAGTCCCTTATCCACTGTGACCACATCGCGGTGCATACCCACGTCGGTCTTGAGAAAATATTCTCTGAGGTTGCACACCCCACGGTTGTGTAGAGTCTTATTATTATTATTATTTTTTTTTTTAACAATTTTTTTATACACTACTTGCTTCTCCAATTTACTTCCGACATTGGCAGAATAGTCGACATCGGCTCATTTGCCATTAACAAAAAATAGAATAGACATTAAATCAAATGTTTCAGACATTTATATTTTTGTAAGGATTTTTCTGTTTTTTTTTATACATACACTGACTTGAATAAATAGTTAACTGTTTCTGCCAAGATGGCGGTAGATCCGGTCCTCACTTTTATTAATAGATAGCGGGTGTTCGAACCCACGAGAGTAGTCGGTTGTCGATTTTAAAAAGGGCAAGTCAAGGAAATAAAAGTGCTGTGTGGATAAAGTCAGTAATGTTGAATTAGTGATTCAACAATTCAGAAGCGGGATATTAATAGTTGGTCGGTTATACCAGCCAATTATATCCAGGCCCACATACGTAAGTTTGGTTGTTCTGATTTGACGCTGTCATAGGGTAAGAAAACTAATTTTATTTTCTACCTGTTTTTTTTTTCTTCCTTTTTGTAATGTTCCTGTATTTAAAAGATAACTGTCTTTGTTGTAACGGATTGTGTTGGTTCAGTACCTTACACTGTATTGTAGTATTAAATATTGTGCTAGTAGCATTTGTGAACGCAAATAGGTTTGGACATAATTGTTTGGTACATATTCAAAGAAAAACTGAGTTTGATTATAATTTTCTCATCATTGAGGAGATTCACTGATCCAGTAGTTTTTATAATTTGTCTAAACTTAAATAAAATAACCACATTATGTTACTGATAAATATACTTATACATTTCTAAATACATACCTACCTATTATAGATAAATTACACCCAGACACAGAACAAATGATCATGCTCATCACACAAACTTTTGTCCTGGGTGGCAATAGAACACAGAACCATTACAGTCAGGGCCACTAACTATTAGACCAACAGGCCAATTAAAAAATGATAGAATCGATTTGAATAAATTTTATTGTAAAAGTAGCAGTATAATATATTTAATAGATAAACATCTGCCTAAAAAACTAAACGATTGTGCTTAAAAAAATGGATTAACCTGTCAGCATTCAAAAGCTGTAATAGACCAGAACTATGAATTCCTGATGGATATTTCCTGCCAATTAATTTCATGGAATGTACTGCTCGCACAACATTATTGAACATAGATAACACGATATTTGTTGAGAACGGTGTTAAACTGACTGACCATAACAAATTACCTCGGAAGGCATTGGTTAACACTTGTGCCAGAGTTACACTCCATTTATAATATTATTTTTAGGTTGTATAAGATCTGGAAGATGAAATTGATAATGATTTTAAAATATATTTGCTTTGGTTGGATTTTCTATTTGCAATACCAAATTGTTGACTGCAAATCAGACAGTGAACGAGTAAGTACTATTTAAAACCTTATTTTCGTAAACGCAGTGTGGCTTATGACGCAAAATATTATTTTAGACTGAAAACATCTGTAAGATTCCCACACTTTTTTTATATGTCTACTACCTTTGTTTATTTATTAAATCCAAAGTTTTTGGAATTCATAGTCGACTCAAAGATTTTTTTTTCTGGTAGGTGGTTTTTCTGATAACAAGGTTCACCTAAGATTAGTTTAATAATACCGGCAAAATGAGAATAGAATTAGAGAAAACAGAATTATATTTTCCATAAACTTGACAGTTGTGTATAATTTTATATTTTTTTAAATTAAAAAACACGACTGCCATGCTAAAAACATAAACTAAAAATCAAAAAACAAGATATTTCTTAATTTCTAGAAAAGTGAAGGAAGTCACTCGTTGATTAAATGCAGAATCTCGCAAACTACTTGATCTACAAAACTGAAATTTTCATCGCAGTCGGGGGACTTTTTACTATATACTATAAGAAAGTATTTTAGACTGGTCCCCCGACTGCGATGAAAATTTCAGTTTTGTAGATCAAGTAGTTTCCGAGATTCCGCGTTTAACCAACGAGTGACTACTTTTTCCATGCATGCAGAAAGCATGCATGGAGTGATTCTCCTCCATGCCCTTTTGGTTCACTGCTCCGGCTCCAAGAGGCCGGCTTAACCGCTGGTTGCTTACCTTACCTCGGCGGTGAGCGCTCCCCCGTTTCTCGTCTTTTGGCCAGCATCCCACCAGGTGGAGATTTTACGGACGAGTTCATCATCAGAGCATATTCTCTGGCCATCCCCCGACTTGGGGCGTTTGAAGAACTAGTTCCTCCTTCTAGAGATTGACTCTGCCACCTCCATTCTCTCAGAGTTGAGCGAAAACGCGGGATTGGAGTCCGACACCGTGTCTCCACTCACCTTCTAGAGGCCGAAGTGCCTGTCGGCCTATTCAGTAGCTACCCAGGGACTCCATGCTCCGGTGAGCCACGCTATCTCTCTGCGTCAACGAAGAACGGTAATAGATTTTTAAGCGATCTGACACTCTTTTTGAACACGAGGGTCAGACCAAGCTCTGGTTGGTAAGGGATACTCCTCCTGCGATGCAATCGTGGTAATAAATCTTTTTGAGACGCGTCCATGTTTGCATGTTTGACCTTTTTGGCAATAGGGTTTTTTTTTTTTTTATGGTAGGGAAAATCATCCAATGACAAATCCCGCCCTTGGGTGGAGCGGGAAGTAGTGTCAGACTCTTACTGACTAAAAACCTACCCCGTTCCTTCGTTGCCTATCATGCCGGGGCTGAGCCTTCCTCTCAGAAAACGGCCCTTAACCCCAGCAGGCTTCGACCCTGCCTGCCTGCAGCTAGCAGGCTGGGCCTCTACGGTTTGCTGACAGCTCCTTGAGGCGCGCGGGAACAGAACGCGCCGTCGACGACTTGGGCTCGGTCCGGTATGTTACCGGACGATCGGACAGCGTGCTACCCACTGCACGCCGTCCGCAAGCCCGCGCCTACGGTGGCCGGAAATCGGGATCGGAATCCCGGCGGCGGCTGGGGCGAGCGCCCCGTTGCCTCTGCCTGATGCGGTCGGCCTCCTCCTTTGCTAGCATTACTGCTTCGCAGAAGGAGGCGACCGCCTGCCATCCCTCCTCACTCCGGACCATGGCCTGAACCAAGGCCCGGCGAGAGAGATCGCTGCTGCCGATTGCCCCCACGAGGACACGGCGATGCTCCGCCCAGGCGGGGCACACCTCTACAGTATGCTCCACCGTGTCCTCCAGGTGTTCCGCACAGTGGCGACACCCGGGCGAATCCTCCGCACGAATCCGGAACAGGAACTTGGCAAACTTTCCGTGTTCCGTTAGGACCTGCGTCGTGCGGAAGTTAAGAGTGCCGTGGGGTCTTTCCAGCCACGCCTCAAGGATGGGCCTTATCGCCTCGATTGTGGCGCGCCCCGAACGAGGTTGCGATAGTCGCTGACGCCATTTCGCCATGAGATCCCGCCGGAGCTCTGTCCGCCATGCATCGACTTGTCGTGGCAGCGGAATTTCGCCCCGGCGTTGCATCTCCATGCGCTTGTCGTGCATGTGTGCAAGGACTGTTGCCTCCAGATCCCATGGCGGTTGGCCAGCAAGGAGGGTCGCCGCCTCGCGGGAAATCGTTCGGTACCCTCGCACCATGCGTATTGCCATGACCCTCTGGCACGCATTCAGCTGGGCCTTCGGCTGCCGTTGCAGCGACGGCGCCCACACCGGAGCCCCGTAGAGGGCCATGGACCGAACGATTCCCGCGTAGAGCTTCCGGCAGGAGGCGTCTGGTCCCCTGAGGTTGGGCAGGAGCCGCCCGAGAGCAGCCCCAGTCCGATTCAGTTTGGGAGCCAGACGTCGGAAGTGCTCCTTGAAGTTCCACCAGCTGTCGAGGACGAGTCCCAGGTACTTCATCGTCGACCCGACGCTGATGTGAACTCCTCCTACCGTTAGCTGGGAACCCGGTGGTGGCGCACCCCGAGGGCCGTGAAAGCACATGGCCTCGGATTTGTGCAATGCCACCTCGAGTCCCAACTGCTGGATCCTATCAACGACTATCGCAACCCCGCGTGTCGCTAGTTCGACCGCCGTCCGGTACGACTCTCCCCGCGCTAGGACCAACGTGTCGTCCGCGTAGCAGACCACGCTGACCCCGTCGGGGAAGTCGCCGCGCAGCACGTAGTCGTACCCGATGTTCCACAAGGGTGGTCCCAGTACCGATCCCTGCGGAACACCGCACGACATCTCTCGACGTTTCCACTCTCCCTGGTGACCGGGGTAAATGATATACCTCTCCGACAGGTAGGCCTCGATTATACGACAAAGGTAGTCGGGCACCCGGTGGTACCGGAGTGCCGTTCCAATGCTACTCCAGGGCAGGGAATTAAAGGCGTTGGCAATGTCCAAGGACACTGCCACGACACACCTGCTCTGGGATACCGCATCCCCCGTCGTGAGGGCTCGCACGCGCATTATGGCGTCCACCGTGGAGCGCATCCTGCGAAAGCCGAACTGTCCGTCCGAAAGGTCCGGCCCCACCCGCGCAAGGCGCGCGACGAGGCGGTTTGCAATGACTCTTTCAAAGAGCTTGCCCACCTCGTCGAGCAACACAATAGGCCGGTACGCGGACGGAGAGTCCGCAGGGCGCCCAGGCTTCGCTATGAGGACCAGTTTTCCCGTCTTCCAGCGAAGTGGGAACTGGCCCCTCTCCAAACATGCGCTGAAGAGCCCCCTCAATCGAGGCCCGAGAGCCTCCATGGCCAGGACCCAGGCCCTCCCAGGCAAGCCGTCGGGTCCTGGGGCGGTATTCTTGGCGCTCAGCCTTCGTACCGCCACTCTCATCTCTACCTCTGTCACCTCTGGAACATCGTCGTCGTTGTGGTCCGCGTCAGGTACTGCTGATGTTGGCGGAGCCATGGGCGGGGGGGAGTGTACCCCCCGCGTAGGGAACAGAGTGCTGACCACACCCTCCACGAGCTCTGGCTGGAGACTCTGAGTCAGCGGGGGAGCCCAGGGACGGAGTTTCTCCCGAACTATCTTGTATGGGCGTCCCCACGGGTCTGCATTCAAAGACCCCAGCCAGACGTTGCGGGCCTCCAGTTTGGCCCGCTTCATCTCCGCTCGGAGGGTGCGCTTCGCCGCCCTGTAACCCTCGTACAGCTCCGCCTCTATAGCCTCCGCATCCGGCGAGCGGTTGCGGCGCTTGCAGTCTCCGGCGACCACCAGTACACCTGGCGCTTGGCACGTCCTGGACGGACTCGGGGCATTGACGCGTCGCAAATTTGCGACATGCCCTCCCGGAACCACTCTGCCTCGACGTCAATGTCGACAGGCCTGTCCGGTGCTTGCACCCAGGCCTGTACCGTCGCGGCTTCCAGGAGAAGCTCCCGGTCCATCTGCCTCAGCGCCCACCGCGGACCACAAGGGCTCTGCCGGACCGGCGCGGTCGAGGTTTGGGCGGAGACGTCAAACCGGATGTACCGGTGATCTGAGAACGTCTCCACCCCCTCCTTAACGCGCCAGTCGACGACACGTGGCGCCAGATCGGGGCTGGCGAACGAGAGGTCCACCACAGATTCGCCCCGCATCCGCACACACGTGGAGACAGAGCCCCGGTTTAGGAGGACCAGGCCGGACTCCTCAGCCCAGGCCTCTACCGACCGACCCCGCTCGTTCGTGTACCGGGAACCCCAAGCCTCGTTCCAGGCATTGAAGTCCCCGCAAACGACCACAGGGAGGTCCCTAAACCCAACGACGACGTTTTTCAGTTCCATAAGGGAGATGTGGAGATCGCCGAGAGATCTATTCGGGGACAGGTAGACGCCTACCACTGCAATGTCCCCGAACCGTGCTGCCACGCAACCCCGGCCCCTCGTGACGCGCTCGAGAACAGATCCTGAGCAGGAACGCAGTGGTTGATGTTCGCCTGGAGGAGACGTAATGGTGCCGTTATTGACAGTCCATTACAGTCTCCTCCGGAACCCTACGTGAGGGCACTGCCGCGGCGGTTGAGGCGGCGATAGTGGCGGCAGCCACAGAGGTGGCTGCGGCGGTGAGGACGCCACCGGGGATGGGCCGGACTTCATCCACCCCGACGGAGTCGTCCAAGCCCATAATGCGCATGTCTATGCACTTCGTGGGCCTGGACACTCGGGCCTCCTCCACGTCCAGGGACTCCCTGAGCCTCTTGGCCAGGGCGTCAGCCGCTGGGCCACTGGACGCGCCAGGAACCTCCAGCATTTGGGCACCGGTCACGGTGCGCCTCATGCGGAAGCCCTCGGTGGCTCCGAGCTCCTCGAGGTGGGGCAACACCGCCCGCCTCGCCTCGTAAATGACGGACTTATAGGTCACGCCCCTCTTTTCCGCTTCAGGCTGTAGTGTGATCACTACAGCCTCGGATTTCGGGGCGCGAAGCCTTGCCGCCATGGCGCGCTTCTTGCGCTCTCACCGCCTCGCGTTCTTTCTGGCCGCCCTAGCCGCCTTGCCCGCCTTCTTCTTGGCGCCGACAACCGTCCAATCGGCGCCAGCCGAGGGTTCTTCAGGCAAGGGAGGTGGCAAGCGAGGCCTAGTCACCGCCGCGGCAGGTGGACCCGCCAGTTTTTTGGCAGCCGCCACTTCACCCTTCGGGGGAGGAGTAGGCTGCCCCTGTCGCCGCTGCTGTTTAGCCGCTGGAGCCGGCCTCGCGTGTCGCGACGCTACGGCTTCGCGCCCATCTTGCCTCGACGGGCCCGCTTTGGGTGCAGTAGCCGTGGCCACAGCGGCGGCATACGACGCCGCCTTTCGCTGGCCAGAGGCCGCGAGTGGGGGACGCAACACTATCCCTTCCAGTACGGACAGCTGATGCTGCATCCGTGACTGGACCTGTTCCAGCTGCTGCTGCTGCTGCTGCCGGAAGGCAGCGAACTCCTGCCGCATTAGCACCAGCAGCTGGCTCTCCGGCTCGGGCTGGGGCTGGGGCTGCTCGTTCCCCTGCCCTTGCTTGCGCCCCCCGATGGTAGGCTCCTGACAGCCAGTTTTCTGGGCTCCCACTAGCTCAGCCCGGATCTTTGCCAACCCCTTCCCGAGGACTGTGTCCACAGCCTCCAGGATAGAGGTCGCAAACTGGGCGATTCCCCTCTTCTTGGAACCCTTCTCCCTCTTTCGAGTCATGGCCGTCAGGGCTTCGACTACCAGCTCCCCGAGCTTTCTGCGCGCCTCCTCGGCAGAGTCCTCCCCGGCGTCTGGCTCACTTCCAGATAGCCGCGAGGGTTCCGCCCCAGCACTGGTCACTCCGGGATGGCGCCCTCCCGCAGCGAGCCTGTCAGCTCGCTGAGCGGACTCCTTCGCGGTGAGCCCCCTCCCCTTTCCTCGGGTCCGGCCCACACCGCGGCTGCTGGTGGGGATTTTTGGGGCCGGCCCCTTATCCTCTTCGGAGGATGACCCGTCCCCCGATTTGGAGCGCTTCCGGAAGGAACTCGCGTTCCCTCCAGAGTCGCCCACCACCTCTTCCATCTCCGAGCCCTCCGAGCTCCCTCTGGACGCAGCGTCGGACTCCAACCGCTCGTCACTCTCGATGATGTTTTTATGAAAAAATTTTGATCCCATTTTTGTTCCCACGAGTGTAAACAATCTGCACTTGCTCAAGTTCAGTGGTTCGCACTAGTGACTAATTTAGCTACCCATTAGTCAAGCTAACAACCTCCCTCACGGTGCGCCGCCGAAGCGGACTCCGGACAGGACATTCGCAGACGGCCATCGAAACCCTTTAGGCAGAGATACCTAAGGGAAGTAGTTGGCCGCCTCCCAGGATGCATTTTGGCAATAGGGTGGGGTCCCCACTAAACACGTTTGTCATCTGAGTCATATCCGATATGCAGAGATGTACCAGAGGCGAACCTACTCTCCAAAACCACTGTTCAAAAGCACCAACAGCTGTTGGCGCTGATGCTCCTGGACGGTGCACCCTCTGTGGTGGTCCATCTGGACTCCGCCCTGTGTGTGTTCCTCTTGGTCTGGTTTCTCACTGGAGGCCTTCCAGCATGAGTCATTTTATTGGCATAGCCCTCGAGATCACACAGACATCGAAGCCCCACCACGACGACAATGTGGGAACACAATTGGTGGGGAAAGACAGTAATGTGTATGTTGATGACTCTATTATATTATGTAGTCACCAGGTCCCTTCCCAATCCATCTATCGTCAATGTGAGCATGGTTTAAGGGCTTAAAACATTTCGTTATATAAAACAATAAGTTTCATACAGCGAAACGTTTGATAAAGAGGCAACGCGAAAAAAGAAAGATAACGCCTAAATACTCTTTTGGCATTCGCTAATTTCGTCATTTACTCGTATATTTCACAAAACTTCTTCATAATTCTTAATTCATCATCATCATTATCATCATCAGCCTTTTTAATGTTCCCACTGCTGAGACACAGGCCTCCTCACTAAAAGAGGAAATGGGCCGTAATCCACCACGCTGACCCAGTGTGGATTGGTGAATGTCACATGTCTTCGATTTTTTTTTGTTACATTATAAAAGGCCAAATTTTTTTGCACAAAATGTTTTATTTTTAATAGATCCTTGAAAAGCATGCTAAGTCTTTATGTCTGTCTGTCTTGTAGGTACAGATTTTTGACAGTCGTTATAATAAGAAAATCTGACGTCTTGTTAATCATTGATTAGGTACATTGTCAGAGTACATAATCAAAGGCTGTAATAGGCCATGAACACCATAACCTAAATATACTTTCATATTACCTACTCTTAATCCATAATGGCTAATTTCCTGCCAATTTAGTAAAAAAGTTAAACTGGCTCAATAGAGAATTATTTTGCTAACAAAATTAGTGTCGGTGTTACTTCTCATTTATAAAACTAAGTTTTAGATAAAACTTATGTAAATAGAAATCTGTATAATCGTTGGCAAATAAAATTGAAAATAATTTTTAACTTCTTTGGATGGTGTGCGGAACAGAGAGTAAAGTCCCACATACCTCCGTTGAAAAGGGAGGATCCCGTGACCAGAAGGGTGTTATGTCTGATGGGATACTGCCCGATAGATGATTTCGGGCTGTTCTATGTATATGTTCAAATCGTGCGGAGAACTTTACTTGAGCGATGCAGGATTAGTTCTTTTGTGACGTCATAGATGTCGCTACACTTCTTTTACTTTGGTAGGATTTTATATATTATTATATATGCAATCTTAAATTATTCTCGGCAAATCGGGAATTGAAATAAACAATTTGTTGAGTTTTATAAGCTACCTTTTTTTTTTTTTTTCGGTAGGTAAAATCATCCAATGACAAATCCCGCCCTTGGGTGGAGCGGGAAGTAGTGTCAGACTCTTACTGACTAAAAACCTACCCCGTTCCATTCTTTGCCTTGGTCCCAGGGCCCCGGGTGCCATTTTCACATACCCTTTGAAGCTACCTTGGCTTTGGACGAGTCCAAAGCCAAGGTAGCTGCTAGAAAACACGGCGTTGGGACACTTTGGGCGGTTTATTGAGATGAACCACCCAAAGTTGAGGCCTGAGTAAATTTGCGATCGGTGCACTCCAAGGATACATTTTGAAAAGCAGGAGCCAAAGGACTCTTTTTGGCGGTGAACAAACACGCCACAGTCAAGTGAAACTGACTATTTTATATCAATAGGACTACGTTAATATTTTGTGTCTCATCTTGTTAATATAACAAGTTATGTCGTAGATAACCTACTTCGACACAGAGCGTCCAAAGGTCAACTGGTTTAACAAAACAGTTATGAGGGAGTTTTCTATGACCAGTAAACGATGGAACAGACAGGATCCTAGGCACTTTGTAAATATGAGATTAGAGTTGCTGTTCACCGCTGCTAATAACGTCCAGGTAAGTTTATGGCAGGATTTAAAACCTCTTTAGTATCTGCGTGGGCTCTTTTACAGCAAATGTGACAGTGGAAGTAGAATTTGCAATAATAATTTCACCAAACGGTAATGTAGCTAAGTTCATGTTTTATTTCGATAGTCCAAAAGAATCCCAAAAAAATCCCAAATGCAAAATAATTCCCAAATGGATATTAGATAAGACAAACAAGTAATACCTCATAAACAGACTTTCGCTTTTATAACAAGCTGCCGAAGTCGGTTACAGAACTTATCTAGAGGGAAAATTCAAAACCTACATCAAGCGTATCGTTACCAAAAAAGCGTATTACAACGTTAAAGACTATGTTGAAGACACGCTGGTTTGACACGACTGCATCTTATGGTAACTCATTAACTGCATTATTCGTGAAAATGTCCACACTTTTGCAATATATCTTTTTTTTTTTTGTTTTGATTCAACCACCTTAACTTTATTAGTGATAGTTTTATTTTTAGGAATTAGAAATAAGAATATTTTATTTCAAATAGACCAATTACAGGCACTTTTGAATTGTCAAAATGTCGGTCAATCCAAAAAAAGTGAAATTAAATTGTTCATTCCAAAGCGTAATATTTAATATAATATAGATAAATTGTATTATGTGAGTACAATGAAAAACAAAATAAAAAATAGTAATGAAAAATGAATAAAAAATAAAATAATTAAAAAATAGAAATTGAATTACGCCACTGGCAGCTACGAGATGACCAGTCTCAACAGCTGACGGCGCCCGTTCACGAGCATGATGCGTGCCTCAACTCCACTTAGCTCAACCATTTTGACGGGAACTGAATGACCCAATAACACGTGCCACCATCAGCGAGACATTTGAGTGAGCATGACAAACTCTCAACTGCCATGCTGTAATTAACTTGTATGACAACAAGTTGTAACGTAATAAGAATGCTCAATGGTACCTACTTCAAATTCACAAATTAGAAAAAAGTACTTCTACATTATACAATTTTATTGTTTTATTTTTAGATTATAGATAGCCTGTTTTTTTATAATATGAATGTGAAAACTGTATATTCCGTGCATTTATAAATTGCCTTCTATTTTGACCCATTTTTTCTTAGTATCATGCAGTTCCTTGACGGTTATTTTCCAAAGAGAACGACCAACTGGTACCATGCACTTGCTTCTGACGTTTTAAAGTGTCCATATGGGCCTATGTGAAAAAAAAAAACATATCGATCATTTTCTTTTTTTTTCTTTTGTTAAATAATGTAATTGATCATCATCATCATTTCAGCCAAAAGTCGTCCACTGTTGGACATAGGCCTCCCCAAGCGTCTCCACAATTGCCGGTCCTGTGCGTCTCGCATCCATCGGACTCCAGCGACCCTGACCAGGTCATCGGTCCACCTAGTGGGAGGCCTTCTAACGCTGCGTCTTCCGGTACGCGGCCGCCACTCCAGAACCTTTTGGCCCCAATGGCCATCTGTTCTGCGTGCAGTGTGCCCAGCCCATTGCCACTTAAGTTTGGCGATTCTGCGTGCTATGTCGGCAACCCTGGTTCTCTTGCGGATATATTCATTCCTGATTCGATCACGCAAGGAAACTCCGAGCATAGCCCTTTCCATTGCCCTTTGGGTGACTTTAAGTCTTCTTATGAGGCCCATTATAAGCGAAATTGAGCATTGAGCATTTTATGAAATTGATAAATAATGTCAAATTTATAAATTTTGCAGTTGGACTTCTACTTCTACCAATTATTAACAAATAGATACCAACCCAGCTTCGTGGAAATGCATTTTAAATTATGTGACATGATGCAGCCTAACACAATATTCGGTGGGCCATTATTAAAGGAATTAGGTGGCAAAAAATGCCCTTATCCTCCGGTGAGTATAATACAAAGAGGGTACATACATTCCCATACCTTTTTTATAATAATATTACACAACAATCGCACAACGGCGTCTAGTCCCAAGCTAAGCAGAGCTTTTGTTATGAGTACTATACAACTAATAGAGATAAACATACTAATAGAGTTGTAAATACATACATACTATAGACTGATAAATTATACCCAGACACAGAACAAATGATCGTACTCATCACACAAACATTACCCCTGGGTTGGAATCGAACCTACGACCTCCGGCATAGCAGTCAGAGTTACTAACCACTAACTAGACACAAAATCAACAACCACTTTATCTTCTTTACTTACAAAAGTGTTGAAAAAAATCTATGGTATATCTGTAGTAAAATTTCAAATAGAATGAAATTTCGCGATGCGCAACTCCGAGGCGCATTTTGCTTATAAAACTTCAGGTTCGGGGTTATTACACGATGCCGCTTTCCGATGCGATGAGCGGAAACGGCGTGATTGCCGCTTTTCCGTTGTGTAGTGTATGTGTGTTAGTCAGCCACGGATCACATACAAGCTAATGCGACGTGAGATCCACTTTTCCACCTGCCGCGTCAATGTGCGGCACTGTTTATGAATTCCATACAAGTTTAGATATTCTCTCTGACGTAACTTAAACGGTCTTGGATGCACGTATGTAAGTGTCCTTAGCCTTTTTTGCTTAAACTGCAAGCGACGAAGGTATTATAGAGGAAAGCGTACGCACACAGAAATTATGTGTGTGTATGGTGGAGGGATAAGGTGTGTCACAAAACTGACGCATTGTCAGAAGCAAGTTGCCCACGTATATTCCACATCTATAACACAACGCCGTCTAGTACCAGGCTAAACAGAGCTTGTGTTAGAAGTACTAGACAACTATTATAAATAAATTACACCCAAACACAGAACAAAAGATCGTGCTCAACACACAAACATTTTTCCTGCGTGGGAATCGAAACCACGATCTCCGGCATAGCGGTCAGGGCCACAAACCACTAGACCAGTCGAGTCGACGTCGACACCGAGCTACCAGTTACTCGTCGCGAGAGTTTGCCATCACGGTGCTCCGCTTATTTGTGGCACGCTTCCACCTTATACCACACCGTGTCCTCCAGGTGGTCCGCACAATGGAGACACCCAGGAGTTTCATCAGCCTGAATCCGAAACAGGAACGTTTCCAACGAGCCGTTTCCATCATGCGGACGGGATTTGTCATAGGATGATTTTACCTACCATAAAAAAAATCGTCTTAGGGAAAGAAATAAATCATTAAATCTATAAAAAATATTTGATTTGCACCACTAACTATTATTTTTTCAGGCTATTTATGAAATGACAAATATGACGCTCCCATATGTACCGAAAAACTTTCCGTTTCCAAAAGGTCGTATCTACTGCAATGTATCACTTACTGAAGGCAATGTGACCAGAGTTATGGCGTATGCTAGCATTGATTTAGAGGTAAAAGTATGGCACAAAATTCTGAAAACCTGAAGCTTATTGTACCAAAATACAATTATTTCAATTAAAACAATTTTGAGTACTGAATACGTTTTTTTCATATTACCCTATTACGGTGAAGAAAAAAGGAAAGTAATGATTTTAATCGTATTCCCTTGTACCTTCTCAAACTCGAAGCGTTTATTTTTATTATAAATTAAATTAAAATATAAATTGTAAATATTGGTCAAAATTCATCAGGTTCCTGCCCTTACTCCGTTTTATTTGGGATCGGCGCAACACGTGTTTTTCTTCCATTCTGTCCTGTCGCTCATCACGCTATCACTAACTCCCTTTTCTTTCATATCACTCCTCACTAAATCCATCCATCTCTTCTTTGTCCTCCCTCTCCCTCTCCATCCATCCACATGTAAACTCATAACTCTTTTAGTAACATGCGTTTCATCCCTCCTCTTCACATGAAACTACTATATACTCCTTGAATAATACGAATAATAAATATAACTTGTCATTTAGGAGCATAAAAAACTTACGTTTGAATTAATTAATCCTTACTGTTTTTATATGACAAGATATAATTTATTATACAATTTAAGTGCCATTGCATAGATATTTTTGTAAGCAAAAAGCTGTTTTGATGATTATTGTTTTTAACTTATATGAGCGATGTTGACTGTCTATATGACTAAAAAACTTTTTACAAAAAAAATACAACCGACTTCAAAAACCACCAAAAAATGCAAAATAACTTTCAATTTCGGAAGTCGGTGTTAAATAGCGAAGAGACCAAACTATTATAGAAACACCAACTTCCGAAATTGAAAGTTATTTTGCATTTTTTGGTGGTTTTTGAAGTCGGTTGTATTTTTTTTGTAAAAAGTTTTTTATTTCACACTTTTCAGTAGTAGTACCCCTCAGCCAAACTAAAATAGATAAGTACCTTCCGCCATTCGGTTCCATCATCAAATCATCATGACAATTCTAATAATACCAAACACGGCTAGGATACACTGATTTATTACAAAGTTCCGGCTCTTACCTACCTTCCGTCTTCATCATCAGGCAGTTTTATGTACCCCTCCCCTTTTTCCTTTAGTCAGCCACCAACTACATGTATAAACAAAGCAATTTTACTTGTTACGACAGTTCTGCTAAGGTTTTTTGAAGAATTCCGTTCTATGTCTTCGTAGTTCATCATCAGATCAAAACAATATTTTTATAAGACCAACTCGAGAGTATAATCTTTCAATCAAAACAAAAATTTTCAAAATCGGTCCACAATTGACCCAGATATCGGCGAATATACATAAAAAAAAAAAAAAAAAATACATACAGCCGAACATAGAACCTCCTCCTTTTTTCGAAGTCGGTTAAAAAGTGTATATTGGTTTTCACACCAGTACCTCTACCATGAGTTTTAAGCAATAGTATTCGTCGCTACTCGATATCGAAGCCGTAAATATTTTGTATGGCAAATTTTGGTTCTGCAAGTGACCGCTAGAGGCGCTGCAAAATTTGCCATACAAAATATTTACGGCGTCGATATCGAGTAGCGACGAATACTATTGCTTAAAACTCATGGTAGAGGTACAGAACCTCATAGACATACAGCGATGGTACTGTAAACACAGTACCACGAAGGAGATGGGAGGACGACAAGTATGTATTCCTTAAGATTTGGAATGAGAAAGCAAGGAATTGTGATCGTTGCAAAGAGTGGAGAAAGGCCTTTTCCCAGCAGTGAGACAATAAACTATAATACCCAATACAATACAAGAACGAGTAAAGATTTATTTATCGCCGCATAATATTATCTACAAATGTATAACATTAAACTGTGAAGCACCAAGAGGACACCGGTGTCCGCCACCTGTGTCTTTCTATTGTGTCTCTAATTACGGTATTCAAAAGGTTAAATAACTCTGCCAAGAAACTACCAGGAAAAGGTCAATAATATCTACAATGTTAGATATTCTTCCAAAATTTAATCGCCTTCAAAGTATCTTCATCATCATCATCAGCCTTTTAATGTTCTCACTGCTGGGACTCAGGCCTCCTCTCTAAGAGAGGGAATGGGCCGTAATCCACCACGCGGGCCCAGTGCGGGTGGGTGAATGTCACATGTCTTCGCATTTTTGGTTCTAATGCCGGTTTCCTCATGATGTTTTCTCTCACCGTTTTGAGAGTAGTGGTGATGAAATAAATTACACAAAATAATGCGCCTGGCCGGGTTTGAACCCGCGACGGGGCGTTACCACTTCAAAGTATGCTATTTCAGAAATATACACTTAAGTAATAAATAATCCAATCAGTCTTTTAGAGCGGCAACATGTTTTAGGTACGTAAGTAGTTATTTCAAATGGCACGATTCGACTAGTGGGACACAGAAATTCCAGTAGCTATCTTTCTCATTCATACATATTCAGTAATTATTTTCTTTACTATTATGATATTAAGAACAGACTTTTATCGAAACCTACGTCAGACGAGGCAATAATTTTATATAAAATATATTATAATCATTTTAAATAAGTTAAAATTCAAAGTCTGGCTTTGATGGAGCGTCATAGTCATTATAGTGACCAAGCTCCCTAATTTAGATAAAAAAAAAAAAAGAACAGACTTTGAAGACGTTGATGTCCTACCAAATCGAGACAAATCTTTCATCACATCTCGACCGCTTTTGAACGTATTATATCTCTTAAGCAAGTTCGTGAGGGTATTTCTTTTTTTCAGAGTAAAGATTACGATTTTTTCTAAATTTCTTAAAGTTTCAACCTTTCTTTTAATTTTGTAGAGTCCTCAGATATTTACAAGATTATTAGATAAATATAAAAAAAACATCATCATATCGTGAATATATCTAATGGACAATCAACAATGATCAAGGTTATAATAGGTCGGTAGGGGTCGTATATAAACATTGTTGTTTTTCTTTGATAACCACTTCTTTATCTTCTTGTTTTTATTTAAACCTACTGATCATAGTATGTAACAGCGTTCACACATAACTTAAAGCAATTATTCAACTTAACTCTTCATTAATGGCCTTTGTGGAAGAGACACCACAATTTTGCCAATAACACGTACGAACTGTTAATATACCATCAAACGCTGGAGAGTATTTAGCGAGAATTAACAGTAAAATGAATATAAATATATTTTTAAATTTTAAAGTACAAAATAAAAGTATTTCTTCGCAGACGTAAACCGTCCGTCAGTCAGTCAATCTTATGATCACAGATTAGGACTAAGTAAAAAAGCAATTATTGTTAAAAAGAAAAAAATCTCTTACAAATTACTGACAATTGCAATTACAGACTTTGACGCACTCTTTACTTTTACGTGCCTTTGGCGGCAAAAAAATGTTGCCATATCTAGTAAAAAAAAGCCAGGTCACACTTTTATTAGACATACTCTAGTGACAAAATTCTAACCTCTGCAGTTGTTGAGTGTACTTCCTTGAATGTAGATTTAAGTGTTTACCATCCCCGTTCATGTTAAACTACGATCGCGTTTATCCAACACATTAGAAATTGAAATTTTGTCAGTGAATTCCATTTTCATTGAAAACTTGAACTTATTTGAAGTTAGCGAAACTGTAACATGTTAAGAGTATTAAAATTTTAATTTCTTCTATTTATGTCCGTCACGTCACAACCTGAGAAACAGTTGAAAATCAGCCTCAAGCACTGGTTGTCTCGCATTTACGATGATCTGTCCCTATTTTAGCGAACTCGTAAGTTACACTGTTTTATTTTTGTATATTCCTTTGAATAATTACGTTTGTGTGTTCATTTTTTAAATTGATTTTTATTAAAAAAGTATTAAAAATATAAAAAGGCTTTGAATGCCAAACTAAACCCAGATAAGTTTCGAAAATAGCGTACAAAAGAATAATTGCTTATGTTAGAAAATAAAAAATTTATACGTCTTTGAAATTTACCTGGTTCATCACCGGACCCCTTACCCTATACCAGATTAAATAAGGTATATTTTTATTACTGAGATACTGTTTTTTTTTACCTGACTGCGCCAGAAGGAGGGTTATGTTTTTCATGAGTATGTATGTATAATTGTTTGGCACGCTTTGCAGCCTGAACGGCTCGACGGATTTTAACTTAAGAGGTGTCGTTAGATTCGTATTTACTGTGAGAGTGACACTGGGTATATCGAAATAAGAAAAAAAACAAAATGGCGAATTTTTGGCACCAAAATCAAGTGTTTGGCATGCTCTACGGCCTGAACGGCTCGATGGATATTTAGTTTGCAAGGTATCGTTAGATTCGTTATTAATGTGAAAGTGATATCGTAATAAAAAATAAAAAACGGTAATTTAAAAAACTAAAAAACTCGACTGCTTTTCTGAATATTCATGAAAAAGCCCTAAAAGAAAAACATAATCCTCCTTCTGGCGCATTCGGGTAACAAGAAAGTCGTTGTACCCGATTGCACTTAACTACATAATATTTTAAATACAAGATAAATTGTAGCAGTCGGGACCCATGCTAGAAAGTCAGCCGTCTAGTCAGTAGATTGGAGTAATCTGCAATGAAATATAGGTATGTGCTCTCAACTCACTAAGTCTCTATTTCTAGAATAGGTCCCAACTTCTACAATTTATCTTGTATTTAAAATATTATATAGTTAAGTGCAATCGGGTACAACGACTTTCTTGTTTTAGGGCTTTTTCATGAATACTCAGAAAAGCAGTCGAGTTTTTTAGTTTTTTAAATTACCGTTTTTTTTTTAAGTCTAATTGAAAATCTTATTTAGGTCAGTGAAGCATACAAGACACCACTAGATGCAATTTTTGTATTTTTCCTGCATTTCTGGACATGGTGCTGATATACGCGTCATGTTCGTGAACGGGCGCTGTCAGTTGAGACTGGTCATCTCTTAGCTGCCAGTGGTTTATTTTTAATATTATAATTAGATTTTTTTTTTCTTTCTCTTTATCTTGTTTACATTGTTCTCACATAATAGCAGCAACAAAAAACATGTAACCGAGATATTTGTAATACAAAACAAGTTTGACAAGAGTGTCCATGGAGTTTCTTGCACATTCTTCTCCATAGAGATCTACGCTTTGGAATGTGCAATTAGCATCATTTTTTCTGACAGACCGACTTCTTGACTTTTCAAAAGTGCCTGTAAATGGTTTATTTGAAATAAAATGCTTTGAATCTTTGAATAATTTTACGTGATAATATTCCACAACTTTGACAAAACTGACAGCCTTAGTAACACAACTATGTAATTTGGAAGCTTGCTCCAGAGAATTTGCAAGTCATCAACTGGGGAACACTTGACACTATAATATATTTGAGTGAGTCGACAACTGGCTTGTATTCATGAATGTGGAATGAGAAGGCAGATCTTGAGGCTTTTTAACCGATTTCCGAAAAAAGAGATCTTCAAGTCTATTATATGTTTTATATCTTTGCCTTATGTTAACCGATTTTGATGATTCAGTTTTTGTTTGGTTAACGCTTTTTTTGACATTGCATGTGGCTGTATCCTTAAAATAAAAATAAAAAAACTGGGCAAGTGTGAGTCGGACATTGAGGGTTCCGTACAAACTAACTTATGTAAATAGTATACCCGAATCTCGAAGTTTTTTTTTATGATTTGACTACGATTTCTTCTTACATTTTTTGTGCTATAAGACTTTGCTTTATGCCAAATGTCAGGATTCTAAGTCAACGGAAAGTACCTTATGAATTTTGATTCCCTTGAAAATTAAAAATTTTAGATGTTTGGGTTTGCAGCCTTGAGTATATAATAATAATAATAATAACTTGAAGTGTTGAAAATTTTATTCTCCAATTTCTTTAAAACAATTTGTATAGAAATTTTATAGCAAAATGAAGTTACCCGATAAAAAAAAAGGCCCAAAACTACAGGAAATCGTTTATTGTGAAATACCGGTGTCCCTACAACAACTATAATGACTACACGTAAAATATGTTTATGACTAATAAAATTTTCGACGACGAAACTTAAATGTTGACGAGAGCTGCAGCACGCCGTGCACGCCCATCACCTCCGGCCTCGTCGCTCAGCTCCGCCTCGCCGCCGCCGGAACCCAGCTCCACTGTGAGTGCTGTGACACCGGCCGCGGCAGTTGCGTCGAGCTCCAGCGACGAGTTCTTCTCTCCGCCGACGACACCACCACCTGCGCGTCGACGAAGAGGACGCCGGCCGCCGAGCGGCTTAGGACCTCGAGGCCCACCGGTCTCTGATAGGGTCCCAGCTCCCGGCGGAAGTGTGCAGCGCATGCGATGGACGCAAACCATCAACGAAAACGTCATGCGCGCATACTATGGGGCTACAGAGGGAGGAAACAACCTGACCGCGTACCGTGTTCGGATGCTCTCTCTGTTTCAGGTGCTTGAGCCAGCCGTCAACGTGTCAACCCAACGACTGTCGGATCAGGTACGGGTTATCCAGCGTAATCATATGTTGGATGATACTGTGCTTGATTGCCTCCGAATGGAAATGAGTAGCCGTGTCATTGCTCCTCCGTCGCAGTCTGTGGTACCAGATGAGGTACCACCGTCCAACCAAATTCCCAGCCACGCTGACGAAGGGAGTACTGACACGGCTGCTAACGTAAGTACCCAGTACAATAGCGAACTGAGGAGTGCTTTGGAGTGTGCAATTCGGGAATATCGCAACATGTCACCCGAACTTAGGCCTCGCTTACCTCGTTTGCCCATGCATAACAAGAATAGGGCGCTGGTGGCTGCTCTGGATTCGCAGTTGTCTGACTACTTTGATGACTGCGAAGATCTCACCGATACACACTCGATGCTTTACTGCACGGCCGTAGCGGCGTGTCGTGTAGCTCACGTCAAATTCCTAACCAGTGACGTAGCTACACGACCTGGCAGTGCAGGATCGAGCGTCGTATCGCTGGGGCCAGAGCACTCATCGGCAAACTTTTCTGCTTCAGGGAGGGCAACACTCGCCC
Organism: Leucania comma; assembly: GCA_958295575.1. NCBI lineage: Eukaryota > Metazoa > Arthropoda > Insecta > Lepidoptera > Noctuidae > Leucania > Leucania comma. Next base: position 21,186,116 of record OY282479.1, on the reverse strand, counting down.
GAGAGTGATGCGCTTTGTGAGACGGGCATTTTCGGGGACTGATATCAATCCCCGAGACTATATGTCACGAGTCACAGAGCGCATCGACTTCCTGAAGCAGAAGGTGTATGCATGGGCAAACCGTATCCGTAGGTATAAGCGGCGGGTGGAGCGATACACCCAGAATCGCACATTCCGAAGTAACGAAAAGTGGGTGTATAGGACTTGGGAGCGACCGGAACAAAGTGTGACTGATACGCGCCTCCCAGATGATGACGCCATGACTTCATTTTGGCGCAACATCTGGTCGGTGCCTGTCAGTCATACTGAAGGTGGTTGGATTCGAGAGGTCGAGCGAGCGTGCGAATCAATACCAGAAATGGGGGCAGTCACAATCAGCCCCCAAGATGTAGCCCGTACAGTCCGTCCGTTGCCTAATTGGAAGTCTCCAGGGCCGGACGGACTGCACAACTTTTGGATAAAGTGGCTCACTAGGTCGCACGCTCGTTTGGCATCTCAATATCAGACCGCCTTGGAGTCTGGTTTGCTACCCGAGTTTTTTACAACAGGAGTTATCCACTTGCTCCACAAATCTGGTAGCACTGCGGAACCCAAAAACTATCGGCCAATTACATGTTTGCCGACTGTTTATAAAGTTCTTACATCCATTTTGAGAGGTAAGATCAACTGCCACGTAGACAATAACGCTATTATGTCTGCCTCTCAGAATGGATGTAGGAATGGGTCCCGCGGTACTAAGGAGCTACTCCTCATCGATATGGCCATTAGCCAACAGGTTCGGCGTTCCCGAAAGGATCTGTCGACATGTTGGATAGACTATAAGAAGGCCTACGACTCAGTTCCTCATACATGGCTCATGAGGGTGCTAGAATTGTACAAAATTGATGCAATACTACGCACCTTCCTGATGTCATGTATGAGGCAATGGAGGACGGTCCTTCGCTATCCAGGATGTCGACATATTCGAAGGAATAGCGAACCGGTAAGGATCGAGCGAGGTATATTCCAGGGTGACAGTTTGAGTCCGCTTTGGTTTTGCCTAGCCTTGAATCCTCTGAGCACACTGCTGGAGAATTCATGTCTAGGCTACCGGTTGAAGCGAGGTGGTCAGGTTATATCTCACCTCCTTTACATGGATGACTTGAAGCTTTTTGCCCCCAACAATCTGCAACTGATGGAGCTACTGAAGGTAACTGAAACCTTCAGTAGTGCCATCAGGATGGAGTTTGGTGTGGACAAATGTGCAGTCATGCATGTAAAGCGAGGGGAGGTTGTGGAATCCGTGGGTATTCAACTCACGGATTCCATTGGCCTGAGATCCCTCTCTCCAACCGAAACTTATAAGTATTTGGGTATGTCGGAAGCCCTAGGCATCAATATCACTGACACGAAGCAATCGTTGAAGGAGCGCTTCTTTAGACGCCTGAAGAAGGTTTTCAATAGCCTTCTTTCAGGCGGAAACAAGGTGCGCGCCTTCAACGGTTGGGTCATGCCGGTATTGATGTACTCTTTCGGCGTACTCAAATGGACTCAAACAGAACTTGACGCCCTGGATAGGCGGGTCTGTACACTGTTGACTGCATACCGAATGCATCACCCACGATCGTCGGTGATGAGACTGTATATCCCGCGGAAGTGTGGCGGTCGAGGTTTTTTAAATGCTAAGACCCTACACAACCGCGAGGTATGCAGTCTCAGGGAGTATTTCCTAGCTGCCGACGTGGGTATGCATTGTGATGTAGTGGCAGTGGACAAGGGACTCACCCCGCTCTCCTTGGCTAAAGAGAACTGGCGCAAACCTGTAGTGCTTGACACTAACGATCGTAGAGGAGTATGGCAGAGCAAGGAACTTCACGGACGCTTTTTCCGGGCCCTTCACGGGCCCGATGTAGACCAATTGGCGTCCGTAGCTTGGCTGCGTTTCGGTGACCTCTTTGGAGAAACCGAAGGTTTTGTCTGTGCAATTATGGACGAAGTTATCATGACGAAAAACTACCGGAGATTTATTGTGAAGGACGGCACGGTTGACATCTGTCGGGCATGTCACCGTCCGGGAGAATCAATTCGACACATTATCTCTGGTTGTTTACGTCTTGCTAACGGAGAGTACTTGCATAGACACAACCTTGTAGCCAGGATTATCCATCAGCAACTTGCTCTGAAATACTTTCTTGTGGAATCGGAAGTGCCGTACTACAGGTATGAGCCCGACCCAGTTCTTGATAATGGTCATATCACATTGTACTGGGATCGGTCCATCATCACTGACAGGACTATTGTAGCCAATAAGCCTGACATAGTGGTGGTGGACCGAAGTGAGAGGCGTGCAATGATTGTTGACATATCCGTCCCGCATGACGAGAACCTCGTGAAAGCCGAGAAAGACAAACAAATTAAGTACATTGACTTGGCTCGCGAGGTTGTCGACATGTGGGAAGTGGATTCGGCTATCATTGTACCGATAGTCGTTTCAGCCAATGGCTTAATAGCCAAGAGCCTCGACCAACACCTTAGGAGGCTCTCGTTAGGCGACTGGATCAAGGGCTTGATTCAGAAAGCGGTACTCCTGGACACGGCTCGTATCGTTAGGAGGTTTCTTTCTCTGGAGCCTTGACCGCCGGTAACTTGGACCCTGTTCCCGATACCGGTGGGACACTATTTTTTATATTTTTAAATGTTTTTTTTTATATGTTTGTTTTAAAGAAATATTTAAAAATATAATTTATATGTACATGAATGAATAAAGAGAATAATAATAATACGTTTATTTCAGATAACTAAGATCCAATTTGTTAGTAGTACAAAAACTTATAACTAGTGTTAGTAATACAACCTTAATCCACTCGCCCCCTGCCCGACCCATGAAACGAGGTATCAATACTCATGTGAGCACTAATACAACGATTCATTAGAACGTTTCATATAGATTCAATTTAAACTCGATCCCTCTATGTGCTCCTGAAATAAGCGGTCTTGACAGACGGACAACAATGTGATTATGTGCTCCTATGATGGTTTTTTTTTTATGGTAGGTAAAATCATCCAATGACAAATACCGCCCTTGGGCGGAGCGGGAAATAGCGTCAGACTCTTACTGACTACAAAACCTACCCCATTCCTTCGTTGCCTATCGTACCGAGGCCGAGCCTTCCTTTCAGAAGCCGACCCATGACCCCAGTAGGCTTCGACCCTACCTGCCTGCAGCTAGCAGGCTGGGCCTCTACGGTTTGCTGACAGCTCCAGAACAGTACGCGCCGTCGTCGACTTGGGCTCGGTCCGGTCGGGGATTCCGTTTTTTTCCATTAGAGACACGGAACCCTCATAAAATCGGTTTAAAAAAAAACGAATAAATGAATTTTATCTTAAATTTTGGCAGTTGGTGTTCCTAGTGTTGTTTTCTGACTCACAGGATTTCTCTTGCGGCGATGGCTGGGGCGTAAGAATGTCCATTCCCTCACGTAAGAGCGCGTCTGTTTTGCTTACATTACAACTTGGATGTTTCTGCATCCCATTCCGTTTCGCTCCTGACCGTGGCCTGAATCAGGGCCGGACGTCAGAGATCACCGCCCTCTGGTAAGATACTTATAAAAATAACAAAATACCCATTATTACTCAATGAACTCATTGTTTTGGTATTAGCAAATAAAATATTAGTATTTACTGCGGGGTTATATCTTAACCAAACACAAAAAGAATCGGTAAGATCGGTTCATTTAATCAAGTTCAGTTGATCAAATCAAAAATTTAATTAATATCATGAAAATCGACCACGAAATGAGGATATCAGTATGAACTTTACACATCTTGAGTACCCCTTCAGTGAGTACTGATATTCACTGATGGGGTAATTTCTATCAAATAGTTTAGGTATATTGGTTTTTATCAGTAAATTCGTGAGGTACATTGAACAAAGAAAGCAATGCTACTAGTTTTTTCGGTCTAGCTCAAGTGGCCCCGCTGGATAGAAACACATCTATTTATCGACGGCCTATAAACGTAAACAAATAATAACAAAACAAAGAGTTTAGTAAGACAGATGGCGCTTTGTGACACCCTGTATTTATTACCAACGCGTCGAGAAATGATAAGTGGTTGCTATTTCTTTGGATAGACAATACCAACTTCAACTTACACTTAAAAAACTACAAATTGAACCTTATTGTTTGGTTGTAAAAGGCGAAGGGAAAACTTTAGGGGCGCATGTTTGAATTTGTGTTGCAAGTTTGAAGGCGCAGTAATTCTCGAAGGCACGGGAATATTTCTTGCTGATGCCTACGGTCTACAGAGATTTTGATCTGGACTAGTTTTAAATTATGAGTTTGTATTTTTCATTTGTTATATCTTGTATTGTGCAGCTCGCCTAACGTTATAGACGGTTAAATTTTGATCATTTTAATCCCGTGGAGGGTCGATCTGGTACATGAAAACAATCGATTTAGAAAGAAAAAAAAAATAAAGTACTTTTTTCTAAAACTTGAATTAATATACGCATGTACGAAATTAATTTCTTTAAGTAAACGAGCCAATAACCTTATAGGTAGCTGTCGGTCGTTGCGTACTAACTACGTATAGATCATTGAACTCGCTCAGCTGACGTTTAATTAAAGAAATTAATGTCGTACATGCGTAAATTAATTTCAGTTTAAAAAATAGTCATTTATTTTTTAATTTTATCTTTACAGATCGATAGTGTTTCATGTACCGGATCAACCTTTTACGGGATTAAAACGATCAAAATTTAACTGTGTATTTATAACTGCACACACTAAACTATGACATTATTACACGAATCGTTGAATTGAACAGTTTTCCTTTATTTGGCCTACATAACTCCAATACATGGTGCCCCTTGGCCAGCAATTAAAGTTTTGCAACATGCATAAAAAACAAAAATAGCTGAATAAATTATGAAGAAAAAAAATTATGAAGATTTTAAAAGAAAAACAATAAGGACAAAGTGAAGAAGACTTTCAAATTATAAAACCCTCGCAGAAGATTGATATAAATGAATCGATGCAAAGAATTTAAAAGAAGAATATATATATTATAAATTATAAGAAGACAGAAAAAAGGTATCATAGGACGCGGAAAATAAGTTGAACTATGCAAAATGCAAAATCGGTTACTGCGCATTCAAGGTTCTGCGCATCATGACGGTTCAAGTTGTGTGACGAGTATTATAACCGATTTTACGATCTCAGTCGACGTAGTGGGATGCGCGTAGCCGTGGTGGATGGTTCAATTTATTTGCCACGTACTATACAGCCGGGTGGCTTTTTTTTATTGCAGGAAGTACTCAAATCATAAGTACCTACCACTGTTTATATTAAGCAAATTATTGCGATGATATAAAGATATATTATTACAAAGTCTCATTTGCCGAAAATGGCAAAGTTACTTAGATTATGGAAGCGAAGGGACAGGAAACTGTTAATGTATGCGATCTCACCTGCTTACCATCAGGTGGGATCGCAGTCAAGCACTAGTTTATATAAATATTTAAAAAAAAATGTAGCACAAAATTTTAGGTAAGTATATTATATTCGTTCGTAGATTTTTGACCGTCGTTAAAGGTAGTAGAAGTCAGTCTATCCCAGGAGTAGGTACCCTGTTGCTCAGTAACTGGGTAGTGTAGGTCTGGTAGGCAGTCACTCCATGGAAAGGTGGATATGCAGCCGCATCTGGTTAGACTGGAAGCTTTCAAGAAGAACTTCAAACTAGTGCGGAAAAGGCTAGGGAGAGGGGAAAAATCTAGGCATGTGCGAGTCGTACTCGCGCACTGACGATTCCGTAAATACTTACCTATGTACCTACCTAATTAGTGCAATTAATTTTCCAAATCGTATTTTTTTTTGTTACGAAACTATTTTTAAATTTTTAGATTTTTTCCTATACTTGTGCTATAAGATCTTGCTTCATGCCAAATTTCAGTGTTCTAGGTCATTGGGAGTATTTTGTGAATTTTGATTCTCTTGTTCCCTTGTATGTCGAAATATACGTTTTTTGCGGCATAAACGGCTGTATTTTTTTTCCCCGTTAACTTAGAAGTTTGTTTTTTTCACAGCTTCAAGGTAACGCCGACTTGAGTATATGGTTTTAATTTTAATTCGATACCTCCACGTGTTCTTGAGATAAAGGGTCTTGACAGACAGACGGACAACAAAGTGGTCCTATAAGGGTTCCGTTTTAATTTTGAGTTACGGAACCCTAAGAATTACATCTATTTTTATTTAGGTCTTTTCTAAACCAAACATATTTACACCCGTATTTAAAAAGCCGTATATAATAATGTCTTATTAAGGCATTACTTGACGTTAAAAATCTTTATTAAAAATGACAATTTTTCTTAACTATAGAATACAAAAAGTTGTTAAGTTGTTACTTTTACTTAAGTCATCATCATCATCATCATCAGCCTTTTAATGTTCCCACTGCTGGGACACAGGCCTCCTCTCTAAGAGAGGGAATGGGCCGTAATCAACCACGCGGGCCCAGTGCGGGTTGGTGGATGTCACATGTCTTCGAATTTTTGGTTCTAGGACATGCCGGTTTCCTCACGATGTTTTCCTTCACCGTTTTGAGAGCAGTGGTGATGAAATAAATTACACAAAGTAATGCGCCTGGCCAGGCTTGAACCCGCGACCTACTAATCGTAAGTCGGGGCCTTTACCACTCGGCCACCACTGCTCTCTACTACTACTTACTTAAGTAATTACTTTTATTTATTTATAAATTCGGGTGTTAGTTTTTCCAACCGCATTGTTTACTTCAATCCGTACCGTAAGTAAAAACTGTTGACTTATCTTTTGAACAAGATTTACGCAGTATTTCGTTGGTGTCGACACCGCCTGATTCACAGCTCCCTTGTTTCGCTCCGACGGTGCCAACCAGTCGAGGCTACCATTTGGGATTTGGGTTTGGATTTTTCGGGCAAAAATTTTGATACTGATTCTAAGTTTCTTTTAAATACTAATATATGAACAATGTAATAATCATTACCGAATCGACCCTCCACGGGCTTAAAACGATAACAATTTAACAGTGTATATTCTCCGTTAATGGTATATTTTGTACCTACATTACTTGGGTCACAGTAGAACCTTAGGTACCGTATTCTCAAGGATTAGTTTTCATGTGACGTGTCAAGCGGGTCACATTGTGAAGCTGAGAGGTGTTGTGCCAATGTCACGGGTGTCAGTTAGTGATGCGACACGTGTACCTTATGGACAGGGGCTGGCAACTGTTGGTGGTAAACATTCTGATTTCACTTTTTCGCTATTGTAGTTGAAAAATTGGCCAAGTGCGACTCGGATATCAAGCAAAAAAGGGCAAAAAAAACGCATTTTTTTTTATGGAAGCCCCCCTTAAATCTTTATGTTATTTATTTTTTGTCTAAGCGGCAACATAAATACATAATTTGTGAAAATTTCAACTGTCTAGCTATCGCGGTTCTTGAGATACAGTCTGGTGACAGACCAACGGACACACGGACGGACAGACCGCGAAGTCTTAATAGGATCCCGTTTTTACCCTTTGGGTACGCAACCCTAAAAATTGAACGTGACGCTATGCTTTTACTTTGCGCCACTGTGAATTGACCCTTAGGACCAACGCTGAGTTACGCCCGCCCGTGCGGTCCCATACAAAAGTACCCCGCCGTGGACAGCCGTGCTCCGCTCTCCTTTTGCTAAGTAATAATACATTAAAGTTCTCCATCAACACGACTACATGCACACTGTTATAGTTAATTCGGTTTCCACTACGGGGACCACCGCACACCCATATTTAAGCGCCGGGTGCCCACGCGTATCCTGGCCTGAAAATAGTAGATAAACAATTAACTACAGTCTATCAAATCTAACAGGTACCGTTTGATAGTTCTGACAAATTGAAGAATAAAAATGTCGATTATTACAATATACAATTCTTATATACGTATACGTTTGTATTCTTATGTATTTCATTGAACGAAAAAAGTAATTGAAACTGTATTTGCCTTGTCAGATTTGATGGACTGTAAAATTGTAATTAATTCAGTGACACATTCGTTAAAATAGAACATTTCACAACAATAACCAAAGGTTTTGAACTCCCGGTCGTGACACGATTCACGGTACGATGAGTCCAAATAATGAGCCCGTAACATATAGGTAACGTAGACACCTACACCGTGACTACAGACACACAAACAATGGATGGGCTGTCTTGCGTTCGCAGAAACATATGCCGTTGTTAAATGTAAAGAAAAAGATACTAAGATATGTTTTTGAGATGTTTCTGTGGGAAAGACTGCATTTTATTTTTTGCTTCTGGTGTTAAAATGCAATTCAATTTTGGAGCTATGTAGTTTTTTTCTCGGTGGGTAAAAATCATCCGATAACATCTCCCGCCCTTGGGTGGAGCGGATAGTGTCAGACTTTTGCTGACTAAAACACCCACCCCGTTCGTTCATTGCCTTCGTGCCAGGGCCCTGGCGCCGTCGTATTTTTGGCAATAAGTCTAAAAAAGCAGTGAGTGATGTTAGGACACATAGTATTTAAGAAGTATTGTATTGACTAAACACTACAATGTCACTCAGATTGATTAGACAACCAGTTATGAACTGAAGAGTTTACTGTTCTAAAATACTTCTAAAGACTTAATAATCAATCTGTGTGTACTTATTGCATAATATGAATTTATTTGTAATTAATAAAAATGTCAGATGACGTATTGTCAACAAGTTATGCACTTATAAACTTATATCTTTAAAATATTTTTAGAGACGTAATAATTCATTTGTATGTATAAATCATTGTAATGTCTTATTAGTTTTTTCAAAGCATTTATGTTGACCAATGTATTATTTATTGGTTGCTCATTTGACTAACGCTATCCCCACTATGAGTTGGAAAGTTACCTACGCTCTAGCCGCCATGAGAGGCATTCGTTGTGCAGCTCTGGGTGAAGTAGGAAGTCTAAGGAGTACTTTAAAATACTGTACAGTACCTCTACCATGAGTTTTAAGCAATAGTATTCGTCGCTACTCGATATCGACGCCGTAAATATTTTGTATGAAAAATTTTGCAGCGCCTCTAGCGGTCACTTGCAGAACCAAAATTTGCCATACAAAATATTTACAGCGTCGATATCGAAGAGCGACGAATACTATTGCTTAAAACTCATGGTAGAGGTACTGTGTAAAAATAATAAAAGTAAAAAAAAAAAAAAAAAAAATAGACGTTATGAAAATTATGAACAATTTCCGTATTCGGTATAATTGTTTAACTACTGTTATGCTCCGTTACATTTCCGACTTATCGCAGTTACTAATCACTCGATTCCAATGAAATGGTTTTCTCAAAATAGGTTTTTGGGTCATTCTATAATACTTTTCGACAATACCTGTGTAAGTACCTAGGACTCTTCCTCGACAGTCTGTGGAATTTCGAAGACCACTTCCGACATTTGTCTCCCAAGCTGGATCGACTGGGGCTGACCTCAAGCAGCTCGGCTCAAAAAAAACAATAGTATTAACATTATGATTTTAATTTGTTTATTTTCATGTGTAATTTAAAGCATTTAATGTATAACTCTACATAGTTCACAATATTAATATTAATTAAACGTGGTCGTATAAAATATTCAATTTATTAACTTCTGCAAATTGTCACACGAAAAGTATTATAGAATGGCCCTTTAATCAACATCCCACATTGGGTCATTACATCACATTACACATCACACTATAACATAACAGAATTAAATAAACAGTCATTCGTGAATACAAAACTGTATTAAAATAACTTGCCTGTTAAAAGAATATTAATTTACGATGAATTTGAAATATGTTTTATTCACTTTTATATTTTATTTACTTAATCAAATCAATCATTACTCTACTGAGAGTGTAAGTACCTCACCTATTTCTAGTTATTTTTTTCTATTTTTTTTTTACGTTAAGGCTCGTCGCGGCACACAAATACCCCTTTTCAGGGACCCGTAGCCTTAACAGGAACACTTACAGCTTCGTCATATCCGTCTGTTCATCCGTGGTTTGATGAAGACTTTTTAAGTGGCCTCTACAATCGCGTGCGAGCCCCCGCGAACGCCACGTGCTTTCGCACCTGTTCGTGGGCTTTCGTAGACCTAAAGATCTCGTTCGTGAGTCTGGAGCCCGCTTTAGCAATAGAAAGCTGTGATATGGCATATCGCCGACAAACTAGTATATATTTGTACATAGTTAAGTATACATTCTTAGTTTAGTTTTTATGTATATATTTAGGTCTAGTATACATACTTTAGTTAATGTTTAAGTTTCTTCTGTTTTTGCAATAAAGCCGCCTTTCTTTCTTCTTCTTCCTGCCCTTATCCCATATTACTTGGGGTCGGCGCAACACGTTTTTTTCTGCCACTCTATCCTGTCACCCGTCACACTTTCAGTAACTCCTTCTTCTTTCATATCACTCCTCACACAATCCACCCATCTCTTCTAAGGCCTCCCTCCTCCTCTCCATCCATCTACGTGTAAACTCAGAACTCTTTTATTAACATGTGTTTCATCCCTCCTCTTCACATGACCATACCAAGACGAACGATTTCCTTTCAACTTTTCAGTCACTGGCGCCACTTTCAAACTTCCTCTAATATAGTCATTTCTCACTTTATCCATTTTCCTCACACCACACATCCATCTCAACATTCTCATCTCCTTTTCATGCAGTCTTTTTTTATCCATCTTTTTCACAGCCCAACATTCTGATCCAAACAGTATGACAGATCTTAACACTGATTTGTAAATTTTACCCTTCAACTTGAGTGGCCTTTAATATTTAATTCTATTTTTATTAATTTTCATTATTTTCACAATTTTATTAGTAAAATATAATCTCCTAAAAATGATTGTAGGGTTCCTTTCCGACACGTAATGGTGGTTTTATTAAAAAAATGTAGGATTGAAACTTATTCCTCCTTCTTCAATTATTATAATTTTTTGTGGGTTCATTGTTTAATTTTAAAATGTGGTTTTGGGGGTACTGGAACAGAGAGTAAAGTCCCACATACCTCCGTTGAAAAGGGAGGATCCTCCGACCAGACAGGTGTTATGTCTGGTGGGCTATTGCCCGATAGATGATTTCGGGTTTGTTCTATATGTTCCAATCGCGCCACGAATCTTACTTGCGCGATGCAGGATTAGTTCATTTGTGACGACATAGATGTCGCTAAATCACTCCCCTCCGGAGATTGGAGATCGATGGTTCTTGATGCGTCGTGTGATGCGTGCCAGGCCAATGGAGGTTGGTTCAAGTGAGTCGGAACCGGATTCCGCATAGTTCTCGGTGAGTCGGAACTGTCTGCGGTGATGCCCCAGTGAGTCGGGGTGGTGCTATCCCAGTGAGTCGGGATACGATGCTGCAGGCTCCAGTGAGTCGGAGTAGTGCGGCTGGCTCCAGTGAGTCGGAGCGGTGCTGTGTGACGTAGGGCTTGACTGCTGTCGTCGACCAGGAGAAAGCTCTTCATATGACTGGCTGAAGGTGCAAGTACTTAGCCAAGGTCGCTGATGAGGCTGAGAGTGATGACCAGGTATGACCAAGTAGGCATGCTGGTGGTCAGGATACCCATATAGCCATGGGTGCTGGCTGTATGGCTCGCTGCTCGAAAGCTTGAGGAAGTGATGATGACGTCACGAAGTAGTAGCTGCACGAAGGCTGCGCTGACGTTCTTTGTCGAGGGTCACCAGTTTGGAGGTACTGGAACAGAGAGTAAAGTCCCACATACCTCCGTTGAAAAGGGAGGATCCTCCGACCAGACAGGTGTTATGTCTGGTGGGCTATTGCCCGATAGATGATTTCGGGTTTGTTCTATATGTTCCAATCGCGCCACGAATCTTACTTGCGCGATGCAGGATTAGTTCATTTGTGACGACATAGATGTCGCTAAAGGCTGATAAACAATAAAACCCCTGTTGTTAAATGTTGTCATGAGCTACTTTGGAACTCGTCTCTGCGCGAGGTTTGCATCGTTTTTAGTCGGTATTTTTATGAAAAGAAAACTGAGCTTTCGCCACATTCTCCATTCAGAAGATCCCTCAGATGACTTGACCAATGTGTCCAATACTAATACTATGCTAAATGTTTCGGGAAAATCATAAGTATTTGAATAAAATGACTTGTGTCCAGTTAGACAATATTATGTCGAAAGCAAAAAAGAATAATCTTTACAATTTTTTTAAAAAATGTTCGTAGATCTTGATGGTGATCATTTTTTTTTTAATATTTCTTGTTTAGAAAAGTTGTCATCTAATTGGGGTCTTGCAGTTACTTCTTGACAATTGTATGCAGAACACTAAACATGGCATATGTCTGCAATTTCTTGCCTATAAATTATAAACAGTTTATTTTCTATCACAGATGACTTTCGTCAACATCGAGCGTCCGAAAATTACTTACTTCGACACAAAATACTTCAATAAAGTTTTTGCTCTCAGTAGACGGTTGAACCGACAGGATCCAAGGCACTATTTGGAGCTGTACGTAGATACACGAATAAAAATGGACAACGCTATGAGGGTAAGTGGGAACCGCGGCGCTGACAGCACGCGTCAAAGACCTGTTAGCATGAAAGATGGGGTCCACTAATGCTCACGGTTGCAGAGGCGGGAAAGTCCGAAATAATTACCGTGGTCCTGAAACGCAAAAAGCAACTAAAGGAACACATCGGCGGCAGCGATCTCTCGCGCCAGGACTTGGTACAAACCATGGTACGAAGCGAGGAGGAGTGACAGGCGGTTGCTTCCTTCTGCGAAGCAGAGCAAAGGCCGCACGCGTGAGGCGACGGTGTTCACGCCCCAGCCACCGCCGGGATTCCGATACCGATTTTCAATGTAGACACGGGCTTGCAGACGGCGAGCAATGGGTAGATCTCCGTCCAACCGTTCAATAACAGACAGTTATTATTTATTTTATAGAATAGTAATGATATTTTTGTTACAGCTTGACTTCTTTGTCTACCAGTTTCTAACGAACAGATACCAACCCAGCTTCGTTGAATTACATTACCAATTGTGTGACCTAATCAATATTGACCCTTTGATTGGCAAAATTGCGTTAAATGCATTAGGAGGCCGAAAATGTCCTTATCCTCCGGTGAGTGCTACTTAATCGCCTCTCCTCTTAGTTGTAGCATCATATTATATTTTTAGACTAGCCTTTCTCAATAAATAGGCTATCTAAAAGTATAACAATTTTTCAATTCAAACTATTTGTTTTTGATATAAGCTCGTTCAATCAAACAAATAAACAGACAAGAGAGATAACGAAAATGGAATAACGAGGCATGAAGTGAGCGAGCAAAGCGAGCTAACAAAGCCCCCGTTATCTCCTTCGTGTTAGGTTACTTTAAACGTCATAGACAAAAATGGAGGCCCCTGCAGAGGCCATAGTTAGCTCTTGTAAAGCCATTTGAAATTTGCTTTAAAGGCGTTTATATATTTTTATAGAATAACATAAAAAGATAAATCAATCATTTCTATATTAATTCATGAAATTCAATTTGTTGAGCATTTATTCATTTTATTAGATATTTCGTAAAATAGGTGCTTTCAAGTAGGCCTTTAAACACAAGCTATAAAGAAATAAGCAATTAAAACTAAAAGCATGTTTTTTTTTTCAGGGTGTATATGATTTGAAAAATCTATCAGTCCCATTTGTACCGAAAGGCTTCCCCTTTACCAAAGGTCGTATCTACATTAACGTATCACTCACCGATAGCGGTACGATCAAAAATATAGGACGTGGGTACATTGACATGGAGATGAAAATTGCAAACATTAGAAAGAAAATAAACTAAAACCGCCTTATACCAAAACGTGATCTAAAATAGTTCCGGGACTATTACTGGCTTTAATAGGCATTAAACCTAGTAATAGTCCCGGGAATACACTCAGATCGCTTTTGGTTGGTACTAAACCAAGTAATAGTCCTGAAAACTACATTTAGATCGCGTTTAATTGGTATTAAACCTAGTATAATCCTGAAACTATTTTAGATCGCGTTTTGGGATAAAGTGGAAAGTGTTCTATATAGACAAACTTATTGTACCAACCAAATAAAGATTAAAAAAAAGCTTTTTATTTTTTGTTTTAAATATTAAAAATACAAAAAAATAGAGAAATAATTAATATATTTAGGTACGACGTTGCTGTTTAATAAACGGGCGAATATAAGCTTTGATGATTTCAGATTGACTTTGAAAATACAAAATCAAATTAACTTTTTGCTAAGGTGAGTTCTATCTTTATTTAAATTAGATAATAATTTCTTTGAGTTTTGTATTTTCTGTAATATCTATTATTATTATTTTTATAATATACTTACAAAAAGCCCAAAATATTTTTATACCGTTTTTTCTTGTAATATTGGTCCAACTTCAGTCGACGCGTTTCAAACGGTACGCAATATATGACATATATAAATGACACATCATCATCCTTTCAGCGGAAGGTTGTCCGCTGTTGGACAGACGTAGGCCTCTCCCAAGAGCCGCCACAACCGACGGTCCTGTGCGCTTCGAAACCACCGCATTTCCGCGAATCTCACTAGGTCATTAATCCACCTTGTGGGGAGGCCTTCCAACACTGCGTCTTTTGGTGCGGCGTCGCCACACTAAAACCTTTCGCCCCATCGATCATCCGTTGCACGAGCAATGTGTCCACTGCCACTTCAGTTTGACAAACAGACTTAAAACACCTAACGAATAAATTTTTTATTTTGTTTCAATCGCTTTCGATTAGAAAAAAATTACTCATGAAATTATTTCCTTTTCAAAATTTCCAAAATACAAAAATCGTTGTCCTTGCCGTTGTCGCCGTCGTCGTAGTCGGTTTTAGTACCGAATTACATAACATAATCAGCCTTACAATGTTCCCATTGCTGGGGCTAAGCCCACTTCTCTAGGAGAAGGAATGGGCCGTAATCCACCACGCGGGACCAGTGCAGGTTTGTATTAATAATTACGAACGTAGTTAAACCAATATCACACAGTACATTCATAGCGACGCCGACGTACGTTCATAACGTACAAGGTTGCGGGAGGTCAAAGTGACCCTGTAGTAAAGTATGTAGATCCATTGCATTCTGCATTAAAAGACCATCATAGCTATTGTACGCTACGGATAAATTACGGCTATGGTTCTATTATACGGTTATGGTTCTATTTTAATATGGTTTTTTTTTTGGTAGGTAAAATCATCCAATGCCATCCCCTGCCCCTGGGCGGAGCGAGAGATAGTGTCAGACTCTTACTGACTAAAAACATACCCCGTTCCTTCTTTGCCTATCATACCGGGGCCGAGCCTTCCTTTCAGAAGCCGACCCTTGACCCCAGTAAGCTTCGAACCTACCTGCCTGCAGCTAGCTGGCTGGGCCTCTACGGTTTGCTGACAGCTCCTTGAGGCGCGCGGGAACAGTACGCGCCGTCGACGACTTGGGCTCGGTCCGGTTGGTTAACTGACGGTCGGACAGCGAGCTACACATTGCTCGCCGTCCGCAAGCCCGCGCTTACGGTGGCTGGAAATCGAAATCAGAATCCTGGCGGTGGCTGGGGCGTGAGCCCCGTTGCCTTTGCCTGATGCGGTCGGCCTCCTCCTTTGCTAGCATTACTGCTTCGCAGAAGGAGGCGATCGCCTGCCATCCCTCCTCACTCCAGACCATGGCCTGTACCAAGGAGATCGCTGCCACCGATCTTTTTCCTCGGTTTTTCGGTCATCATTGTCGTTCTCACCGTTTTTAGTATTCCGTACCTCAAAAGGAAAAAACGGTACCCTTAAAGAATCACTTTGTTGTCCGTCTATATGTCTATCAAGATCTTTTATCTCGGGAACGCGTGGAGGTATCAAGTTGAAATTAAAACCTACAAGGTTTTATTTTCAATTTCGTACATGCGTATATTAATTCGAGTTTAAAAAAAAGTACTTTATTTTTCATTTTTATCTTTACAAATCGATAGGGTTTCATGTACCGAATCGATCCTCCACGGGATTAAAACGACCAAAATTTAACGGTGTATATAATTATCTTAATCATTGACAAGCAACACGTAGATAATTAAAATCATCCTTTGTACAACAGTTGAAATATGCAAGTAAATAAGTTTTCACAGCATTTCAATGTCCAATAATATTACATTTAATTTTAATTCACGCTTTACGCCCGGGGATAAAAAAAGTACAGTCAGACACTAATATTGCAAGTAAATGAAAAATAAATAATGATGAAAGAATAAAAACTGTTTCATTTGGGAGTTTATTTTAAGATTGTGGAATATACTTTATAAGGGTGTTTTTGATATCATGCGGATTTCATTACGCATGCGGTTTGCTCCGCATACAGAAAATTTCAAAAGGCAAAAAAACGCGTCCCGCGTGCGTATTGCACGCATTACAATAAATACTTGTATGAAAAGGACATTTGCGCAGGTTACGCATGCGGAGCAAATTCGCATGCGTGAAGAAATCTGCACGATATTAAAAACAACATAAATTGTTCTAAATCAATGAGGCTCATAAGTCAGGTACAAATATTTGAATTAAGAACAGTTTGTGACAAAGAGGAGTAAGGGATTTAAACGTTACCGGACCAATTATGTAACAATAAAATGGGTAGCTCGCCGTCTGGCTGTCAGGTAATCGTCGGGACCGAGTCCAAGTCATCGACGCGACGGCGCGTAGTGTTCCAAGCGCCTCAAGATGTCAGCAAAACCGTAGTGGCCCAGCAGGGTCGAATTCTCTGTGGCCATGGAACGCAAGGCAACGAGGAAGATAGAAAAGTCTGACACGCCTTCCGCTCCGCCCTAGAGCGGGAGAAGTCATTAGATGATTTCCAACTTAAAAAAAGGTCCTAAGGTTATCTGTAACAAAATCGCTTTTAGCTATAAGACCGCCCATTGTAACACCCTATTAATTTTAGGTTCCTATTGTCGTTTTATTTTTGGTGTACAATAATGAGTAAATCTATCTTTCTTCCAATATTTTAGATTACGATTTGTTTAAGTCAAGAGCGACCTACCACCTAAGTTCACATTGTGGAATGCAATAAATGTATTGAGTATTGAGTATTGAGTATTGAGTAACAATAAAAAAAAAAACTTATTTCATATTGATCAGGACTAAGATCAAGACTAAGGCTACTCTAATAATGAAAGATCTCAAATATACACCGTTAAATTTTAATCGTTTTAATCCCGTGGAAGGTCGATTCGGTACATGAAACACTATCGATTTGTAAAGAGAAAATTAAAAAATAAAGTACTTCTTTTCGTTTCTTCTTTTTTATGTACGAAATAAATTTCTTTAAGTAAACGTCAGCTGAGCGAGGTCAATGAACTGTAGGTTTGACCTTGTTGATAATTGTCGGTAGTTACTACGCAACGACCGAAAACTACCTACAAGGTCATTGACTCGTTCGTTGTATCTTTACAAATCGATAGTGTTTCATGTACCTTATCGACCCTCCGTGGGATTAAAACGACTAAAATTTAACGGTGTATATTGAAATTCCACCAATATTAAATCAACTTCAGTACAGGTAAGCATTCCAAAAGCTCAATGTATAATGTGTCAATCATCATGACCAGTATATACCGATCTCAAAGAACCCACCATTTTTTTCGTTACTTATTATAAGTTCGAAAAACGTTTGACCGAATTTCATTTCACCTAAAACTTTTCAACAATTACTGTTTCATTTTTTTTTTTCTTCGAAGTCACGTCTGCCGGCTCAATTCGATTTTTTTTCATTACTCTAAAGTTTCATTTGGTCGAAAAACTTTTCACCAATGTTACTCTCAGCCGAAATAACATTTGTTCAAAGTATTATGTTTCTGAACCTTCATTATAACAAACACACACATTACACACCCATACACATACACACATACATTATACATTTAGTTAAGTACCTAAACAAATGCAGTATATGTTATAGCTATCAGGAAACAAAGAAATTAAATAGTTTTAAGAAATTAATTACGTTGACTGTACCAGATAGTTTTCGATAGGAAATTGAACCAGTACTGGGGCTGTCTGCTAGGCTAGGGTTGCCATCGCCCAGGGATTTTAAAATTAATTAAAACTGATCGGTGGATATATTAAAGATGGGTTTAATTAATTTTTTCATACGAGTAAGCTGTAAGGCTATTCATTGCAACGCGTAATTTTTTGTGAACTCAGCTGAAATGTGTTGAAAAAGTGTGTGATCGGTTTTGTTGGAAATGACGGCAGTGAGATAAAATCAATAATTTTATGTGATTTTTAGGTTCAGTTATGCAGTTTAATACAATTATTTACATGAGAGTGAACAAAACCGTTACCTTTGTTACTCGACAGGCCTGTTAGTCTAGTGGTCAGTCACCCTGACTGTCATGCCCTAGGCCTTGGGTTGGATTCTCACCCAGGACAAATGTTTGTGTGATACACCAACAATTGTGTGATACGAGTACACAAGACTAGACTTGATTCGGGATTTTTTTTTTTTTTTACAGTACACCACAGACTACCCCTTATATTATTTTAAGTCCCTACGATCCATCCTAAGGTTGTCTGGAAGATATCGCTATCAGCGATATGTCCGGTATTGTACCCATAGATTTATATTAGTGTATAAATTGTGTAATTTTTTTGGTGTACCTACAATAAAGTTTTATTCTATTCTATTTATGTAAGTTATTTTGTACGAAACCCTTCTGTGTGTGACTTGCACTTGCCCAGATTTTTCCTTTTAAGGTGTCGAACCTTAAAAAAGACCTCTTTTTACACCAAACATCAAACTCTATTACATCACAACGACACAGACAGCCCTGCACCTCAGATGTCGGCAAACACCGTCCCTTTGATACCGCTATTACAAATCTGAATAACAAAGTCTGGAAATTTGGCGGCGAGACCTGGAGCTCTGTCTTGACGAGACCCAGTACCTACTCTCTGGCCATGTTTTATACATTAAGTAACTATGTTATATGATAAAGCTATGAGTGCTTAGTGTTGGATGTTTATCATTAGATCAGTCATTCATTACATATAGAGACTTGTCCTATTGTTTCGGGAAGCACACGTCCCGGCCAGTGGCGTAGCTAGTACCACAGGAGCCCCGTATCGAAAGTCCCACAAAAGCCCCGTATAAAAAAAAATGGTGCTTTTTACAAATGCCTGGTTTACCCTTCGAGATGATTGTAGATAACATGTTGCGAATTTATGCCCACGTGGGGGCCCCTGTAGCGCGGGGGCCCCGTATCATTGATACGGCAGATACGGTGGTAGCCACGCATTTGGTCCCGGCTCTCTTACCTAAACAGCAGTCCAGTAAGCATCTACACACAATAATAGAAGAAAATAATACAGAAACAGAAAAGTAAGTACATGGGTGATGCTCATTTCTATGGAAATCTCTATTTTGAGACTGAAAATAGAATGAAGCGATATTATCTAGTGATGGCGTGATGGTTGATAGGATACAATGGAAGAAAAAACGTGATGCGCTGACCCCAAAGACAAGACAAGAGCAGAAAGACAATGAGTTTCAACACAATATTGGGTGGATTGTGTGAGGAGTCATCATCATCATCATCAGCCTTTTAACCTGTTGAATACCGTAATTAGAGACACAATAGAAAGACAATAGGTGTGCGGACGCCGGCGTCCTCTCGGGGAATAATGAATTAATGTTCCCACTGCTGGGACTCAGGCCTCCTCTCAAAGAAAGGGAATGGGCCGTAATCCAACAAGCGGGCCCAGTCCGGGTTGGTAAATATCACATGTCTTCGAATTTTTGGTTCTATGGCATGCCGGTTTCCTCACGATGTTTTTCCTTCACCGTTTTGAGAGGAGTGGTGATGAAATAAATTACACAAAGTAATGCGCCTGGCCGGGTTTGAACCCGCGACCTACAACTCGTAAGTCGAGGCCGTTACCACTCAGCCAGCACAGCTCCTTGCTCTGTGTGAGGAGTGATATGAAAGAAAAGGGAGTAAGTGATGACGTGACCGGTGGGCGGTATCAGAAGAGAATGGAAAAGAAACGTGTTGCGCTGAATCCAAGTAACATTGGACAAAGATAAGAAGATGATTATGAGTATCTCGCGACTGTATCAACGAATTCTCGCACCTGGCCTTGGTACAGGCCATGAGGAGGAGTGGCAGTTAGTCCTCTCCTTCGGCGAAGCAGTAATGCTAGCAGAGGAGGAGGCCGCTGGCATGAGGCAACGGCCCAGCCGCCGCCGGGGCTAAAGATTGTGCGAAAGTGAATCCCGGGGCCCTGGAACGATGGCAAATAAGGAACAGGGGTTTTTTTTTTTTCGGTAGGTAAAATCATCCAATGACAAATCCCGCCCTTGGGTGGAGCGGGAAGTAGTGTCAGACTCTTACTGACTAAAAACCTACCCCGTTCCATTCTTCGCCTTGGTCCCAGGGTCCCGGGTGCCATTTTCACATACCCTTTGACCCTAGTAGGCTTCGGCCCTGTCGGGCCCCTACAGTTTGCTGACAACTCCTTGAGGCGCGCGGGAACAGTGCGCGCCGTAAACGACTTGAGCTCGGACCGGTCTGTTACCGGACGGACGGACAGCGAGCTACCCATTGCCCGCCGTCCGCGAGCCCGCGCCTACGGTGGCCGGAAATCGGGATCGGAAACCCGGCGGCGGCGGCGGCGTGTACGCCGTTGCCTGATGCGGTCGGCCTCCTCCTTTGCTAGCATTACTGCTTCGCAGAAGGAGGCGACCGCCTGCCACTCCTCCTCGCTCCGGAGCATGGCTTGAACCAAACCCCGGCGCGAGAGATCGCTGCCGCCGATCGCCCCCACAAGGACATGGCGATGCTCTTCCCAAGCGGGGCACACCTCGACTGTGTGCTCCACCGTGTCCTCCGGACGCTCCGCACAGTGGCGACATCCGGGCGTCGTCTCCGCACGAATCTTGTACAGGTACGGACCGAACTTGCCGTGTTCGGTCAGCACCTGCGCCAAACGGAAGGTGACGACGCCGTGGGGCCTTTCCAGCCACGCCTCAAAGAGGGGCCTTACCGCCTCGATCGTGGCGTGCCCAAAGGAACAGGGGTGGTTTTTAGTCAATAAAAGTCTGTCACACCCTTGCTCTCCGCCCAAGAGTGGGAGATGTCATCGGATCATTTTCCCACCTAAAAAAGTTCGTGTAAAAAATCTTGATAACTACAATCCTTTAAGTCTAGACATACTACTATTGCGGTGGTAAGGAAGAGTTACCAAGTAAGGAAAAGTAAGAAGCGCCAGGTGACCTCGTTTTCTGCCTGATGCAGGTCTTCACCGGAGGTGATTGGCGTCGGGAGTTTTCCGTGTCTTATTCAGCGGAAAAAAAAACGCCTGGGCCATTATATAGATAGCTCGGAGTACACGGTGAAGCTTAAGGTAGAAGTCCGCTCCCCCTTCGACTTAACACCGACGTGTCTTCGTGAAGACGATCAGCAGCCGAGACCCCTCACGTTCGGCTCTGATTCTGGCAATGGTTCGGAACGAGAGAGAATGGGTACCGGTTACCTCCTTCTGCAAAGAAGTAAAACGGCACAAAAAATAAATAACAACACGACACATAAATTCATTTTCTGACATTATACAACATTATTTTTAGTATATTTAGAACTGAATACACATGTCCGACTATTGGGTTTTTAATTGCCATTTTTAAGTAAACCCTTAACTTATTCATCTAACTAACACAACCCGTTTATAATCTGATTGTCAAAGTCTTAGGTTCCAGTAGTTGATGTTCTTCAGTAATTGATTCGCGACATCTTATCGAGTAAATAAGTGCATCGAAAACTTTAATATGATTGCTGATAAATCACCTTTTTGGTATAGTGCCACTTTTGTTTTAAGCGTGCGATGTTATATTTATTCCAAAAATATTTAGGAAAGTCACAAGTTGGACACCACCGTCATTTAGTACAACAGAGGTTACGGCAGGTCATAGCGGGCATTTGGAGCCAGCACAGATTGATACGGGAGCAAAACAACCCTTCAGTCGTCCGGATGGCCCAGTGACCATGTGTTTGTGTGAACAACCAGGTAACATAACAAGCTTTTCACTTTTTATTTTCCATGATACAGTTATGAAATTTTGTATATAGATTCTTTACATAAAAATACTAGACGCGTGTTTCAGGTGTCGCATATCCTAGGTTGTATAAATAAACAGAAAATATAAAGTACCTAGTCAATTCACAAATTCTAAAAAAACAGGATTTACATTTCAACAATCTCGATTTCGCTCAGTTTACCTATAACGACGACCCAAACCTGATATTCAAAGCACTCGTCCGTAAAAAGAATTTAAGACAGCTAGGCCATTTGAAGAAAAAATACAAAGCTAAATAAATATCTGTGCGATAGAAAATCGCCCAGAAATGTGAAATGTTAAAGAAATATACATAAGACTGACTTTTCCCGCGCGCTCACAGAACAGATTATACAACATATTGTTCATGTGTACACAGAACTCATTATGAGGATTGTACTTGAAGACTGGACAGATGACATCTCGATCGGTGGCTTGAAAATCTCTAACTTGCGATATGCGGACGACACCACTTTGTTCGCCACCAGTATGTGCTGGGTGCACATGGAAAAACTTCTCGGCAAGATGGAACGCGTTAGCCTTGAGTTTGGACTTAGGATAAACCGGAATAAAACAAAAATGATGATTGACGACCGCATGAATAACAATTCTCCAGAAACTACACAAATTGCTAATTGTGATGTGGTGCAATCATACATTTATCTGGGAGCCTTAGTTACGAACAACGGTGGATGTATCGACGAAGTGAAGAGGCGTATAGCAATTTCAAATGGACAAGTTGAGAAAATATAGAGGAATCGTAACATATATAGAGCCACAAAAATCCGGCTAGTTCGGGCAGTTGTATTCCCCATATTCCTGTACGCTGCAGAAACGTGGACCCTGCGGGAAGTAGAGAAAGGGAAGATTGACGCTCTAGAGATGTGGTGCTGGAGGAGAATGCTCGGAGTATTGTGGATTGAATTCCGTACCAACGAGTCTATACTTCGAGAACTCGGCATCAAGCAGCGTTTATCATCTTTGGTACAATCTCGTATCCTCACCTTTTATGGTCACGTATGCCGCCGAGGGGAAGTGGCTATTGAGCGATCTGTGGTTCAGGGAAAGGTTGAGGGTACCAGGCCACGAGGAAGGTCGCCTATGAGATGGACTGACCAGATAAGAGCGGCAGTGAATGGCTCATCATCACTGCATGAATGCACGAGGAAGGCGGCCATCAGAGAAGAGTGGCGGCGTGTTGTTAAGCTTGCCACCAACACCTAAAGTGATGACCACGACCACTCTGTCAAGAGTGATACCGACTGAGAAGAAGAAAATCATCCAATGATAAATCCCGCCCTTGGGCGGAGCGACAAATAGTGTCAGACCGTTACTGACAAAAAACCTACCCCGTTCCTTCGTTTTTTTTTTTTTTTTTTTTTTTTTTTTTACGGTAGGTAAAATCATCCAATGACAAATCCCGCCCTTGGGCGGAGCGGGAAATAGTGTCAGACTTTTACTGACTAAAATCCTACCCTGTTCCTTCCCTGCCTTGGTTCCAGGGCCCTGGTATGCATTTTCATACCTTCCCAGAGCCCCAGACTAGGCCTCGACCCTACTGGTTCCCTACGGTTTGCTGACAACTCCTTGAGGCGCACGGGAACAGTGCGCGCCGTAAACGACTTGGGCTCGGTCCGGTCTGTTACCGGACAAACGGACAGCGAGCTACCCATTGCCCGCCGTCCGCAAGCCCGCGTCTACGGTGGCCGGAAATTTGGATCGGAGTTACGGCGGCGGCTGCGGCGTGAGCGCCGTTGCCTGATACGGTCAGCCTCCTCCTTTGCTAGCATTACTGCTTCGCAGAAGGAGGCGACCGCCTGCCACTCCTCCTCGCTCCGGAGCATGGCTTGAACCAAGCCCCGGCGCGAGAGATCGCCTCCGATTGCCCCCACGAGGACACGGCGATGCTCTTCCCAAGCGGGGCACACCTCTACCGTGTGCTCCACCGTGTCCACCGGGCGTTCCGCACAGTGACGACACCCGGGCGTCACCTCCGCACGGATCTTGTACAGGTACCGCCCGAACTTGCCATGTTCGGTTAGTACCTGCGCCATGCGGAAGGTTATGACGCCGTGAGGCCTTTCCAGCCACGCCTCAAAGAGGGGCCTTACCGCCTCAATCGTGGCGTGCCCAACCCCGTTCCTTCGTAGCCTATCGTACCGGGGCCGAGCCTTCTTTTCAGAAAGCGGCTCTTGGCCCCAGTAGGCTTCGACCCGGCTGCCTGCAGCTAGCAGGCTGGGCCTCTACGGTTTGCTGACAGCTCTTTGAGGCGCGCGGGAACAGTACGCGCCGTCGACGACTTGGGCTCGGTCCGGTCGGTTACCGGACGGTACTTAAAGAAATCAATTTCGTACAGGCGTAAATTAATTCGAGTTTAAAAAAAACTACTTTATTTTTCATTTTTATCTTTACAAATCGATAGGGTTTCATGTACCGAATCGACCCTCCGCGGGATTAAAACCACCAAAATTTAACGGTGTATAAAAACATCATTTTCATTTTTTTTTTTTTTTATTGATTCGTATAATTCATGTTTCATTTATTATTATTTCGTTTTTGTTTTGTAATCTATATAATAATAATTATCAATTTAATTTGTTTTACTCATATTATTAATATTAAATATTTACTAATTAATGTTTATTATACAAAAACTAACACAAAATCTAATTAGGTATTTAATCGTAAATTTTTAACTTAAGTTTAGGTAATCCCAGTTTTTACGAGCGGAACAACAAATTAAATTAGAAAAGCAATTAATTAGACGGTTTTATAGTAGGTAATTAATTAATTGTTACTAAGTTTCTGGTCGGGACAGCGTGGGATAATTTGTTTATACCTATTAAGATTTTCATCGCTCAGTATCTTGGAGGTTGTAACTTTTAAACGTGCCTGAAACTTTAGGTTTATTCCGAGAACTGGCAAATTGATATTGATCTTATCATAATTATCACTAACTTTTATTGCGTGTGTATTTGTATAAAAAAGGCACTTTTTCCACAACCTGTCACACAACGCCGTCTAGTCCCAAGTTAAACAGAGCTTGTGTTATGGATACTAGACAACTGATAAACATACTTATGTATTTCTAAATACATACATATTATAGATAAATTACACCCAGACACAGAACAAATGATCGTGCTCATCACACAAACATTTGTCCTGGGTGGGAATCAAACCCACGACCTCCGGCTTAGCAGTCAGATCCACTTACCACTAGACCATCAGGCCAGTCATACATTATGTCTGTAAGGTTTAGGAAATGTGCACGCTATAATAAACAACAATTATTCGTAAGTCCCCTCTTTGAGGAAGGATTGAAGAGGAATCACTGCATCCTCATCTTCAGCATGGAAGTCATTGGATGATTTTCTACCTTAAAAAACGGGTTAAAGAGCCTATGCTTTTTCTGAGATAAGAACTACTCCTGCAACATCAAAAACTACTCCCGCAACATCAAAATCTACTCCCGCAATATCAAAAACTACTCCCGCTTGGTTAAGTGAGAAAAGTCTTACACTAACTTTTTCTGACTAAAACCTGCCTCTTTCTGACTAAAAGTCAGCGTTTCTGTTACTAAAAAAGATGTCAGCAAAATGGATGCCTGATGTTAGTTATTTTGACTTTTCACTTCAAAAATGGTTGTTATTTTATAAAAATGTACATCAACAATTTATTAAATTTTTTTTTTAATATGTGTCAAGATGGTCTTGCATTAACAAATCAATTACAGGCATGCATCATCTTTACTAGATGTCGCTTGTTCTTACATAATATAATATGTAATTATAAAATATTTTAAGATTTAAAATCAATTTACTTTATTTAATAACACTAATAAATACGAAACAACAGTTAAATTATTACTATTTACAAATAAATTAAAAAAAAATTACAAATAAAAAAGATTTATAAATTCCTGTTTAAAAAAACAATAATTGCCTCGAAAACCGAGTACTTAATTCTAAACAAACTAATTTAATGTTTACTTGTAGTTTTTGAGGCAGTCAAAAAATATGAGTATTAAATTATTACCTATCATTGAGTGAAAATTGCACTATAAAAGTAATGCAACAGAATTAATGACAAAAAAAAAAGTTTTTCAAAATTAAAGTTATAATTTAAAAACCTATTATAAAACTTTTTAACAAATGTTTCACAAAAGCAATATATTGTAAACTTGTATCTTACATATTTTATGAGTAGGTAAGTTCAAAGTGTAATAATGTCTTTGTACGGAGTCTGAAACTCAATCTTCACGTGTCTGTCACCGGAGGGTAGGTGCAAGTAGATGACACTGGGGCTTATATGAACGTCGCGGGTAAAACTTTGTATCAAATTGATGCTTTATTAAAAATTTTCAAAGGATTTTTGCGTATATTATATTATTATTATATTATCTTTTAAGAAAATTTAAAGACATTTTTTCGAGATAGAAACTTAAATAAAACCACAGACATAGGTTTTTTTATGGTAGGTAAAATCATCCAATGACAAGTCCCGCCCTTGGGTGGGGCGAGAAATAGTGTCAGACTCTTACTGACTAAAAACCTACCCTGTTCCTTCGTTGCCTATCGTGCCGGGGCAGTTTTTTTCTTCAAATTTTAACATCTAACCGGATTTGAATAAAACGGGGTACACGGTTAGGCCAAGTCAAGAGTATGCTCCTTAGGAGAAAAAATAGCTTTTCACGCAAGCGAAGCTGCTGTAAGAAGCCAGTATTGAAATAAAACCGTCCTAAATCGATATCTGTCGTGATCCTCAATAGAATTGGTACTTATATATTCATGCAAGTCCCGCGCACACTCTAAAATGTATCCTGTAAAAAAACCGAATGGCTGGCTACTCTATGCGAAAGGCTGTGCTTTTTATTTTAAAACTGCCCTCAAAATTTTTTTATTTGTAATTTTTATTGCATAAACTAATATGTGAAATTGCTTTTTACTCTTTCTACTTAACTCACTTAATATTCGTCACCAGCAAAAGTAGTATATGTGATTCCGTATAACCTACATATATTAAAGAATGTCGTGTTAGTTACACAATTTATAACTCGAGAATGGCTGAACCGATTTGGCTGAAAATTGGTAGGAAGGTAGCTTAGAGCCGGGAGAAGGACATAGTATAATTTGTATCCCGTTAACTAATAATTAAAAAATCCCAAAACCTGCTCATTTATTGGTAAATTGTAGAGTAGGGTAGGGTAGATTAGGGTAGAGTAGGGTAGAGCGGGAGCGAAGCCGCGGGCAAAAGCTAGTCAGGAATAAACGATTCTATTCTATTTTTTACTACAATAATACAATTTCAATTTTATTATCACGTTACTACAAAGACATATTTTAGGGTCGATGGCCGTTTTCGCTATGCTAAAACGGAACTGCTTTAGTATGGACCTATTATTAGGCCCGGCACCGAAACCCGCGGTATCATGCGAAAAAGGGTAATTCTCCTTCAATTTAGTGCGGTTCAGCATGATTTTATTGCACCTATAAAACGGTTGCCTTACCGTAAATATTTATATTGAATTGACTATGAAGATAGGTTAGTCGGAAAACAGAGATACATGATCCAGCAGCAGGTCTAAAAAGGCCACTTTTGTAGAATCATAATATGAATCATATTTTTTTTTTATACGGCAATATTTACAAGGAATATGATTCTGAAATGCAGTGAATTGAGTATGATTCGACTAATTTGTGCAACCATTTTACGAACATAAGAAGAATTGCTTATGATCTGCTAGGAATTCGGAATATGATTTGCTCTAGATGAATTGCTCATGTTTTTTTATGGTAGGTAAAATCATCCAATGACAAATCCCGCCCTTGGGTGAAGCGGGAAGTAGTGTCAGACTCTTACTGACTAAAAACCTACCCCGTTCCTTCGTTGCCTATAGTGCCGGGGCCGGGTATTCCTTTCGGAAGCTGCCCCATGACCCCAGCAGGCTTTGACCTGCCAGCCTGCTAGCAGGCTGGGCCTCTACCGTTTGCTGATAGCTCCTTGAGGCGCGCGGGAACAGAACGCGCCGTCAACGACTTGGGTGGTGTTCGGTAAGGACCTGCTTCGTGCGGAAGTTTAAAACGCCGTGAGGTCTTTCCAGCCAGTCCTCAAGGATGGACCTTATCGCCTCGATTGTGGCGCGCCCCAAACGAGGTTGCGATAGTCGCTGACGCCATTTCGCCATGAGATCCCGCCGGAACTCTGTCCGCCATGCCACGACTTGTCATGAATTGCTCATGTGACGTTTTTCAGGCCCGCTGATCTAATTTAGTTTGAATTGCAAGCGAAGCAAAAAATAAAAAATTATCTATATGTCATCATTATCATTTCAGCCGAAAGACGTCGACTGTTGGACATAGGCCTCCCCCAAGTGTCGCCACTATGAACGGTCATGTGCGTCTCGCATCCACCGCATTCCTGCGACTCTCACCAGGTCTTCGGTCCACCTTGTGGGAGGCCTTCCAACATTGCGTTTTCCAGTGCGCGGTCGCTACTCTAGAACCTTTCGGCCTCATCGAAAATCCGTTCTACGAGCAATGTGCACTCCCACTTTGGTTTGGCGATTTTTCGGTCTATTTTGGTGACATTGGTTGTCTTGCTTGGTTATCTATATGTATAAAAGCAAAATACCACTCGCAGGTCGATCTCGAAATCTCAGAAACTATAACACCTACAAACTTAACATTTGGCAAGTAGGTTCTTTATAGGGTGAAGACCACAGATATAGATATACCTAGATAACGCAAGAGCAACTACTTCGCGTGCCTAGCTTACGTACAAAAATCGTAAGTGGTCACTTTCGCGCTCAGTCTGCATCGGAGTACAGCTAAAAATGTACACAGTTAAAAATATAAAAATGGTTGTGCTGTTGGTGTGGGGGTGGAGCGAGGGGGACGCCGTACGCGGCGGCGTCTTCACTAAATAGTGATTGTGACGTCATAATAGGTAGTCAAAAAATAGCACGCTTGGTTTTCATATAGATCGTGATGCTTGCGTTATCTATGTCTATCTATATCTGTGGTGAAGACAGATGTCTACAGCTAGTTTCATTCCTAAGATGGGGGTTGGAAGTTTGTATGGAGAAACCGCCTTTCGAGTGGGCGAAGCCCGCGGTAGAGTAATTAGTTGAATAAGGGTGGAAACCTCGTATGGGTGTATGGGGCGTAGTCGGCCCCAGCTAGAAGTACGAACGGCCTTTGAAAACTGGCTGGGCAGATTGGAACCAGAAGCTGGCAGACCAGCTGTCGTGGTACAGCTTGTGTTTGTAAGAGCTCTATTTCTAGCAGCAGAGTCGCAGTAGGCATAGATAATTAAATAGGATGATTATTTATTTACGCATTGACATTCCTCCATATTGTGACATTTATATTGTTTTGTTATATTCATTTGTCATCTACAAATTAATTTTGACATAACTAGCACTTTATCTCTTTGCATGCGACCATATATTTGTACGCCTCTAGGCATAACATAGCGACCTATGAACTATAATTTAAGATCTGTATACTACAACCTATGTTAAACAAATAATAAATGTGTTATGTCTAGTCCGGGCCCTGAATTTTAGGTTGTTTTAAATATCGTACTTATTTCATTATGCATGCAGATTTACAACGCATGCGTAAATGCCCTTTTCATACAAGTATTTATTGTAATGCGTGAGATACGCACGCGAGACGCGCTTTTTTGCCATTTGAAATTTTGTGCATACGGAGCAAATCTGCATGCGTGATGAAATCCGCATGGTATTAAAAACACCCTTAGTTCTTAAGTCAAGTTATAGAAAGAAAGAAGAAAGAAAAGAAAATTTTAAACTTTTTATTTATAAGATCATGTAGTACGAGGAACATGCTTATACACGCCTAAATTTTGATCGTTTTAATTCCGTGGAGGGTCGATCATGAAACACTATCGATTTGTAAAGATAAACTTTAAAAAGTAAGATACTTTTTAAACTCGAATAATAATTAATTTACGCTTGTACGAAATTAATTTCTTTAAATAAATGTCAGCTGAGTGAGTCAATGATCTGTAGGTAGTTAGTACGTAACAACCTAGAACTACCTACAGGTCATTGACTCGCTCAGCTCGTTTTTAATGGATTGAAGTGCATCAAGTTGGTATCTTCCATACAAAAAACAAAGATTGTTTTTTTTTTAGAAAGGTGATTACGAATAAAACAGGATGTTACATTATCTGCCTCTGAAATCTAAAGCTAATCTATGATGAAAAGGATAGGTATCGGTGCCCCAGCACGGTATTTTTATCACCCACGATAACGCGGTGTGAAAATTTATATTGTGAGCTACTTTCGGGCTGGATTGTGGTTCCAACCGGCCCGTACCGGCCTGCAAGGACCCGGACAGGTTATTTTATTATACCGCCAGTTTAACACTTACGGATCACCCAAATTAAATAGAATTTAAAGCTGTCAGGGATTTGAAAGAGAGAGAAATTGGCCATTCGGGATTTGAATAGGAACTACTTTTAGCGAAATAGTTTTATTTTTTTAACTAAGATTTTAGGACCTCATTTTTAACTTTTAACTGCATCACATGAGCTATGTAGTGATATCTATGGTGCCACGTAAGAACTACAAGAAAATAAGAAATCCTAAAGTGCGGCCGACGGATCTTGGCGCGTCTGTAGTTAGGCTCTGCGAAATTTAGCGCTCAAAATAAGCGCGCTAAATAAATGATTTATAAAAATAAAGGCCAATAACAGTTGTTAACAGCAATAACAACTGCTATTGGCATTTATTTTAGAAGTACTTTTTTACAAGCTTTCTATTAGCTTGCACTGTATGTAACTATGTATGTTCGGCTCAAATCTTGCGACTCAATTTTGAAGCAGATATCTTCAACCGATTGAGCTGAAATTTTACATACATGTGTAAATCGGGTGACAATGCAACATTATGATAACATAGAGCTGATCTGATGATGGAGCTGGAAGGTAGCCATAGGAACTTAGCAATAAAACAATACAACCCCATCGAGTTTGGGCTCGCTCTATTAGTATTGACGAGTACTTTGATTCTGTATGATAGCCAGGGTCTGATGATGGAGCCGGAAGGTGGTCATAGGAACTCCGCAGTTAAACGATACAACCCCATCGAATTTGGGCTCGTTTAGTTTGTATTGACGAGTACTTTCATCCTATATGGTAGCCAGGGTCTGATGATGGAGCCAGAAGGTGTTCATAGGAACTCCGCAGTTAAACGATACGACCCCATCGAGTTTGAGCTCGTTTGATTAGTATTGACGAGTAGTTTGATCATGTATGATAGCCAGGGTCAGATGATGGAGCCGGAAGGTGGTCATAGGAACTCCGCAGTTAAACGATACAACCCCATCGAATTTGGGCTCGTTTAGTTTGTATTGACGAGTACTTTCATCCTATATGGTAGCCAGGGTCTAATGATGGAGTCGGAAGGTCGTCATAGGAACTCCGCAGTTAAACGATACAACCCCATCGAATTTGGGCTCCTTTGATTCGTATTGACGAGTACTTGGATCCTATATGGTAACAGGGTCTAATGATGGAGCTGAAAGGTTGCCATAGGAACTACGCAATTAAAAGATATAACCCCATCGACTTTAGACTCATTTGATTTGTAATGACGAGTACTTTGATCATGAATGGTAGCCAGGGTCTGATGATGGAGTCGGAAGGTGGTCATAGGAACTCCGCAGTTAAACGACAGAACCCCATCGAATTTGGGCTCGTTTCATTTGTATTGGCGAGTGCTTGGATCATATATGGTAACCAGATTTTGATGATGAAGCTGGAAGGTTACCATAGGAACTTCGTAAGAAATCGACACAATCCCATCGAGTTTGGGCTCATTTGATTTGTAATGACGAGTACTTGGATTCAATATTGTAACCAGGGTCTGATGATGGAGCTGGAAGGTTGCCATAAGAACTCCACAATTAAACGATATAACCCCATCGACTTTAGGCTCATTTGATTTTTAATGACGAGTACTTGAATCTTATATATATGTAACCAGGGTATGATGATGGAGTTGGATCGTGGTCATTGGAACTCCGCAATTAAACGACACAACCCCATCGAATTTGATTTGTATTGACGAGTGCTTGGATCCTATATGGTAACCAGGTTCTGATGATGGAGCTGGAAGGTTACCATAGGAACTTAAGTTACTAACCGAACATGGCAAGTTCGCGAAGTACCTGTACAATATTCGTGCGGAGACGACGCCCGGGGGTCGCCACTGTGCGGAGCGCCGGGAAGACACGGTGGAGCACACAGTCGAGGTGTGCCCCGCTTGGGAAGAGCATCGCCGTGTACATGTGGGGGCGATCGGTGACGGCGATCTCTCGCGCCGGGGCTTGGTTCAGGCCATGCTCCGGAGCGAGGAGGAGTGGCAGGTGGTCGCCTCCTTCTGCGAAGCAGTAATGCTAGCAAACGAGGAGGCCGAACACATTAGACAACGGCGCACACGCCGCCGCCACCGCTAGGATTCCGATCCCGATTTCCGGCTACAGTAGGCGCGGGCTCGCGGACGGTGGGCAATGAGTAGCTCGCTGTCCGTCCGTCCGGTAACGGTGCAAGTCGTTTACGGCGTATACTGTTCCCACACGCCTCAAGGAGTTGTCAGCAAACTGTAAGGGCCCAGTAGGGCCGAAGCCTACTGGGGCCAAAAGTTATGTGAAAATGTCACCCGGGGCCTTGGGACGAAGGCAATGAATGGAACAGGGTAGATTTTTAGTCAGTAAGAGTCTGATACTATTTCCCAACCCACCCATGGACGGGATTTGTCATTGGATGACCTACCTAGGTAAAAAACCATAGGAACTTCGTAAGAAATCGACACAATCCCATCGAGTTCGGGCTCCTTTGATTTGTATTGATGAGTACTTGGATCCTATATGTTAACCAGGGTCTGATGATGGAGCTAGAAGGTGGCTACAAGAACTCCGCAATTAAACGACACAGCCCTCTCGTCTTTGGTCTCGTTAGATTTGTAATGACGAGTATTTTGAACAATATGGCAGTCGGGATCTGATGATGGAGCTGGAAGGTGGCCATAGGAGTTCCGCAATAAAACGACACAATACAATCGAGTTTCGGATCGAATAAAATAAGTTCTAACCGGTCATAAGCGACTTGGACTCGCGCACGGAGGGTTCCGTACAAATTTACATAAGTAAATAGCTAGTTAGTTTTAATACACTCCAACAAAATACCAATTGAAAGGGCTTGCAGAGAGTAATTTGAAAAATAAAGTGACATAACTCTAAATCCAATATTCTCATTTTTCTCATACTCTTGGTGGAGTAGTAGTGTTCTTCTGGTAGGTTGGTTGCGGCACATTCAATGAGGGAACACTCTGAAGATGATTTAGTGAGGTCTGTCCATCTGGTAGGCGATTGGCCGCGAGAACGTAGGCCATCTACTCTTTCCTGTACCACTAAACGGTCCAAAGAGCTTTCATTGCGTATGATATATCCAAACAGCTAAAAAATTCGCTGTTGCACAATCGACGAAAGTTTTGGTTTTGATGCAAAGCTCTTTAGGAATGGAACCGTTAGTGCGTTGAGCAGTCTGTTTTATCCTCAGTAAACGCCTCCAGCGTCACATTTCAAGAGCGTCAATCGTTTTACGGTGCTTGAATCTTCTCCGCATTTCCTAGGATTTATGATTATGGATCCCAGGTAGATAAACTCTGGACAACTTCGCGATTGGCTATTTCATGTAAGTTAGGTTGATTGTTAGTCTTACGATCCATCACCATCATTTTGGTTTCATAAATCCAACCTAGAAGACTTCTCACATGGTCGCCTCCTTCTGCGAAGCAGTAATGCTAGCCAAGGAGGAGGCCGACCGCATCAGGCAACAGCGCTTACGCTGCAGCCGCCGCCGTAATTCCGGTCCCGATTTCCTGCCACCGTAGGCGCGGGCTTACGGACGGCGGGAAATAGGTAGCTCGCTGTCCGTCCGGTAACAGACCGAACCAAGCCAAAGGGCGGGAGATGTCATTGGATGATTTTACCCAACATAAAAAAAACCTGGCAGACTTCTAAAGATAGCAGACTAAGTTTCTTATGCTTTCCTATGATATGGGTAGCAAATGTGAGTATTTGCTGAGAATACAAATGTGATTTAAATAAGGTATAACTAAAAAGTAAAAAATAAATTACAAATAAAAATACTTTTTTAAAAACAAGCTTTCAATTAAATGGGCTAAAAAGAAGAAAATAAACTTTTCCTTTATAACTTTTACTATCAATTTATAACGACATTACACAATTTATATGATATAAAAGCTTGTCGCGAGATTTAACTGTGTAAATACCTACACACTACATAGCTAAATAACTTCATTAATTAAATAAGTTAAATAACTTTATCAATATATTTTCAAAATCTCGCGACAAGCTTTTGTATCATATAAATTGTGTAATGTCGTTATAAATTGATAGTAAAAGTTATAAAGGAAAAGTTTATCTTCTTCTTTTTAGCCCATTTAATTGAAAGCTTGTTTTTAAAAAAGTATTTTTATTTGTAATTTATTATATTTTTAATGTACACACATCAAAAAAAGTTTGAGATCTCTAGCAAAAGATGGAATATTTTTTAAATTTTACTTTTTAAATGAATGTTGAAATAAAAAAAAAAAATTGTGTTTTTTATTTTTTTATAACAAAAATTTAATTTAAAAGTCCTACTGCAATTTCGACTAATAAATAATTGAAAGAAAAAGAGGTTTAACTAAATATTGTCAACATTTATTATGAACTGGTTTTAACTTAGTACAAGATAAAACCTCCCCTGGCTCGAACACATGCGGCAATCCTTCTTGGCATGCTGACAATTAAGTTATCCAGCATTTTCTGTTCCATTCTTGACGGCTTCCCTGATCTCTCGGGCACTGTCTGGAGAGGTGGCTGACAGTTCCACACAGCTTGCTTGACAGCATCCCACGCGTGCTCTATCGGGTTTAAGTCAGGTGAGCCAGCAGGCCAGTCTAACCTGGTAATGTCGTATTCACGCAGAGCAGCGTTGATTCGTTGAACTCGATATACATCTAACAATACATCCCAATTAACGTATGCATTATTACATATATTACTTTGTACATATATTTCGAGACAAAATCTACAAGCGACGTGTGTGCTCATATTTTAATATTAATAACAAAGTATTTGTGTTAAAATTAGGCAAATTATTTGACTAGCGTCGCCGTCTTGGGAATTCTGTCTGGAGCTGAATATGAAAGTCATCAGCTTTTGTATATAAAGTGAAAGACTAATAATAAGAAATTAGCTTGAAAGGATCTTTATGTATATTGCGGGATTAAAGTTTTAAGTAAGCATGCTTTGTAATCTAGAAGTTATTATACTGAGTTATTGAAGGATATTAATATAAATTTGAAAACTGTCTGAAGATTTGTTATTATAGGTTTTTTTTTTTTGGTAGGTAAAATCATCCAATGACAAATCCCGCCCTTGGGTGGGGCGGGAAATAGTGTCAGACTTTTACTGACTAAAAACCTACCTTTCCGTTCCTTGCCTTTGTCCCGGGGCCCGTGGTGACACTCTCGCATAACCTTTGGCCCCAGTAGGCTTCGGCCCTGCTGGACCCCTACAGTTTGCTGACAACTCCTTGAGGCGCGCGGGAACAGTGCGCGCCGTAGACGACATTGTTATTATAGGTAAGTACTGCTTTAATATTTTTATATTCTTAACTGTACACAAAAGGGAATGAAACTTTTGCCATACATTACTGGCATATCTTTCTTTATTTTCGCCAAAAGTGAAACCTAGGCCATTTCTTAAAGGACTGTATGAGAAATCAATAGCAAAAAGAATTATGCCTACCAACCGTAACCAAACGAATTTGGAGACTATTTAGTAGATTGCTATAGATTTTTATTAGGTTTTATAGTGTATACTCATTAAATAGTGTTAAATAGTAGTGCTAATTGATTGAAAATTCGATTCCAAAATCTTATTATAAAGTTTGAAAAATGTTTTTCCAGTGTATTATACCGTTTTGACAATGATAGCGAGTAGGTTGGACTGTCCTTATGTGCGACACTGCTGTGACAGGCATGTTACATACAGTATCGCATATAAGAGACAATAGTATCTTAGACATTGTATTAAATATTTTAGTGTTATTTATTTATTTATTTTTAAATCATTGTGATTTTGATTGGTTGATTTTTAATTAATTGGATTTTAATTTATTATATTTTAATATATATGTTTATAATTTATTTGAATTTTATATAAAAAATTTGAATCTTAATATGGGTGATGAACCTGAAATATATGACTTTTTATTATTTTTTATTATGGATATCTATCATATCATAATCAGTATTTTTGTCTTCAATTTTCAAACCTTTCAGTATAGTTAATAGTATCAACTTAGTAGACACCTATAACTTATTTAAATTTTCTATTCAAAATTATAGAAAGTTATCATCTCCGCCAATTCTAAGCTGGATTGTCGTCGCCTCAAATTGAATTCATAAAATATTATTTTCAAAAAAGTTCATAATACTTTCTACGATGCAAATTCTTTGGAGGAGGATACTTTGAAAGTGAATCCCCGCTTATTGAGACAATTGCTTCTAAAGTTTCAAAAGCGGTTACAATTTACTTTAGGATTAACGTATTCGGACTTGGAAAGGTTATGATTAAAATGAAGGTTATTTTAGCATGAAATGAGGTGATTTTCTGTAGTTATTAAAGATGTTGATGTTAAAATATATTTGGAAATGGTTCATTAGAAAGAGCTTTTAACTGAAGGTTTTTACTTAATATAATACTAACTACCCGCCCCAGCTTCGCACGGATGCAATGGTGATATTAAATACATTATGCATATATTATACATATAAGCCGTCCTCTTGAATCACTCTAACTATTAAATAATATAATAATAATAATAATTTTATTTTCAGGCATCGGAGGCCCATAGAAAAAAAAATACATAAAATAATCTTAAACAATAATAAACTAATACAAATTATAAAAACAAAACTTATTTAACTATAATTTATACACGTAATGTAGTCGGCGTCGTGTTGCGCTGCGTGGTGTCGTGTAACCGTCCGCGGAAACGTCGATATACGACACCTTTCGGCCAGAAGTCCTCTTTTAAGAAGGTCTGTAGCTGTTGGGTTGGAACTCGTACCACGAACGATTTGAAGTTGACGTCGTGGCGCGCCTCCAACCTTACGACCCTCAGAGTCCAGTTGGTCTTCACTTTCAAATACTCCACGACTTCCTCAACCTTCGTGTAGTGATGCAGGCGCGAAATGTATAGCTGCGTCGTAGGCACAGCAGGACGCAGCAGCATGTTCGGACCACTCGGTGCGGTACCGCACTGGTTACGGGAACAGGGTTTCTTCTTCTTCTTCTTTTCCACTCTTGTGAAACCCTCTTCATCCACTTGGCCTGTTTTTGGCAAGGTGCTCTGGACTGCTGACAGGGTAGGTTGAGTACCCGTTTTCAGCTTTTCCCCTATTTTCGTTCGTCGCTTTGGTTGCGACGCACCTGATTTGCCGGCGGTGACAATAGCAGCATAGGCACGTTTAGGGGTCGACGTACCTACGTGTGACGTTTCTGCAGACGGTGTTGAGGCGCGGGCGACGGCAGCGGCGGGCGGCGCTTGATCAGCATTTTCGGCAGGTGGTGACGCACTTGTGTTCGTCGATTGAAAACCGCCGACTGATGCATTTTGTGCCCCTAGACGTGTGCTCACCTTCGAGGCCTCGGGTGACCCACTTACTGAACCAACGTTGCGCAATAATGCTATTTCCACACGTAGTTCAGCATTGGACTTTTCTGATACCTCGATTCTGGACTGCATTCTGGACATCTCCACCTTCAAGGTAGTTATGTACTTTAGCAGCCGTGTGACGTCGACGTGATCGAACGTGACGGGGGGCAGATTACTCAGCTCCTTCGCCACGAAATCAGGCACGTCGTCCGGATCAGTCTTCTTCAACATATCGATGATATCCTGAAGACTCTTCCCAGTTCCATCTCTGCGGCGTGATGGCATCTCGTCAAGTTTTCCAAGTGACTGGAACAGTAACAGCTTTCCACTGCTGATCTCGTCCTCCTTGAAATTCGACCGGCATATCTGTAGGATGCTCACCTCGTCCATGTAGTCAATAGCATGGACCAGGAATGCCAGCAATTCATTGACTATGAGCTGTTTAGAACTCATAGTTATTGGGCAGCGATTATCGCTGCGTAAAACGCGAATAAAATTCGTAACGTGCACAGTGAAACACATCCGTACTCGAGCGTGGATCGCACTGCACTCTGCGATCATTAAAACGCATCAAAATCCCTCTAATACGAGTATTCTATAAATAATAATGTCGAAGGGTTTACTGTTTAGTTTAATCTATATTACTTTTGTATAATATTTGTCACTGTCACACAAGAGTGCAACATATCCTGAGGTCAAACAATAGCTATGCTAAATATTTTTTGTGCCTTAAAAATATTCGGTTAAAGAAGATTATGCCAAATGAATTTCGGAGTATTAAGATTCTGCCAAATAGAGGGAACCCGGTGCTAAACTACCTTCCCACCAATTTTCAGCCAAATCGATTCAGCCGATCTTGAGTTATAAATAGTGTAACTAACACGACTTTCTTTTATATATATAGATTATATTAATTATGTATTACTCTAAAACTGACGCTTTTTCATTAATAGCTAATTCAAATCGATAACCATAGCAAATGCTAAACGGTTCTATGTCCCTTTTAGAACAACTCAATCAATGTAACTCTATCAATTGTTAATATTGTTTGCGGAGCGAATCTCAATTGATATCGAACGTCTGTCGGTCGTCTGTTTATTGAGGCAATGACCGCGTTAGAATGCTGTGCTAATATTAGACGAGGGACCCTATTGGGATCATGACAAGAATAGATTCGGGGATCAATGAGTGTGGTGCTGTGATCTGGTCTGGTTTTGGGGGTTAGAGGGACTATTTGTTTATTAATATTGTTGGAGAGCAGTGGTGGCCGAGTGGTAACGGCCCTGATTTACGAATGTAAGTCGCGGGTTCA
Organism: Leucania comma; assembly: GCA_958295575.1. NCBI lineage: Eukaryota > Metazoa > Arthropoda > Insecta > Lepidoptera > Noctuidae > Leucania > Leucania comma. The sequence goes on along the minus strand of OY282479.1, from coordinate 21,146,924 downwards.
AACCTAGTCAGGCGCTGAACAGGATACAGGGTCCGTGGGCAATCGAAAGGTACAGTGATTGTCGTTTTATTGGGTGTTCTCGCCTACGGACCCTGAATCGTGTTCATGGTCCTTCGAGCCGGATATGAACCAGCGACCTATAGATAGGTTGGCAGGTAACGAAACCATAGCGTCTTTTAAATAAACGCCAACGCCATCTATCGATTTCGTGGGTACTAATTGCCCCGTCTCTAATTAATATTAGTCGCTATGATTCCGCCCCTTTTACTTAATCTAAACAGGCGCATTACTTTGTGTAATTTATTTCATCACCACTGCTCTCAAAACGGTGAAGGAAAACATCGTGAGGAAACAGACATGTCCAAGAATTAAAATTCGAAGACATGTGACATCCACCAACCCGCACTGGGCCCGCGTGGTAGATTACGGTCTATTCCCGCTCCTAGAGAGGCCTGAGTCCCAGCAGTGGGAACATTATAAGGCTGATGCTATGATATGCTGCTATAATATTGTTGCCTTAGATTAAGTGATATTTTATCTGCATCACGGCGGGAGATGCTATACTGGATAATAAAATATCGATAGATGAAAATGATTGATCACCAGTAATTTGTTAGCGTATTTCAATCCCATACTTTTTTTGACAAGGAATCATTAACTGACTTTTACCGCTCTTGGGTGGAGCGAGAGAGCGTGTCAATCTTTCAAGACCCTTTATCTTGGGAACGCGTGGAGGTATCGAGTTGAAATTAAAACCATATAATCAGGTATGCGGTCCCTTGAAGCTGAAAAAAGATATGGCCGTTTATGTCAAACATACGACGTAAAACGCGTATATTTCGTGCTTTCCGTTGACCTAGACACACTGAAATTTTGAAAAAATCTGAAAACTGTTTTATAATTATGTCACAAAAAAAAACGTTTTTTGCGATTCAGAAAACATCTTCGAGACTCGATTCGTAAATTGAATGGTTTTCATAAGTAAATTTGTACGAATCCCTCAGTGCGCGAGTCCGACTCGCACTTGCCCGGTTTTTTACTGACTATCCCACATGTGTCTTTCAGTTGCCTTTTGTTTTCAAGGACCTTGGTATCTCTTTTAAAAATTCCCATAAAATCTTATATAGGACTTACCAAGATTTTTATGATTTTAAATTTTAAAAAAAAAAAAAAACCAAATGGACTGTAAATTCAACATAAATAAATTTGTAAAAGTCCCAATTTCTCCCTTAACGACTTCTTCGAACCACCACATTCGAACTAAACACTTGACGTTACATAAATTCTAAATCGCGAACAGTCCAAAACCGGCTGCAATCGAGCAGTGGCTGGGACCAAACACAATACCTATATAGTCTGAGGATCCTCCCTTTTGTATGCTTACTGGACTTTACATAATTTATATCTCACATCATCATCATCATTTCAGACGAAAGACATCCACTGTTGGACATTTGCCTCCCTCAAATTTCGCCAGAATGAACGGTCATGTGCGTCTCGCATCCATCGGATTCCCGCAACCTCTACCAGGCCGTCGGTCCATCTTGTAGGACCAACGATACGTCTTCCGGAACGTGGTCGCCATTCCAGAACCTTTCAGTCCCAACGGCTATCCGTCCTACGAGCTATGTGCACTGCCCATCGCCACTTAATTTTGGCGATTCTTCGTACAATGTCGCTAAAGTTCTCCTGCGGATATCCTTTATTCTAATTCGATCACGAAAGGAAACTCCGAGGATAGCCCTTTCACATACTTGTCATCATACCGTTTTTTTTTTATTTGTTAGAAAGCCAGAGACAAAATTATGCATTCTTTTTGTTTAGTTTAATAATGAACTAACGTACAAAAGTCTATTTGTATAGTTTATTTAGCTACGTAAAATACACATAGTACATATTCAATTCAGACCGTCAGCAAACTAGCGTACCGGTAATTGTTCGAAAAATACCTGCAACGAACTATTGTGCGCTGCTGGTCAAATATTCACCACAATCACTGGTATTACGTGTGTAAAAGGGGATGGACATTGGTCGCATGATCAACATATTTTTAAGTAGTACGTATTATCTGCAGAAAATATTCAGTGTATCTACAGCAATAGTTTTATTTGTGTATTTATTTACAGGTCATGGTCCGAAGTGAAGAGGAGTGGCAGGCGCTCGTCTCCTTCTGCAAAGTAGTAATGCTAGTAAAGGAAGAGGCTGCACGCGTGAGGTAACGGCCCTCACACCTCGCCGCTGGGTTTCCAATCCCGATTTCCGACCACCGTAAGCCCGGGCTTGCGGACAGCGAGCAATGTGTAGCTCGCAGATGCAGACGGAGGGACGGCGAACCCAAGTCGTCGACGGCGTGTATTGTTCCACGCGCGCGCTTCAAGGAGATGTCAGCAAACCGTAGGGGCCCAGCAGGGCCGAAACCTACTGGGGCCATGGACCGTTTTCCAAAAGGGAGTTCCGGCCCCAGTATGAAGGGCAAAGAAAGAACGGGGTAGGTTTTTAGTCAGTAAGAGTCTGGCACTATCCCCGGCTACGCTCAAGGGCGGGAGATGTCATTGGATGATTTTACCCACCATAACAAAAAAAAACCGTGATGACCCAGCAAGGTCGAAGCCTACTGGGGCCATGGTTAATATGAAAGTGAAACTCGGAGCCCTGGAACGAAGGCAAAGAAGGAACAAGAGTAGGTTTTTAATCAGTAAACGTCTGACACTATTTGCCGCTCCGCCCAAGGACTGAAGATGCCATTGATAATTTTCCCATCGAAAAAAACCACCGGCAGAGACTAATAAAGAAACTAAAAGGTAAAATCCTTCTGCAGTATCTGAATGATTCATTGTGAATTAAAATATTTAAACAAAATAATATCTATCAAAATCTAACACACGAAATCGAACACTATTCTAATGGACGTGACCACGTGGCCGTTTGATGTCAAGCCATGTGTACTGATTCGTTTGGCATGTCTAGCTATAGGCACATATATCCTGGGCCAGTAAATTATTATCAATTCATAAATGAGGGAGAATTGACGACGTGTGGTTTGCAATATTGGCTGATGTGATTGTAATAATTTCTGCTTATATAAGCACTATAGTTACTCATACAGATATGATATAGTTCCACTGGTTCAATGCACAAATCAATTGGTTAACGGGCTATCCCCACACATCAGTGTCGTGCCCGAAGCAAGAACGTGTCCCGTCAGGGGTTTTTGTTCACATACGTCAGTGACGTAACTGTACCGTGGTCAGGCCGACGTCTTCCATTACTACATTCTGTTTCCTTGCTCGATTAAAGGTAGCCTAAGTGTAAGAGGTCCTAAAATTTTAACGTACCTTCGCAGTTATACTTGCAAGCCATATATTTTGGGTTAGTAAAGACGTACAATTACACTACATAAGCGTACAGCCTCTATTGATAACCATCATTCATTTTTACTATCGATAAACTGCAAGAAAAAATTATCAACACAGGCATGGTGGCACGGTGTCTGCCCTGACACTGACGAGTCGTTGTTGGTCGAGCACAGACGTGTGTGATCGTGTTCATAGAAAATATATGCACTGATATTTTTTTAGTCTCCTGATGAAACACGTTCCTGCCCCGTCCCTGATACGGCACTGATGAGTAAAAAGGTTTAATTATGTTGATTTGTGTATAACGTTTTACTTGCGTTTTGGGCATACATTCATTGTGCGTACAGCTAAGGAGTAGATTCCATACCGGAGTCTGTGTTTACTGATAGCTATAGCCTATGAGTATTTAAGTCAAGAGTGAATAGGTTACTATTACTGCATCACTAGACTCAATTACACCCTCGTCTGCGGCTCGAGTGAATTCTGCCTCGGTCGCATTGACAAATATTTTTCACTTATATCAAAATATAATGACATGGTACTACATTTATTCTTGCACATCTTTTATAATTTTTGGATCCAAATTTCGATTGGTAGAGAATGCCTTGTAGCGGTAAATCCGTCTATAAACCACTAAAGCGCATAAAGTTTAAATTGGTAATTATAAAATACGAAATGAACTCGGCTATTTAGTTCATGAGTAGCCTAACCGACCAACCTATGTATATACATAATAATAAAACTTGAAATAAAATCTCAAACATTCATCTCAAATTCATTTTTAGGGTGAAAAAAACGGGACCCATATAGGATCACTTTTTTGTCTGTCTGTCAAGACCTTTAACCCCTCGAAGGTCGATTAGGAACGCGTGGAAGTATTGCGTTGAAATTTAAACCATATACAGGTCTTCAGTCCCTAGAAGTTGTGAAAAAAAATCAAACTACTAAGTTGAAGGAAAAAAAGAAACGGATGTTGCAAAAAACGTATAAGTCAACCCCACAAAGTAATCAAAATTCATAGAGCACCTCCCGTTGACCTAGATTGCTGAAATTTGGCTTGAAGCAAGGTCTCATAGCACAAGTATAGGCATAAATCTGAAAACTGTAATTTTGCAGTTATGTCACAAAAAAAAACTTTATTTAACTATTTAAGTACGCAAGTAAAAGAAAAGAAAAAAAGAAGGAGACAGAAAAATAGGTGCAAAGGTGATGCTTATTTCTACAGAAATCTCTGCCAGCACACCTGCGAAAGGAGCGTTAGAAAAATAGAGATGTAGACACCGTGTGTAACAGTAAAAGAAAAATTAGTACACAAAAAAAATAGTTGAACATGAAAAAAAATGTAAATATCAAGCATAAAGTAAGTAAGTAAGACAAACATCACAAAAATACATACTAACATGCAACTATGACGAAATAAAAAAATAGTGTTCTTTTACTCTACTTATAAAAACTACACTTTTTTGCGATTCGGAAAAATCTTTGAAACTCGATTTGGGAATTAAACTGTTTTTAAAGTTTGTCCGAAACCCACAGTGCGTTAGTCAGACTCGCACTTGCCCGGGTTTTTCAATATCCACGTCCAAGTTAATATATAAAAGCCACATTGGACTGCACAGCGCTAAGACTGGCTGCATTTTTTAGCTTTTTAAGCCACTTTTTACGAGCGAGCAATATCCGTCCCGCGCCAATTACAGTTGCTCGGGCTCAATGAGCGCGTTCCAGCTCGCTCAGGATATTAAGCGTTTGACATGTGACAAATGAACGTTATACAGCTCGTTTGATGCCTTTGTGGAAGAGTTTGGAAATGGAACATTATTTGTGTGTACCTGTATGAACCTAAGGTGTGTGATGGTGCGTGTGTGTGTGTAGTCGGATAGGTGCTGTCGAAGTCGAAGTTACATCTGAAACCGATTTTTGATTCAGTCAAAGATCAAAAAATAGTATTTTTAAACAAGATGATCAAAAGGCAGTTTTAAATCTAGTTTTCAGTGATTAACTTTTCGTGGGGCAATCGAGTGACAAGTTGTCACTCGATTGCCCCACGAAAAGTTAGTTTTGTAGGGAGACAATATTCAAAATAACAATAAATACTTTTTAAAGTAAACCTGGTATCAGTATACCAAATACTATTGGAAGTTCCTATAAACTGTTTTGAAGTTTTATAAAACCAAGTTGCTCTGAAGTTTTCTTATCTTTGGATTAACTTAGAATTAATTAGATAATTAATTTCGAAAAAAAATGGTAATTTAAAAAACTAAAAAACCCGACTGCTTTTCTGAGTATTCATGAAAAAGCCCTAAAACAAGAAAGTCGTTGTAGCAGTCGGGACCCATTACATCATAGATCTACTGACTAGACGGCTGACTTTCTAGAATGGGTCCCGACTGCTACAACGATTTTCTTGTTTTAGGGCTTTTTCATGAATACTCAGAAAAGCAGTCGGGTTTTTTAGTTTTTTAAATTACCATTTTTTATTTTTTACTTTTTAAGTTTTTTTTTTTTTACGATATCACTTTCACAGTAATTACAAATCTAACGACACCTCGCAAACTAAAATCCATCGAGCCGTTCAGGCTACAGAGCGTGCCAAATATTTGAATTTGGCGCCAAAAATTCGCCATTTTGTTTTTTTTTTATTTTGATATACCCAGTGTCACTCTCACAGTAAATACGAATCTAACGACACCTCTCAAGCTAAAATCCATCGAGCCGTTCAGGCTGCAGAGCGTGCCAAACAATTATACATACATACATACATACAAACATACATACATACATACATACTCTCGAAAAACATAACCCTCCTTCTGGCGCAGTCGGGTAAAAAGAATAACGCATCTTTAATATAAAGTTTATTTGAATTTATAATTTCAAGTCAATCCAAAGATAAAACACTTCAAAGCAACCCGTTTTAAAAAACGGCAATTACTTTAGCTACGCAGAAGTGTATAACGGCTACACTCGTAGCAATTTCGTAGCAACACGAGTTGCTACGTAATTGCTACGGCGTAGCCTCGCCTTACAATGTTTGCGCGAATCAAGTTAGAGATTACGAATTCTTTTAAATGTTATATTGTGGTTTTCCTGTGCCTGCCTTTCGACTACAACACCAGTTCAGTTCGATGTATCTCTTCAGTCAGTCATCGACTATACGTATAAACAAAGCAATTATACTTGTTACGACAGTTGCAGTAAGATCCTACCAAAACTTCTGTTCCATATCTTCGAATTCAATCATCAGATCACAACAATATTTCTAGGAGACCAACTAGGGAGTCATAACTGACTGACTGACTGGGTGACTGAGATATCGGTGAACATACATATAAAAATGACAGTTGTTTCATTTTTTTAAGAGTTCCCTTGGAGTAGAGATGATCTGATCAAACAAGATGATCTGCTGTCTCGAAAAGTCTTCACAGCAACCCTCGAAGCAGTCTATTGAAATCGGTCTAAAATTGACTGAGAAATCGGAGAAAATACATAAAAAAATACATACCTCCTCTTTTTTGAATCGGTGTTGTCCATTTATAAATCTAAAATAAAACTACAGTTCCCTTCTAAACAGTAGGTACTATCGTCCTCACTAAACCGTCTAAAGCGATTATATGCAGAAATTATCCTTATTCTCGGAGTTTGGACGAACGTCTCCAACTCTCCGAGCAGCGCTCATCTGCATTTAAATTATGGATTTAAATAAAACCGCCAGTAAAAACGACGGCTGTATAAAGAAGTGGTCAAGATTAGTGTGGAGAGTAAAATAATGGTTCCGTAGTATTGCATTCAGATTTACCGTAGAAAAGATTTTATTTTACGAAGTTTACAGCTGAAACTCAACCTGGCCAAATAGGGTTTCATAGACCCGTCGGATACTCAGTGTGAGTGCAGTGATCCTGTTAAAAATTTGAGCCAAGTGTTAAAGTGCTCCAAGTTTCCACACACCTGCACTATGGAGGATTTAATGAGTGCCACCGATGCTGCAGTTAACGTAGCCACCTACTGGGCCCAAACAGTTTAAGGAGTTTATCATCGATTCGATAAAAAGAAGAAGACAGCCTCGATATTTTTCTCTTATCGTTGCCCTATTATCCCTGTACCGTGGGTGCGTTCACAAACATGAAAACTCACATACACAAGACACCCAGAACCGTAAAAACTATCTGTAGGCTACACAAGTCTTTGTTCCGTACGGGAATCGAACCCGCATTACGCAGCGCAGTAGACAGTTGCTCAACTACTGCGCCAACTGTGTTGTCAAATTCAATTTTTGAAATGGTTACCGTAGTCTTGAACGTTAGTTAATGACTATACAATATTAGTTTTAGTGTATGCGAAACCCGAAACACTGGTTGTCCGCGCAAATACATGGCCACCGGGCCATTTGGGCGACTGAGAAATTGTTTTGCTCCAGTACCCAGCCATGCATTTCCTAATGCCCGCTATGACCTACTGTGACCTGGGTTATACTTAGTATCAGTGGTATTTCAGTTACTGATTCTGAATTAACTATTTTCAGGTTTTGCTTATACTAAAAATATCGTTGTATAGTTAGCCGTGGGTGTTAAAGGATTTGCGGGTATATTGCCAAGCTGGACACAAATTGCGGGACTGTTCGAAAGAGTTAGCGCCGTGGAAAGCAAAGGATAACTGAAGGAATACAGGCGCACATCACGATGAGCTAGGAAGATGGGATAACGAACGAGTGTCGACACAAGTAGCGTCCCACACTAAAAGCCTACCCATCTTCCAAAAAAATAAAGACATACCGTCTGGTCTCTTAATATCGTCGCGTGCCAGGCCATGAGGTTCCAAAACAGAAGGAACGCTGAAAGTGACCAGGGCTCGTCGGATGATGTCGTTAATGTTTGCGTGCTGCGCTATGCGTCTCGTATACGAACAAGGTACCAATATTCAATGACGGCACTGCATGGCGCTTCCTTCCTCCAATTTTTGTAACTGAACCCTAAAAAGTGTGTATAAAGTTAGCGCAGAGTGCTTCAATCCTGTTTATGGCACAGTAACTGGAATCCCACGTGGTCCTCGTACAAATATACGTAATTATATAAACGAATACTTTATTTATTGTTTACTTTCACTGATCCTTGTGTATTGCCGATTGAAGCGGAGTATTTCCACTTTTACGTTCCTTCGCAGTCGGATGTTTGTTTAATGTCTATTTATTGTCAGATTTGGAGAGGCTTTGTGTTTCTTTAGGCTGATTTAGATTGGAAAGTAATCTAGTAATCTGTTTTGGGTAGAAATGTATAAATATAAGTAGACATATTGCAGTATTCAGTATTCATCATCATCATCATTAGCCTTTTAATTTTCCCACCGCTGGGACTCAGGCCTCCTCTCTAGGAGAGGGAATGGACCGTAATCCACAACGCGGGCCCAGTACGGATTGGTGGATGTCTCATGTTTTCGAATTTTTTGGTTCTAGGACATGCCGGTTTCCTCACGATGTTTTCCTTCACCGTTTTGAGAGCAGTGGTGATGATATAAATTACACAAAGTAATGCGCCTGGCTGGGTTTAAAACCGCGACCTACAATTCGTAAGTCGGGGCCGTTACCACTCGGCCAGCACTGCTCTCAGTATTACTGCCATATAACTTTAAGCTCTCAGCTATATTTTCAGACTGACCACTTTTTCATTGACAAAAAGCAAAGAAATTAAAGATATATAATAGAGCGGACATCAGAAGAAATTTCTTAGAACAACTGTCATCCTATGCCAGCTAGCTTTCAATAGTAAACATGCGAATTAAATTTGTAATTTATACGTTTTTACGCTATTTTCTAGACCTATTTGCGAAAATTATTGAATTTCAATTGATTACAGAGTAAATACGAAAAATATTTACGAAAATAAACACACGTAAACGTAAAATTCGCTATGTCCTGTCTATTATTAGTAGTATAAATTTAATGTCTTTGACAAAAAGCATGTCTTCTAAAATTTTAAAAAATCTACACACTGCTTCTCAACATTATTTTACTGGTCAAAACGATGCACACCTTACTTTTTGAGTTCCTACCAACCACCAATTCAATATATACTGATATTTCGTTTCTGATACATAAGGCCAACTTATTATAAGATGAGCGTCGAGATTAGAACATAATAGATGTAGTTTAATTAGCCGCAGACAAGCTCGTACATCCATTGTCGAGCCCACTATCATTACAATCTATTCTGCGGACTCGCTTTCTTTAATCACGGATATATCATGAATAGAAGTGATATTTAGACATGTATCTAAAAAGACATGTCTTTTTCTGCCTATTGTTTTAGATTTACAGAAAATTTTACACCGACTAGTCGACACTTTTTGTGACCAAAGGGCTTTTTAGCGTTCCGTTCCTCAAAAGGAAATAATGGAACCCTTATAGGATCACTTTATTGTCTGTCTGTCAAGACCCTTTATCTTGGGAACGCGTCGAGTAGAAATTAAAAACATTTATTTAAGTCTGCGGTCCCTTGGAGCTGTAAAAAAATCTAAGTTCTAAGTTAACGGAAAAAAAGATACTACCGTTTATGTCGCAAAAAACGTATAGTATACATATTTCGACACTCTCAAGGGAATCAAAATTAAGGATACTTTCCGGTGATCTAGAACTGAAATAGAAATATATCTGAAAACTGTAAATTTGTGGTACACTTTTGGATTCAGAAAAATGGTCGAAAGTCGATGCAGGAATTGAAATATTTACAAAAGTTAGTTTGTACAGAACCCTCAGAGTGCAAATCCGACTCGCACTTGTTTAACCTTTTTTTTTTTAGAAAACATCCAATGAATTTTCTTTTTGTAAAGTGGAGCGAAATCAGACTTTTATTGACTAAAACTCACTCCTGTTCCTTTGTGACCCGAGGGCTGGCTCATTCTTTGCCCAAAGAATTGGCATTGCAATGCAATGTGTCAATAATGCCAGTCTACTTGGACGCCCGAGTGTATTTTTTATCTTTTTAATGTATATATGTACTTAGCTATCATTTGTTCTGTGTCTGGGTGTAATTTATCTATAATATATAAGTATGTATTTAGAAATATATAAGTATGTTTATCAGTTGTCTAGTACTCATACCGCAAGCTCTGCTTAATTTGAGACTAGATGGCGTTGTGTAAAGTAGGGAATAATATTAATAAATAATTGTGGAGTAACTTACGTCTCAGTAACTTAGTCTCATCCAGTATATATATTTATATTTGCCCTAAATCCGTGTACAATCGCCTATACAATACGCAATTCAATAGAACAGATCGTGGCCCATAAATAAAGCGATGGACACATCCAATTTTACCGCGAGGACGCTTGCCCACTCGTCTTGCGGAATGGCGGCGCCGCCGGTTGAAATACAGCCTTATTGCTGGCCCTTTCTGTCCACCATTGAAACGAATACTATTGTTTGTTCCTTGAAGATTTTCAGAGAGTTTTTTCGCTTTTATTTGGATTGGACAGATTTATTTTTGTTAAAGGTAAGTGTTTTTAGGGCTCGAGAAGTATGGAAGAATTGGAATGAGTTTGCAGAGAAATGGAACTGCGATAGCTATTATAAAACATTATCGAAAGATGAGTACAATTTTTATTTTCTACTAGAAATATCCACAACTTTCACACAACATCATCTAGTCCCAAACTAAACACAGATTGTCGTATGCGATAGCTAGAAAACTTATAAAAATACTTATATATATCTAAACACATACATATTATAGATAAATTACACCCAGACACAGCCATTTGGGCTGTGTCTGGGTGTAATTTATCTGTGTGATCGTGATCACAAAACCATTTGTCCTAGGTGGGAATTGCACCCACAACCTCCGACATAGCTGTCAGGGTTACTGACCGCTAGACCAACAGGTCTGTCGGCCAAATATAACTAGCAAATTATACAGTACCATTACTACTGTCAACCCCTTTAATTCTCTCTCACCACTACTTTTTTGATATCACACACTGTCACAGCTGATTTTGGAACAAATGATTATGAATTTCTGTTACCCTGATACTGAGCATACGGAGGAACATAAATAATAATGAATATTGAGCCACGATTGGGGGACAAATTAAAATAAAAAAATATCAAAAAGGGGAGCTCATTGTATGGATGTCAAATATATTATATTCTTCGTAATTTTTAAATGAGAGCAGTGATAGCCGAGTGGTAGCGGCCCCGACTTACGAGTTGTAGGTCGCAAACTTAGCCAGGCGTATTACTTTGTGTAAGTTATTTCATCACCACTGCTCTCAAAACGGTGAAGGAAAACATCGTGAGGAAACCGGCATGTCCTAGAACCAAAAATTCGAAGACATGTGACATCCACCAATCCGTACTGGGCCCGCGGGGTGGATTATGATCCATTCCCTCTCCTAATGGGGAGTGGGACCATTAAAAGGCTGTTAATGCCAATGCTAATGCTAATTTTTAAATAAATATTTTTGAGCTAGAGTCTGTCTAACGAAAGCGCGACTTGGAGTTTGTTTTTTAAATTAAATTGGCAACATAATGTTTAAAAAAAAAAAAAAAAAAAAAAAAAAAAAAAAAAAGTTATGTAGGAAAGCTGTGAAATACTATGATCAGTAAGTTTAAAGAAAAACAAGAAGAGAAAGTAGTTGTTTTTGATCTCGGGTTTTTAAGTTAGTATGACATTATTATCTTGATCATTGTTGACTGACTATTAGATTTATTTTACGATATGATAATAATTTTTCTTATGTTTATAGATAATCTTGAAGATATTCAAGGACTGCGCGAAATAAATAAAAAAAAAACATTGAATCGTTAAGGAATTTGGGAGAAAAAACCTTTACACTTAAAACTAAGCTTTAAGAAGAAATATCTTCACTACCGCACTTTATACGTTCAAAAGCGGTCGAATTGATGTGATGAAATAGCATACTTTGAGGAGGATAAAATTCAACATTTTGTGTTATTCACCTTTCCCGTGACTTTCTTGATATAATAGTAATATACCAATAAATAAATCTTTACTCGTTTTTGTATTGTATTGGTTATTATAGCTATCCAGTATTGTTCTACTGCTGTGCAAAAGCCATCCACTCTTTCTAATGGTCTCAGTCCCTTACTCATAAGACATCCAGGTCGGTTGGCAAACCTTGAGTTTAGACTTTTGGATGTTAGTCAAAGACCAAGTCTGTATACACCATAGGTCAAATGAGGAGATTACACATGTCCATAAGCTTACGCTTTAGTGATATCACTAAAGCGTGCCCATATGGGCAAAGTGCCCTTAAATAGTTCCTTGATGGACCAGTAACTTTTTCAGGTATTTTCTGTTCGACACGTTATTTCTTTGTCTCATCTGGCCCAGAAAGACACTACTTGGCCCAAGTAGACAATAATATATTTTAAGACGTATTGTATATTCTGTCCGCCTACGTGTACGTTCCTTTGGAGCTGCTGGTTATGATTTTGGTCTTCAACATTTTTATATGTAGAGCAACCAGCATTTGCTCTAGTCCTGTGGCTGTAGGAGAGAACAGGACAATATCATCAGAGAAACGCAAATTACTTAACTTAGCTTCGCTGATGACAATGCCCTTCTCTTCCCATTCGACTGCGAATGTCTGAAAGAAGTGGAGAATATCTTTGGAGACAACGGGACGCCCTGTTTGACTCATTCTGTTTGAAACATAGGATCTAATCTCTCTAACTTGCTGGAAGAAGTATGTGTGGATTCTATTTTTTGTTTTGTAAGGGAATTGAATATTTCTGAGTGTTTGATGCTGTTAAAAGCGTATTGGTTGAGTATATTTATTTCTAAACATTTTGTTTTCCTCATATTAGGAATATAGTTCGTCAAAAAGAATTATACGATTGTCGCAAATACAAAAAAATACTCAAGTATCAAAAATTTTTTCTCCTAGTATGACAGTAATACCATATTCAATATTTTTTGATTTGACCTCATTTTCTCAGGTCGCGCTTTCGTTAGACAGACTCTACTAGAGACAACAAATGAAAAGACTACATAACCTTTAGTTATTCATTCTTCTTGAAGAAGTTATTCATTGCTAGAAAACCTTTAAAAAGTCAATGGTTTCAAAGTAACTTGATGGAAGTTATAGTTTTGAAACTTTAATCAACATATGTCAACAAACTCGTCAGCGGTCACAAAACGCTACAAACTACAAATTGATTTTGATGAAACAAAGGTCAAAGGTACAGATATATGAAGCACGTAAAACAAATATTTTATTGTACCAATTCGTACGGTTTTGCTTTGAATGCAAATAGTTTTTTTTTATTTGACCAAAAAGGTCGCTATTTGGTTTACATACAGACTGATGGTCTACAGGGACCCAAATGCAAATAAGAAACATCCAATAAAGGGTCGGGCCCAGCATCTTTAACATAAGATGTCTTGGCAACTTAGCAAGGGTTTTTTTTTTTTATGGTAGGTAAAATCATCCAATGACAGATCCCGCCCTTGGGCGGAGCGGGAAATAGTGTCAGACTCTTACTGACTAAAAACCTACCCCGTTCCTTCGTTGCCCATAGTGCCGGGGCCGAGCCTTCCTCTCAGAAAACGGCCCTTGACCCCAGCGGGCTTCGACCCTGCCTGCCTGCAGTTAGCAGGCTGGGCCTTTACGGTTTGCTGACAGCTCCTTGAGGCGCGCGGGAACAGAACGCGCCGTCGACGACTTGGGCTCGGTCCGGCCGGTTACCGGACGATCGGACAGCGTGCTACCCATTGCACGCCGTCCGCAAGCCCGCGCCTACGGTGGCCGGAAATCGGGATCGGAATCCCGGCGGCGGCTGGGGCGAGCGCCCCGTTGCCTCTGCCTGATGCGGTCGGCCTCCTCCTTTGCTAGCATTACTGCTTCGCAGAAGGAGGCGACCGCCTGCCATCCCTCCTCACTACGGACCATGGCCTGAACCAAGGCCCGGCGAGAGAGATCGCTGCCGCCGATCACCCCCACGAGGACACGGCGATGTTCCGCCCAGGCGGGGCACACCTCTACAGTGTGCTCCACCGTGTCCTCCGGGTGTTCCGCACAGTGGCGACACCCGGGCGAATCCTCCGCACGAATCCGGAACAGGTACTTAGCGAACTTTCCGTGTTCGGTAAGCACCTGCGTCGTGCGGAAGCTGAGAGCGCCGTGAGGTCTTTCCAGCCACGCCTCAAAGATGGGCCTTATCGCCCCAATTGTGGCGCGCCCCGAACGAGGTTGCGATAGTCGCTGACGCCATTTTGCCATGAGATCCCGCCGGAGCTCTGTCCGCCATGCCTCGACTTGTCGTGGCAGCGGAATTTCGCCCCGGCGTTGCATCTCCATGCGCTTGTCGTGCATGTGTGCAAGGACTGTTGCCTCCAGATCCCACGGCGGTTGGCCAGCAAGGAGGGTCGCCGCCTCGCGGGAAATCGTTCGGTACCCTCGCACCATGCGTATTGCCATGACCCTCTGGCACGCATTCAGCTGGGCCCTCGGTTGCTGTTGCAACGTCGGTGCCCACACCGGAGCCCCGTAGAGGGCCATGGACCGAACGATTCCCGCGTAGAGCTTCCGGCAGGAGGCGTCTGGTCCCCTGAGGTTGGGCAGGAGCCGCCCGAGAGCAGCCCCAGTCCGATTCAGTTTGGGAGCCAGACGTCGGAAGTGCTCCTTGAAGTTCCACCAGCTGTCGAGGACGAGTCCCAGGTACTTCATCGTCGACCCGACGCTGATGTGAACCCCTCCTACCGTTAGCTGGGAACCCGGTGGTGGCGCACCCCGAGGGCCGTGAAAGCACATGGCCTCGGACTTGTGCAGTGCCACCTCGAGTCCCAACTGCTGGATCCTTTCAACGACTATCGCAACCCCGCGTGTCGCTAGTTCGACCGCCGTCCGGTACGACTCTCCCCGCGCTAGGACCAAACGTGTCGTCCGCGTAGCAGACCACGCTGACCCCGTCGGGGAAGTCGCCGCGCAGCACGTAGTCGTACCCGATGTTCCACAAGGGTGGTCCTAGTACCGATCCCTGCGGAACACCGCACGACATCTCTCGACGTTTCCACTCTCTCTGGTGACCGGGGGATAATATACCTCTCCGAAAGGTAGGCCTCGATCACACGACAGAGGTAGTCGGGCACCCGGTGGTACCGGAGTGCCGTTCCAATGCTACTCCAGGGCAGGGAATTAAAAGCGTTGGCAATGTCCAAGGACATTGCCACGACACACCTGCCCCGGGACACCGCATCCCCCGTCGTGAGGGCTCGCACGCGCATGATGGCGTCCACCGTGGAGCGCATCCTGCGAAAGCCGAACTGTCCGTCCGAAAGGTCCGGCCCCACCCGTGATAGGCGCGCGACGAGGCGGTTTGCAATGACTCTTTCAAAGAGCTTGCCCACCTCGTCGAGCAGCACAATGGGCCGGTACGCGGACGGAGAGTCTGCAGGGCGCCCCGGCTTCGCAATGAGGACCAGTTTTCCCGTCTTCCAGCGAAGTGGGAACTGGCCCCTCTCCAAGCATGCGCTAAAGAGCCCCCTTAATCGAGGCCCGAGAGCCTCCGTGGCCAGGACCCAGGCTTTTCCAGGCAGGCCGTCAGGTCCTGGGGCGGTATTCTTGGCACTCAGCCGTTGTACCGCCACTCTCATCTCTACCTCGGTCACCTCTGGAACATCGTCGTCGTCGTGGTCCGCGTCAGGTACTGCCGGTGGTGGCGGAGCCATGGGCGGGGGGGAGTGTACCCCCCGCGTAGGGAACAGAGTGCCGACCACACCCTCCACGAGCTCGGGCCGGAGACTCTGAGTCAGCGGGGGAGCCCATGGGCGGAGTTTCTCCCGCACCATCTTGTATGGGCGTCCCCACGGGTCTGCATTCAGAGACCCCAGCCAGACGTTGCGGGCCTCCAGTTTGGCCCGCTTAATCTCCGCTCGGAGGGTGCGCTTCGCCACCCTGTAACCCTCGTATAGCTCCGCCTCTATAGCATCCGCATCCGGCGGGCGGTTGCGGCGCCTGCAGTACCTGGCGTACCGGCGCCGCGCGTGATTGCATGCATTGCGCAATGCCGCAATCTCCGGCGACCACCAGTACACCTGGCGCTTGGCACGTCCTGGACGGACTCGGGGCATTGCCGCGTCGCAAATTTGCGACATGCCCTCCCGGAACCACTCTGCCTCGACGTCGATGTCGACAGGCCTGTCCGGTGCTTGCACCCAGGCCTGTACCGTCGCGGCTTCCAGGAGGAACTCCCGGTCCATCTGCCTCAGCGACCACCGCGGACCACAAGGGCTCTGCCGGACCGGCGCGGTCGAGGTTTGGGCGGAGATGTCAAACCGGATGTACCGGTGGTCTGAGAACGTCTCCACCCCCTCCATAACGCGCCAGTCAACGACACGTGGCGCCAGACCGGGGCTGGCGAACGATAGGTCTACCACTGATTCGCCCCGCATCCGCACACACGTGGAGACAGAGCCCCGGTTTAGGACGACCAGGCCGGACTCCTCAGCCCAGGCCTCTACCGACCGACCCCGCCCGTTCGTGTACCGGGAACCCCAAGCCTCGTTCCAGGCATTGAAGTCCCCGCAAACGACCACGGGGAGGTCCCTAAACCCAACGACGACGTTTTTCAGCTCCATCAGGGAGATTTGGAGATCGCCGAGAGATCTGTTCGGGGACAGGTAGACGCCTACCACTGCAATGTCCCCGAACCGTGCCGCCACGCAACCCCGTCCCCTTGTGATGCGCTCTAGGGGCGGGGTACCGGCGGCGGTCGATCTAATTAAAGTCACCGAGCCGTCCAGGTCCTGAACCCAGTCTCCACTGGGCAGGACGTAATACGGCTCGGAGACTACAGCGATGTTGATCGACCACTGCGCCATGCTCTGGAGCAACAGATCCTGAGCAGGGGCGCAGTGGTTGATGTTCGCCTGGAGGAGACGTAATGGTGCCGTTATTGACAGTCCATTACAGTCTCCTCCGGAGCCCTCCTTGAGGGCACTGCCGCGGCGGTTGAGGCAGCGATAGCGGCGGCGGCCACAGAGGTGGCTGCGGCGGTGAGGACGTTCCCGGGGATGGGCCGGACCCTAGCCTTGACCTTGATGGGGGGGTCGCAGGATCTGCTCCCAGCCTGATGGTCAGCCGCCTTGCCGGCCGCCGCACATGCGTAGCAATGCGGCTTTTCGCGGCATTCGACGGCCCTGTGCCCAGACTGACCGCACTGGAAGCAGCGGTCACTGCGATCCACCTCCGCGGTGCAACATGCCCCGGCGTGGTGTCCCACGCGGCAGCGGTAGCACCGCAGAGGTCTGGGCTCCAGCAGTTTTACCTGCGCGGAGACCCAGCCCACCAAAAGCCTTCGGCCCTCCCCCGTTATTATTTTGGCCGCCGACACGGGGCAGCTAACCGTAACGGCTTGCATGCCCGTGCCGTCAGTGCGGATGGTGCCCGCTCGGACCTGGTCGGTCGTGCACCCTCCCGCCCTGACGATGGCGGCCACTACTTCGTCCACCCCGACGGAGTCGTCCAAGCCCATGATGCGCATGTCTATGCACTTCGTGGGCCTGGACACTCGAGCCTCCTCCGCGTCCAGGGACTCCCTGAGCCTTTTGCCCTCTGTGGCTCCGAGCTCCTCGAGGTGGGGCAACACCGCCCGCCTCGCCTTGTCCATGACGGACTTATAGGTCACGCCCCTCTTTTCCGCTTCAGGCTGTAGTGTGATCACTACAGCCTCGGATTTAGGGGCGCGAAGCCTGGCCGCCATGGCGCGCTTCCTGCGCTCTCGCCGCCTTAAGTTCTTTTTGGCCGCCCTAGCCGCCTTGCCCGCCTTCTTCTTGGCGCCGACAACCGTCCAGTCGGCGCCAGCCGAAGGTTCTTCGGGCGCAGGCGGCAGGCGCGGCCTGGTCGCCGCCGCTGCAGGAGGTCCTGCTTGTTTAGCGGCATGAGCCGCCCTTCCCTTCGTGGAAGGAGGAGGAGCAGCAGGAGCAGGAGTAGCCACCCTCCGCCGCCGCTGTTGCCTGGCCGCCGGAGCTGATCTCACAGGCCCCGACGCCGCGGCCACCCGCTCAGCTTGCCCCGACGGGCCCGCCTTGGGCGCAGCAGCCGCGGCGGCGTAGGATGCCGTCTTGCGCTGGCCTGAGGCCGCGAGTGGGGGACGCAGCACGATCCCCTCCAGCACGGACAGCTGCTGCTGCATCCGTAGCTGAACCTGCTCCAGCTGCTCCTGTTGCTGCTGCCTGAAGGCAGCCAGCTCCTGCCGCACCACCATCAGCAGCTGGCTCTCCGTCTCGGGTTGGGGCTGGGGCCGCTCCTTCGTTTGACCCGGCGTGCCACCTTCTTTGGGCGCCTCCTCAACCCGTGGGTCGGGTTTTGGGGCACCTGTGAGCTCGGCCCGGAGCTTCTTCAAGCTGAGCTCGAAGGTGGCATCTATGGCCTCCAAAATACAATTATTTATTTACAAAAATAAAACGGCGGTGTTTGCCGAGCAAGTCAAAATTAATCCAATGTGATACTCAGATAATAAATTTTGGGATGGAACGCCCCCAGTTTCGGAGAAAGAAATGATATTTATATACATATGTTTACACCTTTTAGATTTTGGATCTCTCAGGTAGCTGAGTCCTTGCACAACGATGACGGGTTTCAATAGAAATAGTTGCGTCCTAAATATAAAGTTTACGATTCCTTGGTTGAATGAATATTTTTGAGATGAATAATCATCAACCTTCCACTCTGGGTGGAGAAAAGGAAGTATCAGACTTTTACTGACTAAAACCCTCCCGTGTGCCCCTTCAGGTACCCTTTGCGTTCTAAGAATACGGTAACTCTTTATCAAAACATTCCCACAGTGAACTCTCTCTCTCCCTCTACATTACATGTAACTAATACATGCCTGTATAAGCACCGTACCTATATGTTATTAAACTTTTCAACAAAATACGTACGCGTTATTCAATTTCTCAACAAAATACCTACCTGTTATTCAATTTCTCAACAAAATACCTATGCGCTATTCGCTATTCGCTTTTGGAGCCCTTCTCCCGTTTCCGGGTCATCGCCGTCAGGCCCTCCACAACCAACTCGCCGAGGCGCTTGCGCGACTCCTCGACGGAATCCGCCCCGACGTCTGGCTCACTGGCAGACGGCCGCGAGGCGCTCGCCACAGCGCTGTTTACTCCGGGGTGGCGCCCCTCCGTAGCAAGCCTGTCGGCTCGCTGAGCGGACTCCTGGGCAGTGAGCCCCCTCCCCTTTCCTAAGGCTCGGCCCCCACTGCGTCTGCTGGTGGGGATTTTTGGGGCCGAGCCCTTTCCTTCGTCGGAGGACGACCCGTCCCCCAATTTGGAGCGCTTCCGGAAGGTCCTCACGTTCCCTCCGGAGTCGCTCACAGTCTCCTCCATCTCCTCCGAGCCTGAGCTCCTTTCGGATGCAGCGTCGGACTCCGACCGCGCATCGCTCTCCACGGGTTTTTTAAAAAAAATATTTTTCTGTGATTCCATTGCTGTTCCCACGAGTAATAAACTTTAACACTGGCTCAAGTACTGTGGTTCGCACTAGAGACTAATTAAGCTACCCATTAGTCAAGCTA
Source organism: Leucania comma (assembly GCA_958295575.1). Classification (NCBI taxonomy): domain Eukaryota; kingdom Metazoa; phylum Arthropoda; class Insecta; order Lepidoptera; family Noctuidae; genus Leucania; species Leucania comma. The sequence continues at coordinate 21,127,033 of OY282479.1, read as the reverse complement.
ACAACCTCCCTCACGGTGCGCCGCCGCTTGGAGGTTTGGGGTAATTTTTTATAGAGGTTGTCTTCCTCGCGGCCCGGGCGGTTAAGCCAAGACCCTCGACCCCCATCGAAAGTCAGAAACATGACCTTGGACAATCTTTGGGGCTACGAGAACAACGGTGGCAGAAGGAGGAGCAAGTCTTCCTCCTGCCTGCCCGGCAGCAGGGTAAGTGCACACCGGACCCGCTCTTACTTCGCCACTATGCCCTCTGCTAAAGCAGAGGGACACGCGTTGAAGCGGACTCCGGACAGGACATTCGCTGGTGCCGCCACACTATTGTGTACTTACCTTAAACTGTATGTACTACCATGTATTTAATGTAAAATGTAAAACTTGATGCAAAAATAAATTCATCATCATCATCTTCCTGCCCTTTTTCCATGTCATTTGGAGTCGGTTCAACACGTTTTCTTCTTCAATTCTGTCCTGTCACCCGTCATGCTATCACTAACTTCCTTTTCTTTCTTATCACTCTTCACACAATCCAGCCAGCTTTTCTTGGGCTTCCCTTCCGTCTCCATCCATCGCTAAGTATCCTGTTAGTAACATTTGTGTTTCTTCCCAAACACATGTTGATACATGTAATGAAGTAAATAAATAATAATAATATTTACACAACTATCACACAACACCGTCTAGTCCCAAGCTAAGCAGAGCTTGTGTTATGGGTACCAGACAGCTGATAAACATATTTATATATTTCTAAATACATACTCGTACATATTATAGATAAATAACACCCAGACACAGAACAAATGATCGTGCTTATCACACAAACATTTGCCCTGGGTGGGATTCGAACCCACGGCCTCCAGCATAGCAGTCAGGGCATAAATTATATTATTATTTATAGGTAGACCAAATAGCGATCTCATGAATCAGCTACCGATTACAGACATTGTAAGTAAGTAGTAGTTAAGGCGTGTAATAAAGTATCATCATCTTCCTGGCCTTGTCCCATTTTATTTGGGGTCGGTGTAACAAGTTTTTCGGGTTCCGTACCTCAAAAGGAAAAAAGCAGAACCCATATAGGATCTACGAGCTACGCTAAATGCTACGTCTTCAACTTTGAATAAACGACCGATTACAATATCAGTCAATATCAGTAAGACGAAGTTAGGCCACTCCTAAGTGACGCAACAACGACTGGTCCTGCTGATGCGTCTCGCATAAATCGCATTCCTGCGACTCTAGAAGTACGGCGAGTATCCACCCTTACGTTCTTGAAACATCTACGGTCCGGACTAGGCGTTTCGCCTTGTCGTTTATACCACGTACATTGAAGGACTGGAACAATTTACCTGATCTTCCCATCCGATTATAATGTGGGTGTCTTCAAGGCTAGAGTGAATAAGCACTTAATAAACTAGTGCACCTCACCATCAACGATTGCATCCCTGCTTACCATCAGGTGGGATCGCAGTCAAGCACTAGTTTATAACGAATAAAAAATATATAATAAATATATATAATAAAAGACTCTCACCAGATCATCTGTCCACTTTGTGTGAGGTCTTCCAACGCTGCGTCTTTCGGAGCAATCGCCACTCCAGAACCTTTTGGCCCTATCAACTATCTGTTCTGCGAACAATGTACCCTGCCTACTGTCCCTTTAGTTTGTTTCTTTGAGCTATATCGGTGCCAAATTTCTTCCAACCATTCAAACGTGAAAAAGTAACATGCATAAAAATATTTTCACAAAATTTCGCCACTACAATATTAGTGTGATATAGTTATAAATATATGCTTATTACCGATATAGTTATCTATATAGGTAATAAGCATTTAAAAAGTGCAACATTCCAGAATGAAGAAATACCAAATTTCCTAGATTATCTAAAAGGTTTCTAATTAGTTCCTAGTATAGTGGACATTCAATAGTAATGTGTGTATTTTTTCAATATTATTCGGTTGGCGTAATAATAATAATTATTATTTTTATTAATATTTGTATGCCACTAACCGTGGCAGAACACAGAGACACTTGTATAAATTTTGTAACACCTAAATTGTACCTGTGTGCACCAATAAATAAAGTTTTTTGTATAAATAAATGATAAATGATATTTATTTTGCAAATAGGTTTTAAAAAAACATGAGACCGATGTTTCCTAGCTGACTACCCTGAGAAGAAACACCGAAACAAACTCAGGGGTCACAGTCTCTTTTAATGTCCATACAGTAAATTTGTAATGGTCAAATCACATGAGAACTATCCAGATTTGTCTGAGATGGTCTTTTAAAGAAAGACCCATACAGATTTGAGTGGACTTGTCCAGTCAGTGCAAGCATTTGTCAGTATTCGTGTAGCTCAAATCAGGACTACAAAGGAGCATAAACGATTAATTAATATCCAATATTTTTTTCACACTACTATCACACTACGTCGTCTAGTTCCAAGCTAAGCAGAGCTTGTGTTATACTAGACAACTGATAAACATACTTATATATTTCTAAATACATACTTATTATAAATAAATTACACCCAGACACAGAACAAATGATCGTGCTCATCACACAAACATTTGTCCTGGGTGGGAATCGAACCCACGACCTCCGGCTTAACAGTCAGAGCCACTAACTACTAGACCAACAGGCCAGCCAAATTGAACAGATAGCACAAAATCTTACAGATATTCTTACTCAAAAGATTTGAATTTCGAACAAATTAAAACATCTTTGCGCCTATCAAATCGATCATGAACTAATCTTTCAAAAAAAAAAAACACTCGTCACTAAGATTCAAATATTTTTTCGAACAAAAAAAAATCTAATCTGTCGCAATCGAAAGCAGTTGTTTCAATACCGATTCCCGAAGAGCCTGCCCGAAGTGGAATACGATTTACATTGAAATGCGGGCTCTCGGCCGATACTCTCATAAAATTTGCTCAACCCAAAGAAATCGAGACAGAGACATTTGAAGGCGTTTTCAATCAGAATTCAAAGTTCACTGTAATAATACTGAGGATTTTGAGAGATTTTCAATATGAAGATCTTTTTGCATGATGTTCAATCTGTAAGGTTGCGAGCATAATTTTGTAATTGGAAAGTAGGGTCTGGTATATCTTGAGCTTTCTTTTTTATTATTGATAGGCTCGCATTTGACCACCATCTCACCTGATGGGAAGCTATGATGTGGCCGACGATGGAGCACGCTTGCCTAGAAGTAACCTATTCACTCTTGACTTAAAGACCCCCTAGGTTGTAGCTATCAGGAAACACAGACCCCGGCAGGGAATTCCACTCCTTAGCTGTACGCATAATGAATAAGTTCCCAAAACGCTTTGTATGTAGGTGGAGTTAAAATAATTGTAGAAAATCTGCTGTAGACCGAATATTAAGTCGTTACGAAACCAATTCATTTCCTAAGCCAGATGTGTGTATGGATCAAAAGTCTATGACCAGTGTGAGACCATATTCATAACCAAAAACCTTCAAAAATGTATAGTCGAATCTTTCGAAATATAAAGTGACCAATTAAATTTGTCAATTTTTATTATTTAATTTTTTTTGTTTGTTTTTTTTTTAATCTTTTGTCATTGCGTATTTTTTATTTTTTCCTATTTCCATGGCATTTTCCTTATTATATTAAGATCATTTTATAATTTTATAGACACATAATCTTTGACGTTTTTATCTCTTTTATACGAAGTTTATTCTACACTATATAAATCTGACTGAAATTTATATTAAAAAACATCTATATTCACCACATAAATAAATAAACTTGAATGACACCCAGCTAAACTATACACACTTGTATAGTTTTCTACATTGAAAATATTTTGAATGGTTTCAAAAGTTCCATTGCTCGCAGAACAGATGGCTGTTGGGGCCGAAAGGTTCTGAAATGAATGACTGGCCTGTTGGTCTAGTAGTTAGTGGCCCTGACTGCTATACCGGAGGTCGTGGGTTCGATTCCCACCCCGGACAAATGTTTGTGTGATGAGCACGATCATTTGTTCTGTGTCTGGGTGTAATTTATCTATAAATGATCTATAATATGTCCATCATCATCATCATCAGCCTTTTAATGTTCCCACTGCTGGGACACAGGCCTCCTCTCTACGAGAAGAAAATGGGCCGTAATCCACCACGCGGGCCCAGTGCGGGTTGGTGGATGTCACATGTCTTCGAATTTTTGGTTCTAGGACATGCCGGTTTCCTCACGATGTTTTCCTTCACCGTTTTGAGAGCAGTGATGATGAAATAAACTACACAAAGTAATGCGCCTGACTTTTTTCTTACAAATCCATAGTATTTCATGTACAGAATCGACCCTCCGTGGGATTAAAACGACTAAAATTTAACGGTGTATTTTCTGGAAGAAACAGATATTATCGTTATTAAAAACGCAATAGACTGCTTCGGCGAATTTTGAACAATAAATTCATAAAACAGAAGCTTTTGACAAGTGATATTCTATCAACGACAGCGTCGCGATATCAATTGCCAAAAAGGCTCAATATAATATAGCGTTGCCAAACGCTATTGAAATGCCACGCAGTCTTGCCTTTACAATTATTATGGCAATTCGACAATCGATATCGCTATAATAAAATAACACTTTGTCTTGAGTCTCAGGTATACCTTTTTACCTGATTACTGCAAAGCCAAAGGTGGGCTTTTTTTGGCGGAGAAAATCATCCAATGACATGTCCCACCCTTGGGCGGACCGCCGCCGGGATTCCGATCCCGATTTCCGGCCACCGTAGGCGCGGGCTCGCGGACGGTGGGCAGTGGGTAGCTCGCTGTCCGTCCGTCCGGTAACATACCGGTCCGAGCTCAAGTCGTTTACGGCGCGCTCTGTTCCCGCGTGCCTCAAGGAGTTGTCAGCAAACTGTAGGGGCCCAACAGGGCCGAAGCCTACTGGGGTCAAAGGGTATGTGAAAATGGCACCCGGGGCCCTGGGACCAAGGCAAAGAATGGAACGGGGTAGGTTTTTAGTCAGTAAGAGTCTGATACTACTTCCCGCTCCACCCAAGGGCGGGATTTGTCATTGGATGATTTTACCTCGAAAAAAAAACCCCGTTCCTTCATTGCCTTTCATATCAGGGCAAGCCAAAAGTGGATTATGATTTTGAAAGGCTATGTATGTATGTGAGTATGTTTATCTGTTCTCTTATAGCTCCTAATCTACTTATCGGAACTCCTAATTTATGATATATCGTTAGAACCGTCTTAATTGTCCACTGAACTTATGCTAAGTGACGAGTCACAAAACTCGATGTGGCGCCCTCTAGCGGGCAAAAAGTAACGTGTTAAAAAATATAAATGAGATAAATACGCTTTGTTTGAAAGGGCTTCACATATACATTTCCAAAATATTGTTTAATTTCAAAGTGACGCCCTCTAGCGGACTAAAAGTCATGTGTTAAAAAAGATGTTAAGATAAAAAAAAGACACCGTGTTTGACTTGTTGTTGTTTGAGATAAAAACCCCTTTTTTTGGTGGGAATATCATTCAATGGCATATCCGCGCCCTTGGGCAAGGTGGGAGATAGTGTTCAATTTTTACTAACTAAAAATCCACTCCTGTTCCTTCATTGCCTAAAAACCCCTAGGTTGTGGCTATCAGGAAAGACAATCTGGCAATAAATTCTTTGTGCACAATGAACGTATTCCCAAAACGGATTGATCAGTATTAGCACATCGTCACCTAAATTAAAAAATATAGTTATTTTTATATACACCGTTAAAATTTGGTCATGGTCGATTCGGTACATGAAACCCTATCGACTCGAGAAAAAAGTGCTTTATTTTTCATTTTTGTTAAGATAAAAATGAAAAATAAAGCACTTTTTTAAAACTCGAATTAATTTACGCATGTACGAGATTGATTTCTTTAAGTAAACGTCAGCTGACCGAGGTCAATGAACTGTAGGTTGTTAGTACGCAACGACCGACAATTCCCCACAAGGTCATTGACTCGTTTACTTAAAGAAATTAATTTCGTTTATGCGTATATTAATTCAAGTTTTTGAAAATAAGTACCTTATTTTTTTTTTCTAATCAATAGTATTTCATGTACCGAATCGACGCACCGCAGCATTAAAATAACTAAAATTTAATGGTGTATTTACTTTTTTTTTTCACAACTATCACACAACGCCGTCTAGTCCCAAGCTAAGCAAAGCTTATGTTATGAATACTAGACTACTGATAAAGGACATGGCTAAATTGAAGTATGGACGACTGCCCCACAATGAAAATGCATGTATAAACATGGCACCTAGCAATATATAATGCTGAATAGCTGAAAAATAGTATTTTATAATCAAAAAGGTTCAGGAACTTTTCAGATCTGCACAATCCTGAAAATAAATATCGTAACTCCTACGGCAAAGGTATAAAAACTTCAAATAATGACATTGCTATGAACTTTTAGTTAGGCGCTTTAATGTGGCTGCGACGATTTTTATTGATGATTGTGTTTTTCACTGACGATTTTTCACTAAGGTACTTAAAGTAAAAATCTACAAATGGGTAAATGCACTAAAAAAACCTGATTCAACGGACTTATGATAGATAATCTCCACAAAAATCATAATATTAAAAGTGTATTCTGTTGTAAAACCTAAACTACTTATCCAAATGAGTTGAAATAAAGACAGTTTTCACAGACAATGTAAATAACACTAAGATTGAAATGATGAACGTATTTGAAAAAAATATTAACTAAGCCAAATATTTGTAATTTCTGTATTGAGGTAGTTTTGTAAACAATTCTGCATAAACTAGATAATTAACGCACTGAGTAACCAGGGACAAAAAATATATAATAAAGCAATAAAAATGCGATTTATTTATTTATTTGGTCTTATTATGACATTATCTAAAAATGAAGACAGAGATGATAATGTGTTCTAATGTCTCGCCCACCCGAGATACCAGACCACTGTCATGACATGACAACAGCCCAGAGTTCTGTTACCCACAATACGGCTGCAGTAATATGACAGTATATCATCTAAATGATTGTTTGTGGGTTCAGTTTCATACAAAATATACACATAGTATATTTTATGACCAATATGCCTCGACTTTATTCGGCCTATTAGAAGTTGAGGTCTTAATGCACTTAAATGATTTACTCTTTCAAGATCTGGGCACATTTCAATATTGTAAACACCATTTGCTCTAATATGCTCTCCGTAGTATGACCAAGCTTGTTTGGCTTGATATGGTCCTAATGCCATCAATATTAAGTCACTATGCCCCAATATTGGAAAACTCTCCAATTGGGGCAGGTCCATCCACTCTTAAAAACTTTGTTTGTTGCTTAGTCAAATTGTTTTCCCTTACAAAGGTTCCTAAACGGTTAAGCTGATCCATAAAACATGTCACTCTCTTAATTAAATGTTGGTAGTTTTTTTTTACAATTTGGTTTGCTGTAAAACTTGAGTATATATTATTATTTTCAAGTAGCAAGTGCCAAACATTCAAGTTCAAATGTACATGACATACCCTAGTTTCGTGGGGAATATAAAAATTATAATTTTCAATAAGCATTTTTTTTTTATAAATGCTGGAATAACATGTAACTTTTGTTCAATAACACAAGCATTAAACACAGTGTCTAGAGGTATTTGCAGCCCGTTTATAGTTTTAATTCTGGCTCTGGAACAGGTCTCGGTACTGGTTCAGTTTCAATTATTGGTTCAAGTTCAGCTTGTAGTTCAGGTACAGACTCAGTTAGTGGCTCAGGTTCACCTGAACCGCCAGCTTGTGGCACAGGTTCAGGTCTCCGCAGAGTTGACCGATTTTGGTCCTGATTTGTCTGCCTTTGATGCCGCATCCAACAGGGATGACACACATATTTGATGGTCTAAAAAAAAGGTAATTAAGGTTATTGGTATGATGTCATCCTTATAGAGAAAGAAATGATGATTATTAACTGTTTGTAGGCTGAGGAACTAAATATTTGGATAATGATATTGACTCTCTGCATGTGTTGGTTTTGGCTGTTAGTGCAGAGAGTATCAAGGTATCATATAAATAAATAAAACAATGCATTGTATATAAACATCACTTTAATTACCTGATGGAAAGCTGGATTGGATATTGGTAAATCCTGCATCATCAAATTGTTTCTTTCCACTTCATGATGTACGCTTCTGACAGAACAACCACAAGTTATGCACACCATTGTATGGCCAAATAAACGATCATCATTAGCTTTTGAATTCAGCATTTCATAACAAGGATGACAAATGTTGGCATCCCTTGGAACCTAAAAAACCAAAACTGAATTACCATAGTACCAATCATTGTTCCTTATATTTATTAGTTTTAAAATTATTCGCAGATTACTTACCTCTATTGTTAACCATCGTGCTAGGTTCATGAGTAAAAGTGCAGGCAAAGAAGAGGTGAAATGCCGCCGCAGTCTGCGTGTGTACACCACAGTTTATGCACCGCATGATTGCAATTCAAGTCCGTGTCGAGTAGCGAGAGGTCAGTAGTTAGGCGAGCAATCAGTAAGTCCAATAAACAAGCGAAGTTCAATGAAAATCCAAAATCTAACTAAATCCAAAAAACACAACAAACAAATAAACGGCAGAGCGTTGAAATGACGTCTGACGTTTGTTTTTTTTCATAGAGTAGAGATGGAATTGTTTTTAATGTAACACAATTGATAAAATAATCGAATGGGATAAAAGAAAAAAAATGAATATATTGACCACGACAGACACAAAATATGTAGTAAGATTGTGTGCCCAAAGTGTTAGTAATACACTTATCCAGTTACAATTATTTTGTTTCAGAAAATAAATCGTTTTGATAACCCTTATTATAAATCGATGTTAGTTCAATAACTTGATTTGACATTTTGGAAATGCGATATGTCTCCTCCTTAGCTTGAAGTACTCCTTGATTATCTGTAATCTTGTCAAGTCAAACCAAAACAAAGCATAAAAACAATTCAGATACTTTTTTATTTTTATTAGTTCACAAAAGTTCTATGAAATTATTAAACACTAAATAATTCATGAATGAATATTTAAATAATACGGGTTAGTGTGAAGTTCTTATACATGTTAACCGTTTTGGGGGCAGCCGTTTAGCCATCTCTTTTCCTTACGTAATTATAAACACATAAATATTATAGATAAATTACACCCAGATACAGAACAAATGATCGTGCTCATCACACAAACATTTGTCCTGGGTGGGAATCGAGCCCACGACCTCCGCCCTGGCAGTCAGGGTCATTAACCAACAGGCCAGTCGACAACAGTTTTATAGACGAATCTCCCTGAAAAAATACAAATAAACCACTTATTACCTCACCATGTAGACCACTCTCACCAACACGAATTCACCTATAGGTCACATAATTATTCCGTGATTGTTCCCAAAAACTAATTAAAACCGAACTTTGGTTCAATTACGTCGGACACCGGGAGGGCCGGACACTGTCCGGTCACACGGTACCGGTGCGACGTTTGAGCGGTCGGCAGCTGCCACGTCGAGTCACCGTCATTTATTAGGTTGCTGGACTGCCTTTTTGTTTATATTAAGTTTAAATTAAACTGGTATTCATTATCTATCTTCTTTGTTCTATTGATATTTTCGAAATTAAATCATCATCATCAGCCTTTTAATGTTCCCACTGTCCCCCAAGCCTCCTTTCTAGGAGAGGGAATGGGCCGTAATCCACCACGATATACATATAAACCTTTCTCTTGAATCACTCTATCTATTAAAAAAACCGAATCAAACACCGTTGCGTGGTTTTTAAGATCTAAGCATACATAGGGACAGACAGCGGGAAGCGACTTTGTTTTATACCGTGCCGTGATGGTTTTAGAAATTTGTTTTATACATACAATGACAAACAGTAGTTACATAATTTTAAAACATTTTTAAGGACCGAATAGTGGAAAAGAAAGGACCTATCTATACCCATTAAACTAAAAATAATATTGTCAGTCATTAAATACTTTGGCAAGACTGAACTGTAATTGGTAGCAATTATACAGCACAATGTCTGTTATTTCAAGTAACAAAACGAACAATAACATTGTGGCTTGTCGTGGAAAATTAAACGTTATTTTGTGTGCAAAACATTATTTTCTTTTCCGTAAAATTAAACTGTTACGGAACAAAACACAAAACGTACAATTTTACTGTTAGGCTTGGTTCACATGAGCGAGTTTTGCACTGCAAATACAAATACAAAAAAAAATACATTATTTTTATTGTACAGATATTTTTTGTAGTTTTAAAAATTCAAAGAAATGTAATTCCAACAACCAAGGCCCGTGTGGTAGCCCATTGCCTATCGTAGAGAGGAGTCCTGAGTCCTAGCAGTGGGAATATTATACGGCTAATTATGGTTATGCTTGTAGTTGCTAGTGGGGGATAATTACTGAATTACATCACATGCATATTTCGATCTATAAGACTAACTCCACTTATATTAATTTGGTACAATTTTATGAAGGTATTGATTAAATTATTTGAAAATACGTTTTAATTTTTGGAAGTCTTTCAACTTTACAGAGAGTAGACAAAGAAAGTAGCCTTAAAAAAAAGTATTATGTGGTTTAAATTTCGATTACATGTCGGGCAAGTGCATGCGTTGACATATAAATATATATATATATATATATATATATATATATATAAATAAATAAATAAAATAACTTTGATTTAAAAATCGGGATGTCCCGCCAAAAACGGGACGTCTAGCAACGCTGGTACCGGAGTTGCATAATATTATTATTTTTTAATTGATTTAAACTAGTTCTTGACAGCGATCAGAGCTGATGGTAAGTAGTGATGCAATCGTTGATGGGGAGGCGCACTAGTTTAAGAGCCTATTTAATACTGCCAACATCCTTCGAATCATATAACTAGACAGTCCAATAACTCACAAGTACGAGGTTGCATGAGAATCATACAACCTCGTTGCCGACATCACAATATACCCTACCTATTTCAATCTCTACTTATAGAATATAAGGCTCTTATTAACCATCCCATAGGTAGAAGAGGTGAGTAACTTACAAATACAAATACACTTTGGAGCAGTGAAAAACTAAAACTTCTACATAGGTCACCGCAATCAAGAGATAAGATCGTTTATGATCCGTTTATGGCGTATATTTTGACTTTTACTGTTGAAAACCGATAGGGCACAACTTCCCATTGACCTAGAATTGTGAAATTTCGCAAGAAACAAAGTATTACGCACAAGTAAAGGAAATTGTCTGAAAACCGTCAATCTGCAGTTACTTACCTCACAAAATATTTCTTTTTTGCGATTCGGAAAAATCGATTCTGAAATATGACTATTTACAAAAGTAAATCTGTACGGAAAGCTGGTTGAACGAGTCCGACTTGCTCGTTGACTCGTTTTTTCGATAGTCAGATAACTTGAATTCGAAAAATAAAAATAAGAGTTTATGTATAGAATATGTGTAAACCATCATAAATATATATCTTTTAGTTAGTATTTATCTTACCAGAGAAAATAGTCCTAACAAGCATAGCATAGCATCAGCCTTATAATTCTCCCACTGCTGGGTCTCTGGTCTGCTCTCTAGAAGAGGGAATGGGCCGTAATCTACCACGCGGGCTCGGTGCGGATTGGTGGATGTCACAACGTCTTCGAATTTTTGGTTCTAAGATATGCCGGTTTCCTCACCATGTTTTGCTTCACCGTTTTGAGAGCAGTGGTGATTAAATAAAATAAGGCACAAAGTAATGTGCTTGGCTGGGATTGAACCCGTGACCTACAACTCGTAAACCGGGGCCATTACCACTCGGTCACCACTGCTCTCCTCATAACAAATGTTTATTTAAAATTTACTATAATTATTTATTTATTTATGTAGTTCACTCATTTTTATTTACATTATTAATATTTACCACTCACATAATGTACCTACTTAAGTATTAATATGCCATTGAAACAAAAAGCAAAGAACACAATCATTACAAGAAAACGTCTGTTACCTTCAAAATGGTTTCATTAAGGATATAATTAAAAGTCAAAATGGTTCAGCCTCCTTTTAATTTAGCGCTGAAAGTTCCAAAGGGGACAATGTGCAAAGAAAATAAACAATTTTCTCATAAAAGATATACATTTTCTTTTATTTTTTAGGGTTCCGTACATCAATCGACAAAAATGGAATCCTTATAATCACTTTGTCTGTCTGTCCGTTTGTTAGAACTTTTTTTCGGGAACGAGTAGAGGTATCAAGTTGAAAATAAAATCAAATACTTAGCTTAAATTGCCTGTAATGATCTTCCGCCCGGAGGACACGGTGGAACACACGGTAGAGGTGTATACCGCTCTGGTAGAGCATCGCCGTGTCCTTGTAGGGGCAATCGGCGCCAGCGATCTCTCACGCCGGGCCTTGGTACAGACCATGGTCTGAAGCGAGGAGGAGTGGCAGGCACCTCTGCATGTGAAGCAGTAATGCTAGCAGAGGAGGAGGCCGACCGCACGAAGTAACTCGGCACACGGCGCTTTAGTCAGTAAAAGTATGACACTACCAACCGCTCGCTTATAGGCGGGAGATTGTATGATATTCCCCACAAAAAAAGGTCTCTTTGGTGCTATGAAAAAAAAAAAACAAAGTTATTAATCAGTGCAATGTAAAGATAAAACCGTTTATGGCGCATTTTTTGACGCTCGCGAAAACATCAAAACCTATAAGGTACTTCCCAATGACCTAGAATACTGAAAAGCAAGAAGCAAAGTCTAATAACACAAGTAGAATAAAAAATCTACTTTTAATGACTCAAGTAAGTTTGGAACCCTCGGTGCGCGAGCTAGACTCTCACTTGACCGATTTTTTCTGCCATTGTGATTAAGTGTCTGTGTTATTTTGGCCAGATTATTTTGTTTTAGATGTTTTGAAGTCAATTTTAGTATTGTTCTTTACGATTTTGAAGTGGTGACGGAGTAAAATATTTTAAATTACCACGTCTCTTTCAATGGTTAAAATAACTGCAAACACTTGAAAGATAGCGCTGACAATAATTACCATCTGCAGGTAATTATTGTCAGCGCTATCTTTCAAGTGTTTGCTAGACCTTCGCGAATATCAATATTATATTTTATATAATATAATATTTCCACAACTATCACACAACACCGTCTAGTTCCAAGCTAAGAGCTTGTGTTATGGGTACCAGATAGCTGATAAACATACTTATATTTATATATATTTCTAAATACATACATATTATAGATAAATTACACCCAGACACAGAACAAATGATCGTGCACACAAACATTTGTCCTGGGTGGGAATCGAACACACGACCTCCGGCATAGCAGTCAGGGCCAGTAACCACTAGACCAACAGGCCAGTCATTATAGAACAGAAAAAGGTCGTGAGATTGCTATGGGAGTAGAAAGCACGCTAGCTAATTGCTTTTACGGTTCCGTAGGTCAAAAAGAAATAACGGAACCCTTATAGGATCATTTTGTTGTCCGTCTGTCTGTCAAGGCCCTTTATCTTGGGAACGCGTTGACGAATCGAGTTGAAATTATATTCAGGTCTGCAGTCCCTTGAAGTCCATGTATGAGAGGTTAACTACTGGGCCATTACGAGACACAAGTCAGCTGTTCACTCTTGACTTAAAAGCCTCTAGTTTGTGGCTATGAGGAAAAACAGAATTCGACAGAAATTGCACTTTATTGATGTACGCACAGCAAATTATTTGAGTTCGGTTCTTTTGTGACAATGAAACGCATTTCAGTCACCAACTTGACTTAAATTCCTGTGTCCCCTAAATGGGGCAGAGGGCGTCCACAGTGCGCCGCCATCCCGTTCGGTCTTGAGCTTCGCGTTTTATTTCGCTCCAGGTCTTCTCTATGTTCGTCGCCAAGTCTGCTTAGGGCGGCCACGTTTTCGCTTTCCTTGGGGATTCCAGTCTAGGGCTTGCCTTGGTATATGCTCAGGATCCCTTCGGAGCGTGTGGCCGATCCAATTCCATTTGCGGCGTTTGATTTGTACAATAGTTTTCACCAGCCGGGGGTTATCCTTGGAAGCGTTGGATGCATTGGGGGTTATCATTGTATTGCGCGTACAGGGATAATCATCAAAGGGCATCGCGTTCCATTAAAAGTATTGGTAGTAAGTTGGGGCCGTTACCACTTGGAAATCAATTTTTTATGGTAGGTAAAATCATCCAATGACAAATCCTGGCTGGAGAATCTTGGGTGTATCGGGAAATAGTGTCAGACTCTTACTGAATAAAAACCTACCATGTTCCATTCATTGCCTTCGATTCAGAGCCCCGGGGTTCATTTTCACCTAACCCTTGGCCCCAGTAGACTTCGGCCATGCTGGGCCCCTACAATTTACTGACAACTCCATGAGACACGCGGGAACAGTGCGCGTCGTAAACGACTTGGGTTCGGACCGGTCTGTTACCGGACGGACAGACAGTGAGCTATCCATTGCCCACCATCCGCAAGCCCGCGCCTACGGTGGCCGGAAATCGGGATCGGAATCCCGGCGGCGGCGGCGGCGTGAGCGCCGTTGCCTTATGCGGTCGGCCTCCTCCTTTGCTAGCATGACTGCTTTGCAGAAGGAGGCGACCGCCTGTCACTCCTCTTTATCATTATTATTATCAACTGTTTATACATGCCAAACATATAAAAATCATTATAATGAAAAACTTTACCTAGTGCCCCAAAAAAATTGGAAACAAAAACCCTTTTAAAACTGCCTGTCCTTGTCCCAGTGGCCTCCGAGGGAAGCAGCGAAGACTTCAAACATAAACTTGTTTTATTGCAAAAGATACGCAACGCACAATGATTAGCATAGATAAGTGTCCGTCCCAAAAGTTTTTGTCAAATAAGTTTAACTTCTTATGAATATTTTAAGTGTTAACGCGCAGGAGTGCGGGGTGCGGGACGCACTGCCACCATCTCCCTACTCCCTACAAATCGTGCCTATATATAGTGCGTGTGCCGCGGTCTTCGGCGTCTACGTCTGATAGGTACCATTACCTAGCATAGTTCACTTAGTAAAATTTATTTAAATACAAAATTGTAAAGTACAACAATAAACGTCTAAAATCGTCCCGAGTATTTTCTTCCAGCTCCTATCTACATACACCCTGACACACAAACAGTCTAAGCCTAGACATTTTTTGGTGTCGTGACCAGGATATTGAGGAATAAAAAGGATTGAAGGACAAAGTCAAGGAATCCAAGGATAAAGGGAAGAGAGAGTTATAAAAAGGAATTTCCAAACGCCACGAGGCGAGGTGAGCCCGTTCCATTTTTTTCCTTCCTACCTACTTATTTGAACCGTGTGCAAATATTTGGCAAATTATTGGTAAAGTTCCTGATATTCAATTGCAATTAATTTATTTAACACAACGTAGGATTGGTCGTATTAGAAACAATGTCTCAAGCTTCCAGGAAACTCGCAGATCCAATAAAAAAGAGAAGTTATATAAAAGGTAGATTGACAATTTTTAAAGGTTACATAGAGGACATTACAAATTTAGATAAATTAACTGATCAGCAAATTTCCGAGTTAAGGTTAAGATTATCCAAACTAGAAGCGTGTTTTTCCACTTTCGATGACTTACAATCTGAAATTGAAATAGAATCTGAAAATCCAGAGGAACAAATGAAAATTCGTTCTGAAATAGAAGGTCAATTTTATTTATTAATTTCTCAAGGTCAGTGTATTTTAGAGAAAATAGAAGAATATAACATTAGAAGGAAAAGTCTGGCCCATCCAACTATAAAGCAAACCGGTAGTTTCGAAAGTGCGAACTCATTTTCTGGTTCAATAAAATTACCTACGATTAAATTACCAACATTCGATGGTAATTATAGTCAATGGTTAGAGTACAGAGACACATTCGAGGCATTAATTCATAAAAATGATTGTATTGAAACAATAAATAAGTTCCATTACTTGCGATCGTCGTTAGAGGGTAGCTCCGCTTTGATAATTAAATCCTTAACCTTTAGTTCTGACAACTATCGTGTAGCGTGGGACTTATTATGTGAAAGGTATAATAATAGACGCCTTCTTATAACCAATCACATGAAGTCATTATTTAATATGGAAGGCAT
Source organism: Leucania comma (assembly GCA_958295575.1). Lineage (NCBI taxonomy): Eukaryota > Metazoa > Arthropoda > Insecta > Lepidoptera > Noctuidae > Leucania > Leucania comma. Next base: position 21,110,926 of record OY282479.1, on the reverse strand, counting down.
AAATAAGGAGTCTGATAAATCACTGCGTCTTATAATTGATAATATAACTAGGAATTTAAGAGGTTTAAAGACGTTAGACCAACCAGTAGAACATTGGGATACTATTATTATCCATTTAACAGTAAATAAACTGGATAATGCAACGAGTCGAAGGTGGGAGGAACATAAAAGTTCATTAGGAGAGGTTCCTACCCTCGATGAGTTTTTTAAGTTTTTACGCGATCGAGCGGATGTACTAGAAGCGGCGAGGCCAAGTAAATCGAATATTAAAAATGAGAAGGCAGCTAGTTTTGTCGCATCCTCGCAAGCAAATAGTAACCGTAATTTTAATAATAACTGTGTCATTTGTAATCAAGATCATCGCCTATTTGAATGTACGAGGTTTATTTCTATGAGTTTGGATGAAAGAAACAATGTTATTTCTAAGAATAAATTATGTATTAACTGTTTTAAACCGGGTCACCGGGCTTATAACTGCAAATCATTCGGTTGTAAGATTTGTAAATATAAACATAACGCATTATTGCATAGAAATAGACCTCAATCCGAGGACACCAGTAAAGGGTTGAGTCCGACCCAAGATGTCACTACGGTTACGTCACACTCGACGTCGTCAGTCGGAGTTGTGGCTGGATTCGAATCGCCACCGACTCAGCTGCCGGCCGCTGCGGGTTGCGCTGTGCCTACGCGGTATGTGCCGCCCGGCGCGGAACCGGTTTCCTTATCAACAGTTGCTACTCAATACGTTCTTTTGTCGACCGCGCTTGTTAAAGTTTTTAGCGAAATGAAAAATAAGTATTACGTAGCTCGCGTATTGTTAGATTCAGGTAGTCAAATATCATTAGTAACGGAAAGTTTTTGTAACAAACTGGGATTACCTTGCAAACGGATAGATCATAACTTTAATATTAATGGTATAGGAAATACTAAACTACAATTAGTAGAAAGTAGTAACTTCGTAATAGACTCATTACATAACAATTTTTCTGTAGGAGTTAATTGTATGATTTTACCAAGAATTACTAATATGTTGCCAAGTGTAAAGGTAAATGTAAATAAATTGAATATTCCGGGTGACATATTGGTAGATTTGGCAGATAGCAGATTTTATGAGCCCTCTGAGGTAGATATATTGATAGGAGCCGATTTGTTTTGGGAACTTGTAACAGGCCAACAAGTAAAATTAGGTAAGGGCCTTCCCACACTGCAGAGTTCTAAGTTAGGTTGGCTGGTTACGGGTCCCGTGGATATATGCATACCTAAATATGAAGCAAAATGTAACTTAGCTAGAAATGTTAGTGAACAGTTGGAGAAATTTTGGAAGGTTGAGGAAGTTATATGTATAGACCAATTACCGATTAGTACTGAAGAAGAATTTTGTGAAAAACACTTTGTAAAAAATATGTATAGAACTGAAAATGGAAGATTTTGTGTAAAAATGCCTTTCCATACTTCTCCTTCTGTATTGGGAGACTCGTTTGTAAAGGCCAAATCTCGTTTAATAAATTTGGAGAAAAGGTTTAAAAGGCAGCCTCACGTAAAAAGTACTTATGTAGATTTTATCAATGAATATGAACAATTAAATCACTTATCTGAGAGTAACAGACCTCCGTTTGCATGTTATTTACCGCATCACCCGATTATTAGGGAAAAGAGCGAGACCACAAGGCTTCGGGTTGTATTTAATGCCTCCGAGAAAACCAGTACCGGGTATTCGTTGAATGACATGCAAATGGTGGGACCGGTAATTCAAGATGATTTATTAAGTATATTGCTCAGATTTAGACAACATAATTATGTTTTGACTTCAGACATTGAAAAAATGTATAGACAAATATTAATTTCTGAGAGTCAAAGGCATTTGCAAATGATATTATGGAGGGAGAACGAGCATGACCCAGTAAAACATTTAAAATTAAATACTATTACCTACGGAACCGCGTCCGCGCCGTACTTAAGTACCCGTTGTCTGTTGCAACTAGCATATGAGTGTGAGAATCCAGATGTTAAGGAGATAATTAAGCACGATTTTTTCATGGACGATTTATTAACGGGTCATGAGACAGAGGAAGGTTTAAATCGTATATGCAGATTAATTACTAAATCGTTAAGTTCAGCCGGTTTTAATTTGCGAAAATTCCGATCGAATGCAAATCAATTGTTTGTAGAAAACAAATTAAATGAAGTACAAGAACTTACCGAATTTAAAACAGTTACCAGTACTTTAGGTTTGACATGGTCACCTGAGGCTGATTTGTTCAAATTTTCAGTACAAGTAGATATGCATGAAAAAATCACAAAACGAAATATATTATCTTCTATTGCAAAAATTTTTGACCCATTAGGTCTTTTAAGTATATTTATTGTTAAAGCTAAATTAATCTTACAAAAGCTATGGTTATGCAAATTAGAATGGGATGATCCAGTAGACGATGAAATAAAAAAAATGTGGTATAACTTCATAAAAAATATGAATTCCCTTAGTTGCATAGAAGTACCTAGACAGGCGATGTGTAAGGATGCAGTGAATATCGAAATTCATATTTTTTGTGATGCATCGGCCAGTGCATATGGGTCATGTGTTTATGTGCGTTCTGTGAACCAGAACGGAGAAATTCATGTACGGTTATTTTGTTCTAAATCAAGGATCGCCCCATTAAAAGGTTTAACCATTCCTAAGCTCGAGTTATGCGGCGCGCTGTTGTCCGCCGAGTTAGGGAATAAGGTGACCCACTCCTTACGATGTACTATTTCTCGTTGTGTTTACTGGACAGACTCGATGATAGTGCTTGGTTGGTTGCGGACATCGCGCGCTACCCCAAAGCAATTAAAAGTATTTGTTGCAAATCGAGTAAATCAAATTAATAGTTTGACTAAGAATTGTGAATGGCGATACGTACCAACCGAACACAATCCAGCTGATTATATTTCTCGCGGAGTAGACCAGATGAATGATAAAATACAAACCTTGTGGTGGAGTGGGCCTCACTTTTTATCATTAGTTGAATTTCATTGGCCTAATGTGGGTAACTATAAGTTAAATAGTATAACGTTACCAGAAATGAAGCAGGTAGGCTCATTAGTAAAAGATGCGAACGTAAACAACATGTTAATTGACTTTGAGCGTTATTCTAAACTTAATATGGTACAACGTACAATGGCCTACGTACTTAGATTTATTAAAAATTGTAGAATTAAAGTAATGCAAGATAGACTTACCTGTAGTTATTTAACGGCTGATGAGTTAGATGATAGCTTAATGTGTTTGGTTAAATTTGCGCAGTTAGATGCATTTAGTGATGAATATAATAGATTATTGATTAATAAGCCGTTACATAACAAGAGTAGAATTTTATCACTTAGCCCCTTCTTGGATTCACACTTCAATGTAATACGTGTAGGAGGTCGCCTTATTAACTCATCATTTTTGTATGAAAGGAAACATCCTTTAGTTTTAGATTATAAATATAGATTAACGAGGCTTATCTTTGAAAATGAACATAATAAGTTGTTTCATGCGGGTCCTCAGTTATTATTATCAGCAGTAAGAGAAAATTATTGGGTTGTTAATGCAAGAAAGGTGGCTAGAAGTGTAGTTAGGAATTGTATAGTATGTAAGCGATTTAAATTTAAATCTATAGTCCCAATTATGGGCAACTTACCTAAACAGCGACTGAACCCCGGGACGCCTTTCGAAACCACGGGAGTTGATTTGGCGGGTCCCTATTTCATAACCGATAGGAAAGGTCGCGGTTGTAAAATAAGCAAATGTTATATGTGTTTATTTGTTTGTTTTGCTACGAAGGCACTGCACTTAGAAGTTGTGAGCGACCTAAGCACTGAAGCATTTCTACTGTCTCTCAGGAGATTTATTTCTCGGCGGTCTAAACCTTATTTGATATGTTGTGATAATGCGACCAATTTTTTAGGTGCTAGCAATGAACTTAATAAATTTTTATTAGTTAATAAGGATAAATTAACGGAATTTTGTTGTAATGAAGGCATGAAGTTTGCATTCATTCCACCTTATGCCCCGAATTTTGGAGGGTTATGGGAGGCCGGTGTAAAATCCGCCAAGTTCCATTTAAAAAGAATATTAGGGAACAGGCACTTAACATATGAGGAACTTTCAACTTTATTTTGCCAAGTAGAAGCTATATTAAACTCCCGACCTTTATGTCCCATGTCATCCGATCCCAACGATTTCCATCCCCTGACTCCCGGGCACTTTCTCGTCGGCAAACCGCTGATAGCTCTTCCCTCGCCAGTGTTGACAGACATTAACTGTAATCGACTCCACAGATATGAACTATTGGAACAGATGAGGCAGCATTTCTGGATGAGATGGCAACACGAGTACATAAGTGAGCTTCAGCACCGTACCAAATGGCGCAACCCTGATGTTACATTACGTATTGGAGATATGGTCATAATCAAGGAAAGTAACCTGCCGCCCTTAAAATGGAAAATCGGACGTATACAAGATCTACACATGGGTAACGATAGTGTATCCAGAGTAGCTGATGTGAGGACGGCTAATGGCACGGTGCGGAGAGCTATCAATCGCCTGTGCCCTTTGTTCGAGCCTGAGGACGGACAGTTGAAGGTGTGACCTTCAACGGGGGGAGTATGTTAACGCGCAGGAGTGCGGGGTGCGGGACGCACTGCCACCATCTCCCTACTCCCTACAAATCGTGCCTATATATAGTGCGTGTGCCGCGGTCTTCGGCGTCTACGTCTGATAGGTACCATTACCTAGCATAGTTCACTTAGTAAAATTTATTTAAATACAAAATTGTAAAGTACAACAATAAACGTCTAAAATCGTCCCGAGTATTTTCTTCCAGCTCCTATCTACATACACCCTGACACACAAACAGTCTAAGCCTAGACATTAAGTTTATGGTCGAAACGGGAGTGAAATGCCATAGTTGCTAACATGAAATAGACTCAAACCTTCTTCATTAAATTATTAAAAAATTTCAAAACTTCTGAACATTAAAAAAGAATGCGTTCGTTTACAAACTATTACATAATCTTTAATATCCCTGTCACTATTTTAGATTTTTTTTTTTTTTTTTGGAATGTTGCCCCTAACTAGTATAACCTGTATCTTGGGGATCTGAGTTGTGATAAATTTAATTTATAATATCATGGTATCGGGCGGATACACAGATATGTCAAACAGGATATGTAGAAAATCGGATTTGATAAAACAAGGAGGTTGTTGTGAACAATAAAACATAACAAATTGAATAATAAAAAAGTAAAAATTATATTTAAAAAAAACAAGCTAAACGCTAAACAAAGGTTTTTGTGTGATGCATTTTAAGTAGTGTATGTATGTGTATAGTGTATATTTGTGTAGTGTTTGTGTGCACTTGTGTTTATCAAATACCTTTGTTGTTTTTTATTACTTGACTGGGGTAGTTCCGTGTTACTTTATCCTCTATTTATCAACTTACATACATGATTATATGTTTTTTTTTTTTTGGGAAATCATCCAATAACTTTTACTGACTAAAACCATACCTGCATTCGTTCTCTACCTAGCGTTCCAGGGCCCCGGGTTTCCCTTTCGGAAGTTAACATAAACTTCGACCCTGCTGGGCCCCTACGGTTTTGCTGCCATCTCTTTGAGGCGTGCGTGGAATACTACGCGCCTTCGACGACTCGGGCTCGGTTCGGACGGTTACCGGACAGCCGATCGGCGAGCTACCGATTGCTCATCGGCAAACCCACACCTACGGTAGCTGTAACTTACATACGCATGAACTTAGAATGTGTATCGATCTACCAGGGCCACTCGAACTAGACCGAAAAAATCTAATGGCTTTGCTTTGTTTGTTCAATGTATAAACAATCGAAATTTCAAAGGGTTTTTTTATGGTAGGTAAAATCATCCAATGACAGACCCCACCCTTGGGCGAATCGGGAAATAGTGTCAGACTCTTACTGACTAAAAACCTACCCCGTTCCTTCGTTGCCTCTCTTGCCGGGGCCGAGACTTCCTTTCAGAAACTGACTCATAACCCCAGCAGGCTTCGACCCTGCCTGCCTGCAGCTAGCAAGCTGGGCCTCTACGATTTGCTGACAGCTCCTTGAGGCGCGCGGGAACAGTACGCGCCGTCGACGATTTGGGCTCGGTCCGGTCGGTTACCGGACGATCGGAAAGCTATCCATTGCACGCCGTCCTTGGTTTGACACCGCGCTGCAGGATTCATGCGATTTTTTTTGAAGTGTTCAGGTAGAAATGACCGCGATGTTACATCACGAATTTGAGAGAAAAGAGTATATTGATTTCCTGCATTAATAAACCCATCATGAGAATGTAAACAATTTTCGAACAAACTTATTGAAAAGCACCGTAAGTTGCAACCTAAGATATAAAACATTAATTGCACCCTTGAAAAGAATAACTAATTGCTGTCCGGACAAAAGGGGTGAACTCGTTAAAAGTTCCGTAAATTCGCCCTCCGCCCTCCGCCCTCAGACCTCAACCCTCTGTGTAGGGCTGTCACTAGACGACAATGTTGCGATTTTATTTAATATGTTATATCATTAAGTTATTATGAAACAGGGACAAAATTTCTCGGTGATAAACAGTTTGAATTTTTTTTTAACCCCCGACGGAAAAATAGGGGCGTTATGAGTTTGACGTGTCTGTCTGTCTGTCTGTCTGTCTATGGCAACATAGCTCCTGAACGGATGAAGCGATTTCAATTTCGTTTTTTCTGTATTAAAGGTTGCTTATGTGCGAGTGTTCTTAGACATGGTTGATGAAAATCGGTTGAGCCGTTTAAAAGTTGTGGGGTGTGAAAGTGCGGAAGAATAACCGAATGTCTGCAAATGTAATTGAGTGGGGTCTGAAATGAAAGTGCATCACGTGCACATGCACCTTACAATATAATATGTTCAATGAAAATCGGTTGAGCTGTGAAAAACCTCTGAAAGTAAAAGTAGTTTAGGGTGTAGTGGAACAGAGAGTAAAGTCCCACATACCTCCGTTGAAAAGGGAGGATCCTCCGACCAGACAGGTGTTGTGTCTGGTGGGCTACTGCCCGATAGATGATTTCGGGTTTGTCCTATATGTTCCAATCGCGCCGCGAACCTTACTTGCGCGATGCAGGATTAATTCATTTGTGACGACATAGATGTCGCTACATCACTCCCCTCCGGAGATCGGAGATCGATGGTTCTTGATGCTTCTTGATGCGTCGTGTGATGCGTGCCAGGCCAGTTGAGGTTGGTTCCAGTGAGTCGGAACCGGATTCCGCATAGTTCTCGGTGAGTCGGAACTGTCTGCGGTGATGCCCCAGTGAGTCGGGGTGGTGCTATCCCAGTGAGTCGGGATACGATGCTGCAGGCTCCAGTGAGTCGGAGTAGTGCAGCTGGCTCCAGTGAGTCGGAGCGGTGCTGTGCGACGTAGGGCTTGACTGCTGTCGTCAACCAGGAGAGGTTCTTCAAGGCTCTTCATGTGACTGGCCGAAGGTACAGGTGCTTAGCCAAGGTCGCTGATGAGGCTGAGGGTGATGACCAGGTATGACCAAGTAGGCATGCTGGTGGTCAGGATACCCATATAGCCGTGGGTGCTGGCTGTATGGCTCGCTGCTCGAAAGCTTGAGGAAGTGATGATGACGTCACGAAGTAGTAGCTGCACGAAGGCTGCGCTGACGTTCTTTTGTCGAGGGTCACCAGTTTGGAGGTAGCGGAACAGAGAGTATAGTCCCGCTAACCTCCATTGAAAAGGGAGGATCCTCCGACTAGACGGGTGTTATGTCTGGTGGGCTACTGCCCGATAGATGATTTCGGGTTTGTCCTATATGTTCCAATCGCGCCGCGAACCTTACTTGCGCGATGCAGGATTAATTCATTTGTGACGACATAGATGTCGCTACAGTAGGAAAAATACCCAATGTCTGCAAATTTATGTAGGGGGAGAAAAGGGGGATGGAAATCTGAATGTCAGCATACCAAGTGAATTGCAAATGAAATACTATCAATGCACTTTACAAAATTAATAATAATGAAAAATATTCAAAAAATCGGTTGAGGCGTTTAAAGTTAATGGGGCTAAAACAGGCGATGGAAAACAGAATGCCTGTGAATGTATCCTAAAGAGGTATCAAATGAAAGAGCACTGTAAAGGAATATTGATGACTTAATCGAGAGTGATCTTAGCTTCGTTTGATGAGAAAATCTACATTATAATAAATATGTACCTATAAAATTATAAAAAAAATAATTCAAAAAGCACCCGACATAAAAACCTCCCTTTAAAAAATAAAAAATAATAAATGAAATACAAACTAAGGTACTTTAAGATTGAGTTTCTTTTATTCTTTTTTACTTTTTAAAGGGAACTCAGGTTTTTGTGTCGGTTTTTTTTATTTTATTTTTTGTTGTTGAATAATTTGATGGTTCAAGATTTCATTAGGGTTTCGTACCTCAAAAGAAAAAAAAATGGAAAAAAGCAGATTAATTCGATTTGGCAGGGCGAAATCAATCACATCAGATTTATTTTTTTATTTATTTTTTAAAAATCTTTATGCTCTAGTGTACAAAGGCGGACTTAATGCCGTAGGCATTATCTATCAGTCGACATTTTTTCCTCAAAGGATATAGGCATCTACAATTAAACATTTGTTAATTCTGTCTATATTTCTAATTGTTCTTTCTTATGCATGTACATATTACGGCTGAAAAGCCAATTAAACTAAAAAAAACCGTTTAGAGAAACGGGGTTTTGCTCCCCATTCCTCTAGTCGTTAGTTTTTTTTTTTTTTTTTTTGGGTAGGTAAAATCATCCAATGACAAATCCCGCCCTTGGGTGGGGCGGGAAATAGTGTCAGACTTTTACTGACTAAAAACCTACCTTTCCGTTCCTTGCCTTAATCCTGGGGCCCGTGGTGACAGTCTCACATAAGTCGTTATAGTGGATCTTTCACAGTTCGTGCTGTGTTCATGTGGAACTCTCTTCCTCACATACGATAGGCTAGGTATGTATTAATATATAGTATGTTTATGTATTGTATGCTTGCACATATTTATATAGTTTATTTTAAGTATAATATAATAAAAATATCACACACACTATCACACAACATCGTCCAGTCCAAGCTAAGCAGAGCTTGTGTTATGGGTACTAGACAACTGATAGACATACTTATATATTTCTAAATACATACATATTATAGATAAATTACACAATTATATAATTTATGTTTATTTTATTTATTTATTATTATTCAGTCTGCTCAAAGCTCTTGTCTGGACGGACGCGTGTTCGATTTTTATGCTATAATTCAAATCATCGTTTTTGAACTCTATTGCACCCGTACGCCCCTCACGTACAAAACCATTATTTGTTCTTCCTCGTCTAAATAAAACATATACCCGTAATTCATTTTTATACCGTTCCACTAACAATTATAACAGAGAATTTACAGACATAGATCTTTTTGACATTTCTCTTAACAGCTTGAAAAAAAAGCTAAAAAGTCGATATATCACCTAATTTGAACTTCCGTTTTTTTATCATTTCACTAAGTTTTAAACATTTGCTTTTCAGTGAACTTAAAACTAAAATTATATTCCTAACGGGTCCTCCATTTATGAGTTTATAAATTGTACAAAATTTTTCCATTACTTTTGTCGGCACTATAGGTCTTTTGTAAGTATTATATTTTTATTTTTTTTAATTATATTTTTTGTAATATGGCTGTTCGATGCCAAAATAAATAAAAATAATAAAATAAAATTATTATTTAGTATAGCAAAATAACCATTAATATTAAATTAAATTATACCTTTCACTATGTCTTCTTGAAGAAACCTTAAACTTTATAATAATATCGTCTTCCATTCATCAGCAAACAAATCCAATCCAGGGTTGTTCTCCACGAGCGCTTTGAGCATCGTCAGCATACGTGGTATAGTAGAGGTGGATCTACAGCTACAGTGTGACAAAATGGGACATTAAAATTTATGCTTTCTAGAGCGATCGTAATTATTCGGAACAAATAATCGACACAACTACGCATGTAAGTCGGATGCGTCAGTGTAACCATTGATAATTTTATAAGCTGTTGTAATTTGGTCAACAGTCCGTCTTACCTTCAATGAGTTGATGTTAATAGTATCTTCAGTTTTTTTTTGCATATGTAATATTCTCAAGTTTAATTTTCTAAATATATTACATTTAAAAGATTTGCTGTAAGAAAGAAGTTGTTACATAATCTGTGTATAATACAGAATATAAGAAAAAAAAAATAGCTTTAGTTCAGTCACCACTAAATCACGAGTCATCTGACATTATTCAACCAAAAACCTAAACAGAAAAATTATATACTAGACTAGACTTGTCAAAATAAATCTTGATGGATGGTAACCCTACTCTCGTCTATCTTACGTGGTGAAATACAGCGTCTCAAAGACCCCTTAAAAGTAAGCAAGACGGAGATATTAGTTATGCTAAAGTTGGAGAGGGATAGAATATCGTTTTGTTAATTTCAACGTGTCAACATTAAGTTAAATTATCACTCGAAGGTGTTAAACATCTTTAATGGAGACTAGTATTATTTTAATTAACAGTTTTCTTGGAATTTAATGTAAATGATATTGAATGTCAGGGACAATTCCAGTGTCGTCTTGTTTGTTGCTTCATTTCAAACGTAATAGAGGCGGTGAAGATAAACTTGTTAGTGTGTTAACTGACGTAGAATTAACAATTTCAGAGTAATATACACCCCTATTTTTTAATTAGTGCACAAAAAAATGGGGCTCAATCAGTACCCGTTACTGATCATATTTATGTAGTCAAAAGTACAAAAAACGAAATTCCAATATTGTCCACAAAAATTTGTCATTATTGATAAATTCATAATTGAATCATTATTCATAACAATTACTACTAGAAAATACTAAGAAGGTGTTTTTAAATTTTATTGACATTCTTTCATTCATAAACAATAACCTGTACAATGTTTCCAGAAATTGAGTGAGATTTTGGGATCTATACAAACGCTCATAACTTTGCTGTTTATGAATATTATGCATTGAGACTTTACTTAAATAATAACAAGACCTTTTCTAATAAGCCCTTTAAGTATTTGCCATAATTAAAAAATAGTGGAGTATGCTCTGTTTAGTTGTAGGAAAATTGTAAATCAATCATAATCATAATAATTTATTCATTTTGTTAACATAGGGTACAATCATGATCTTATCAATATCAAACTCAATCTTATCATAATCAAACAGTCGTACCATATAAAATCTTTAAATTACACATTATGTACTAGGCATAGGTTTGCTTCTTACTGCTTCTCTTATTCTTACGTCATATCTTATCTCTTATTTGAGGAGAGAAAGACGTCTCAGCGTCTTCACTTTCCGCATGACGCACGTCCTCACCGGACATAGGTAAGTTCGGGAGGTTCCTTTACCTGATTGTGTGGGTCATCTGGAAGACAGTGAAGGAAGCGGCTGCACGCGCGTGGAAACGGACCTCACGGCCCCAGCCTCTGGATCCCAATTTTTAGCCACCTTAGGCGTTTTTTTTTTTTAAACAAAAAAAAAAACGCCTAAAAACCTACCCTGTTCCTTCCCTGCCTTGGATCCGGGGCCCTGGTATGCATTTTCATACCTCCCCAAAGCCCCAGACTAGGCCTCGACCCTACTGGGCCCCTACGGTTTGCTGAAAACTCCTTGAGGCGCACGGGAACAGTGCGCGCCGTAAACGCCTTGGACTCGGTCCGGTCTGTTACCGGACAAACGGACAGCAAGCTACCCATTGCCCGCCGTCCGCAAGCCCGCGCCTACGGTGGCCGGAAATTTGGATCGGAATTACGGCGGCAGCTGCGGCGTGAGCGCCGTTTCCTGATGCGGTCGGCCTCCTCCTTTGCTAGCATTACTGCTTCGCAGAAGGAGGCGACCGACTGCCACTCCTCCTCGCTCCGGAGCATGGCCACCTTAGGCGTGGGCTTGCGGACGGCAACCAATGGGTGGTTCGCCGTCCGGCCGTCTGATAACCGTCCGGACCGAGCCTGATTCATTGACGGCGCGTAGTGTTCCACTTGCGCCTCAAGGAGATGTCAGCAAAACCGTAGGGGCCCAGTAGGGTCGAAGCCTACTGGGGCCATAGGCTTGTTTCTGAAAGGAAAACCCGGGGCCCTGGAATGCAAGGCAAATTGGTTTGTACGGAACCCTCAGTGTGCGATTCCAAATCGCGCTTGCCCAGTTTTTTATTTTAATTTAATGTACTATCGTAATAGAATCAAGCTTTGGGAAAAACATAACCTTCCACCATCCGACTTAATGGAGACTAGTATTATTTTAATTAACAGTTTTCTTGGAATTTAATGTAAATTCTTGAAACCCCAAGAACGTCTCCCACCTGGACGTGAATTGCAGTGGTCTGTGTGGAAAGCACTAAATCCGCTGCGCAGCCAGATAGGCCGCTGCAAACACAACTTAGCGAAATGGAGGTTTATAGACCCGTCGGATACTCAATGCGAGTGCGGTGCTGTTCAAAACATGACCCACATGTTGGAATGTCCCAAGTGCCCTTACACCTGCACTTTGGAGGATTTAATCAGTGCCACCGATGCTCCAGTTAATGTGGCCACTTACTGGGCCCAAATAATTCAACGAGTTTACCATCGATTCGAAAAGAAGAGAAGAAGAAGTAGAGTGTCGCTTTTAGCGATAACTCTACCATTGTACCCATAAGTTTAAGTTTGTTTAAATTTTCTAACTAATTTGGTGCACAATAAATTTTATTCTATTCTATCTTAATAATACAGAGTTTTCTAATCAAAATTCATTCGAGCAGCGTCGGTCAGAAAAGTATTTCAAAAGCTAATTACCAAAAGACAGATGCCTCAAAACCTGATCAAACAATTGATCAATTTCCATTCTCCCATCTCACCTCAAAAACGCAGATGTTTCCAATCCAATGGTTCAATACTAATTGAATACTAACGAAAATCAGCATTAATTCGCAATTTTAGCAGAACTTGGGCTATAAAACTGCGGGAGGGTAATCTTGAGGTTGTTTCTACCCATTCTACTTTGAAAACACAGAATAGATAAAAACAGAAGTCCTACCATCACTGCCATGAGGACACGGTGGAGCATGGTCCGGAGCGACAGACCACGGTCTGTCATGCAGCCGAAGTTTCATGTGAAGCTTTTCACGTTTCATCAGCTTCAGACACTACGGTGTCTGAGCCTGATGAAACGTGAAAAGTTAAGCGCACATCCCAATTAGTTGTTTCTTATGGAAAAGAACCGACAGGTCGTCGTTAGCTGAGTCTCTACTAGGACCAAACTCATACGTAAGCAATTCAACATTAATGCTATTGCGAAGCGATCCCATGCCACCCTAATTTGCCGCGATGAGCTGGTTTTGTCCTACGTTGATTGTGTCCTTCAACCGCATACTGTTGTTTAAAACAAGCCACTGCATCTCAAGAATCTGCTTCGTGTCGCTTATCGTCACTTCATACAGGCATTCTCTTTTTCTTTCTTTTTTAGGTGGAGAGTTGTAGGTGGAGAGGACATGTCAGACTTTTACTTACTAAAACCACACCAACGCAACTGAAGGACACGCTTCAGTTGCTCTTTGACTGCTAGAACTTCGGGTTTCTTTTTCAGAAATTCCTCGCGATCCTAGCTAGCGGGCATCGGGCCTGGTGGGCCTACGGTTGCTGACATCATCGTACCCATGTGCGGTTGGCAGTCATGTATGCCACAGCCTGCAATAGAGTGTCAATTAATTATAATCACGCCATTTCACTTTGCACATTCGCGTTGAATCGTCTATCGTAAGACACCATTTAAGAATGGCTTATAAAGTTTACCTTCTGTACTCATCTACTCTGTGGCAGTGGGGTCGTTTGTACCCCACTGGGGTGGCTAATTATAACTGGATGGAATGTTAATTCTACTAATTAATGTCGTCTTACGGTTGATGGATGTGATAACTTGGCAAATTTGCTTGGATATGACAATTGCTGAAGATCTCGTGATTTGTGGCAGCAATTTGGTTGTTTGGACATTATTCGTTAAGTAGCTGGGTAGTCAGGGCTAGATATTGAATCACGCAATTTTTTGCTGTCAATCAATGTTTGATCGACGCAGCATTGGAAGGCCTCTTACAAGGTAGACTGATGGTCTGGTGACGGTTGCGGAAATCCCATGGACGCGAAACGCATAGGACCGTTCATTGTAGCCACACTTTGGGGAGGCCTATGTTTGGACATAGGCCTCCGATCTCAGTGGATGTCTATCAGCTAAAATGATGATAAATGATATTTATTTTGCTTACACGTCAATTTTTTTTTCTTCATTTTAAACTTCCTTTTTCCTAGCTGACTGCCATGAGAAGAGACTCAGGGGTCAGTTTCTTTTAGCCCATACAGTAAAGATGTAATGGTCAAATCATATGAGAACCATGCAGATTAGTGTCTCAGATGGTCTATTGATGACGATGAATGCAATTTTAACCTTTCCTTGACTCCTTACCTTTTATTGACTCATCCAATAACATCTCCTGCCCTTGGGCGGAGCGGGAGATAGTGTCAGACTTTTACTGACTAAAAAACCCACCTCGTTTCTTCATTGCCTTTCATACCAGGCCCATAAATAAAATACACAAATAATCTTACAAAATTAAACTAATACATATAAAATGGAAAGGTTATAATCCAGCTTCTCCTCCGGTACACGCCAATTTATACCGAGGTGCCATCTCTTGTTTTTACGTTGAACTAATATCATATTACTATTAAAAGAGATGTGGCTAGTAGTCCATGAAATGATTGATTTTGCAATATCACATGATGATCACAAAATAGAGCCATACGGATGATACGGGGATACCGCACGGTATCCTGTTAAGCGGCGAGTCTCCTTGCTGGTCTGCCACCATGGGATCTGGAGGCGCGGACGGCGGGCAATAGCTAGCTAGCTCGCTGCCCATCCGTCCAATGACAGTCCGGACCGAGCCCAATTCGTCAGTGGCGCGCACTGTTCCTGCACGCTTCAAGGAGTTAGCAAACGGTAGGGACCCAGCAGGGCCGAAGCCTACTGGGATCTAGGGTTAGGCGAAATTGAGCCCCGGGGCCCTGGAACAAAGGCAATAATAATAATAATAATAAGAAGGGACAGGGTAGATTTTTAGTCAGTAAGAGTCTGACATTATCTCCCGCCTCGTCCAAGGTTTTTTTTTATGGTAGGTAAAATCATCTAATGACAAATCCCGTCCTTGGGTGGGACAGGTAATAGTGTCAGACTCTTACTGACTAAAAACCTACCCTTCCATTCATTGCCTTTGTCCCAGGGCCCGTGGTGACATTTTCACATAACCTTTGGCCCCAGTAGGCTTCGGCCCTGCTGGGCCCCTACAGTTTGCTGACAACTCCTTGAGGCGCGCGGGAACATTGCGCGCCGTAGACGACTTGAGCTCGGGATTTGTCATTGGGTGGTTATAAAAAGAAAAAACACGAAGTAGTAATAATCTAAAATTAAAGATCATAATATACTCGTACTATTGTATGTATAGATGACTCTACCTACGCAGATATTAATTAAACTAAGCTGAAATGGTTTCCAAATTCCCATAATTCTATGTTGATGAAGATTGCAATTAGTTAGTACGAAAATTAGCTTAATCTAATCGAGCTGCATACTGCGATAACATATGGAGAGCTCTTGAGATCTCCACCAATGGTTTTGATAGAGATACATTAACAAACAATCATTATGCAAATTGGTGAAAAGTGTAAAAAAGGCTTTTACCATATGCGCCACATATAACTTGAACCAAAACAGTAAAAGATTTTCAGGTCTGGGGGGTTGCGCGTAACCAAAGCAACGGCAGCCATTTTAGTATAATTTATTTGCCACGTACTATATTAGATTTTGATAGTGAAGGAAAACATCGTAAGGAAACCAGCATGTCCTAGAAACAAAAACTCGAAGACATTCACCAACCCGCACTGGGCCAGCGTGGTGGATTACGGCCCATTCTCTCTTCTAGAGAGGAGGCCTGAGTTCCAGCAGTGGGAACATTATAAGGCTTATGGTATGCTAAGTATACTGTAACAGATTTTCGGGACTCAATTAAAGCGTGGGGCTGCGTGTAATCATGGTAAATGGTACAACTGATTTGCCGCATACTATAGTTTAAATAAAGACCAGCCAAGAGCGAGTCCTACAGTTAAAAAACAATTCTTTTTTATATGAAAATCAAAGCCAGTATAACAATTTTAAAATCAATCTCAGTTAAGTAACGAAATTTTCTTATTTCCACAAAAAAGCTTAATTGTCTTTTGAATTTGACATTTATGACATGTGAATTGAAGTAGCAAGCCAATTTCTTTAAAACTGGTATAAAATCTCAAATATAGTGTACAGACTGCTACAAAAGTGTTTTTGATAAAAACCGTCATAACACCTTTCCTGCGAAACAAAACTAATGTGTCATGTGATCAGCGAAATAATCAAAGATTAAATATTAAACTTGAGGAAGCAGTATGAATGACGGCAAAGTAATATCAAAGTAATGAAGGCTGACTCTTGTTGAATGATAGGAAACATATTATAGAACAGAACTAAACTTATACTTAAGTATTAGTTAATTTTAGAACATCATCACGGTAGACATCAAAGGAAGAGATTGTCTGCAATGAAAGCAAGCAAAGATCTATGTTTTAAACTCGTACATTACTGGATGTGACTAGAAATTACAATTATTTTACTCTGTTTCTTATTGTTGATGGTAAGCGATAATGCAGCCGACGATGGTGCACGCTTGCCTAGAAGCAAAGACATTAAATATATACTATGATTTTTAATTAGACGAAGTAAAGTGACAGCAGTGGACAATGCCCAACTGTCAAATAACAATGCCCAACTGTCAAACAACCATTGTTATAGCTGTCACTTTACT
Organism: Leucania comma; assembly: GCA_958295575.1. Taxonomy (NCBI): domain Eukaryota; kingdom Metazoa; phylum Arthropoda; class Insecta; order Lepidoptera; family Noctuidae; genus Leucania; species Leucania comma. Next base: position 21,093,969 of record OY282479.1, on the reverse strand, counting down.
TCATCTAATAAAAAACCATAGTATAGATTACCAATAGACAGGACATAGCGAACAAAATCGTGATCCTATAGTTGTCACCTAGGAGTAGTAAGTCGCTCACTCTAGTCTAAATATTTTTCGTATTTGCACTGTAATTAATTAGAATTCAATAATTTTTGCTAATAATTCTAGAAAATAGCGTAAAAACATATAAATTACAAATTTAATTCGCATTTTTACAATTGAAAGCTAGCTGACATAGGATGACAGTTTTTCTAAGACATTGCTTCTGATGTCCGCTCCATTGCATCTCTTTAATCTCTTTGCCTAGAAATAACCTATTTACTCTTGACTTAAAAATTCCTAAGTTATAGCTACCTGGAAACACAAAATCCGGCAGGGAATTTTAATTATAATATCCCGATCAATTGTCGTAAGCTTATTTCGCTTAATTAACAAAAAAAAAAAATTTACCGGGCAAGTGAGAGTCGGACTGTGCACTGTGGATTCCATACGTACCTATGTAAATAGGCCAATTCCCGATGCAAGGCTGGAAGATTTTTCTGGATTGCAGAAACTTATTATTTTAAGACGTAACGACGATTTTAGATCAACTGGAAGTACTAAATTAATTTAGGTTTTCTTGAATCTTCCATCTGCAGATTTTATAATTATCGCTAAGCAGGTCTTTTTGGTTTTAGTTTGGATGGGAAATCATCAAATAAGTTCTCCCAGTCTGATTGGAACTAGAAGGAGTAGCAAGTGAGCAAGGAGATGTTCCCACTGCTGGGACTCAGGGCTCCTCTCTAGAAGAAAAAGTGGGCCGTAATCCACCACGCGGACCCAGTGTGGATTGTTGATGAGATGCCACAAGGAATTGATGGTATGTTTTTAAATTTTGGTTCTATGAATATGCGGATTTCCTCACGATATTTTTTAAAGCTAGAAGCTAAACTCCTTCCAGTCAAGCAGTTTTTTTTTAATTTATATAAACTAGTGCTTGACTGCGATCCCACCTGATGGTAAGCGGTGATGCAATCGTTGATGGTGAGGCTTAAAGACAGCTAAATTATAATCGGACGGGAAGACCGTAGTTACTTAGTAAAACCCACCTATATTTTTTTAGCTACCCTTTGCGTTCCGTAGCCATCTTGTAAGTACATATTTAGCCACTTCTAGTCACAAAACATCTAAATGTTCACGTTTTCCGCGTAACTTTTCCAATAATGATGTTCAGGCCGTGAAACTTCGCTTGCGCCCTGTCTTCTCTTAATCGACGATTATTATAGTTTAAACCACGGTAAAACCAAGTTAATCTCCAGTTTATATGTATGTGAAGCTTTAAGTTGCCACGTTAAAGTTTAGAATCCCTTTTATTACATATGTAGTGTTATGACGAAATAAAGTCTACATTACGTTTTAGAACAGCGATCCCGGGAGTCCAAGTCCCACAATAATTGTAAAAACCCCACTAAAGGTCAGCGCTTGGAAATCGTGCTATGGGAACTTAAACTATATAATTATATATAAGCGAAAGACCACTCACTGAAATTGAAAAACATCAGCCAAGTTCAGTACATTTTGACCAGTTAGGCGAACATAAATGTACTGACCAGCAGATTTTTTTCGCGATTTCAGGTATATATAGTAGAAATTGTTATTTATCATGACTACAATCACGTGTTTAAGTATCGTTAACTAATTACTAGTCACCCTATATAATTTTAATTTTTATAAACCACTGCTTGACTTCAATGATGAGGCGCACTAGTTTATTAAGAGCCTATTCACTCTAGCCTTAAAGACACCTAAATTATAATCGGACGGAAAAACCGCAGCAGGCAAATTGTTCCAGTCCCTCGATGTACATGGTATAAACGACGAGGCAAAACGCTTAGTCCGGACCGTAGAAGTTCCATTTGTTATTACAGCGGCAACAGTTTTTTATTTTTTTATTTTATAAACTAGCACTTGACTGCAATCCTACCTGATGGTAAGCAGTGATGCAATCGTCGATGGTAAAGCGCACTAGTTTATTAAGAGCCTATTCACTCTAGCCTTGAAGACGCCTAAATTATAATTGGCCGGGAAAATCGCAGCAGGCAAATTGTTCCAGTCCCTCGATGTACGCGGTATAAACGACGATTTCAACTGTCTAGCTATGAGATATAGCCTGGTGACAGACAGACCGACAGCGGTGGCATAGTAATAGAGTCCTATTTTTCCCCTTTGGTAACGGTATCCTAAAAATTAACCAACATGTAAAAATCTGTTTCCACACTTTAGAGATTAACACAAAACTGCCCACATAACTAAACTCATTAAGCCTACCACTTACGGCAGTTATATTTTATTCCTGTACCCAAAAGTTCTAAACCAGTACACACATTAAAAGGGACGAACACACAAGCTAACACACATTATTTTTATGTGCTATTTAATAAGATAGCTACTTTAAATTCTAGTCTCGTCATTACACCCTTCGCGTATTTCGTTGTTGAAGTTTTTACTATCGTATTCTATTCTATTCTTTATTAATGTCGAGTAGAGCCAATGTCGACTATTCTGCCAATATCAATAGTACCTATCTATCTAAAGAAGTAGTATAGTGACTTACGACTATACACTTTTAAATTTTGGTCGTTTTAATCCCGTGGAGGGTCGATTCGGTACATGAAACCCTATCGATTTGTAAAGATAAAATTGAAAAATGAAGTATTTTTTTAACTCGAATTCATTTACGCATGTATGAAAATATTTTTTTCAAGCAAACGTCAGCTGGGCTAGTTTAATGCCCTGTAGGTAGTTAGTACGCAATGACCGACAAATACCTACAAGATCATTGACTCGTTTACTTAATTTTAATTTACAATATACGGTGTATAATTCCGACTTCAACCATCATTATCACTATAAATATGAAAATAATCAAACCGGTGCAAAATATACAATTAATATGAAATAGCTTTGTATATGATCGAAGAACTTTCACATATTCACACTGATGACTTTACGTATCAACATGACAGGACCGGTTACGGTCGGTGCTTTTTGCCAAAAGTCTTGGTCTTTTCCAAGACCAACTGAAGGAACATTGTGGGTTTTTTGTCAGTAAAAGCCTAAAATTACTTCTTGCTTCACTCAGAGCGAGAGAAAGAAAAAGCAAGAGAGCCTAAAAATAAAGATCGTAGCAATTACATAATTTAAAACACTTTAAAATAGAGTATAATAATAATATCTGCCATAAAATAAACACAATATTTTCACAACAAAACATAAATAAAGTACCAAGAGTTCATATCACGCGGGCGCTCGCCAACCACAATGGAAACAAATTGCCCAACTATTGGCCACATTAGACCTCCTCACACCTCGGCGCTCCTGGTGGAATATCGTGAAATATTGAGGAAAACCTGATATAGGACAATAAGTTTGCTGTCGATGTGTGGCACCGAGTAATATTTATTGCGAACAATGTTTGTTTTGTTGATATTTTACAGTTTTCTCATTTTTTAAGGTAAGTTAGTTTTAGGTTGGTTGAGCAAACAGGCGCGACAAGAGACAACGCGCAACGATGCGACAAGACTTTTTCAACGACTTTATTCTGTTTATCGAGCAATACAAATACAGTACATTTTGTATCTAGATACAAGTAGAGAAAGTTCGTCATTCACATGGCATCTTTCTTTAGCCGACTGCGTCAGAAGGAGGGTTATGTTTTTCGAGAGTATGTATAATTGTTTGGCACGCTCTGCAGCCTGAACGGCTCGATGGATTTTAGCTTGAGAGGTGTCGTTAGATTCGTATTTACTGTGAGAGTGACACTGGGTAGGTATATCAAAATAAAAACAAAATGGCGGATTTTTGGCACGCTCTGCGGCCTGAACAGCTCGATGGATTTTAGTTTGCGAGGTGTCGTTAGATTCATAATTACTGTGAAAGTGATATCGTAATAAAACAAAACTAAAAAAATAAAAATCGGTAATCTACTAATTACTATATAATATTTTAAATACAAGATAAATTGTATCAGTCGGGACCCATTCTCGTAATGGAGGCTTAGTGAATTCAGAGCACATACCTATATTACATTGCAGATTACTCCAACCTACTGACTAGACGTCTGACTTTCTAGAATGGGTCCCGACTGCTACAATTTATCTTGTATTTAAAATAGTTCAAAGTTAAGTGCAATCGGGTACAACGACTTTCTTGTTTACGGCTTTTTCTACTCAGAAAAGCAGTCGAGTTTTTTAGTTTTTTAAATTACCGTTTTTTTTTTTTTACACCTGTTATCATCGTCATCGATTCAGCCGAAGGACGACCACTATTGGACATGAACCTCCCCAACTGTCGCCACAACAAACGGTCCCGTGCGTCTCGCATCCACCACATTCACGCGACTCTCACTGGTCATCGGTCCACCTTGTCTTCCAACACTGCGTTTTCAGGTGCGAGGTCGCCACTCTAGGACCTTTCGGCCCCATCGACCATCCATTCTACGAGCAATGACACACCTGTTAATTACAAACATTCGGTAAAGCTCTCAACGAACTCAATCGGTGCGAGCTCGAGTGGGCAGGTGTTGCCAGTGTGTACAAACAAACTCCGTAAAACGACCTTTTAATAATGTGGGAGCAGTCAAAAACTTGTCCCGTCCTAAACAAATGGCATTAAACAAGGAACCAACAATCACTGGATAAGACAAGGAAAGATGAAACTGCAAAGAAGAATACTTAACCTGTTGAATACCGTAATTAGAGACACAATAGAAAGACAATAGGCGTGCGGACGCCGGCGTCCTCTCGGGGAATAATGAAAAGAAATAATTTCGTTTTACCAGGCCAAGTACCAATGTGAGTGTCTTTGTGGAGGCAATTAGAGTGCCCAAAGTGTCCCTACACCTGCAATTTGGAGGCCCTAAAAACGCTACTGAAGCCGCTATAAACGTGGCAACCTGTAACTAAGGCCCAATAACTTTGAGGGAAAAGAAAACCATCGATTCGATCATAACTTAGTAAGAAGACAATCCACAACTTCCACACAACGCCATCTAGACCTAAACTTAGCAGAGCTCGTGCTATTAGTACTAGACAACCGATAAATATACTTTTACATTTCTAAATACATATATAGTACATACTCGCATTTAGATAAATTTAAATTACACCTAGACATAGAACAAACGATTGTGCTCATCACACAAACATTTTTCTTGAGTGGGAATCAAAATAGATGATGATAAGTTCTATACTCAGCAACAATGATTGATTGCCACGCTTCTTTACTTTTTCTTGCCACGTTTGCCACATCTTAAAACTATAACCCTTTGTCTCCTAACTAATCGTGTTCCGTACCAAACCCCCCGTAAGTCGCTCATTGTTTACCTTATACCAACACTGCGACAAATTTCTCAACTAATAAGTAGTTTTCGTTTGTTTTGTACCAGCAAGATGGGTCGGTTTAGCTCACATAATGTCATAATACTTTTGTCCTTTTCATTTATATGTGTGTACATAAATTATAAAATAAATAAATAAAATAATGCCTTGATTGTTGTTGTACGAGGGTCATTCAATAAATACTTAGCCTACAAAAAGTAAACGAAAATTTTGGAAAAGTGGCAATTTATTTTTCAACATAGTCTCCTTTTAGTTCGATACACTTAGCCCAGCGATGCTCCAACTTTTTTAACCCGTCCGAAAAATAGTTTTTGTCAAACTCTGCAAAATAGGCCTCCGTGGCGGCGATGACCTCCTCATTTGATCCATATCTATTCCCGGCGAGTGATTTTTTCAGATTAGGAAACAGAAAGAAGTCACAAGGGGCCAAATCTGGAGAATACGGTGGATGGGGCAGCAATTCGTAGCGTAATTCGACCAATTTGGCCATGGCAACGGCAGACGTGTGAACCGGTGCGTTGTCGTGGTGAAACAGCACTTTTTTCTTCGCCAGATGGGGTCGTTTTTTCTTTAATTCGGCGTCGAATCGGCCCAATAAATCGGCATAGTAAAGCCCTGTAATTGTTTTACCCTTCTCGAGGTAATCGATGTAGATCACACCTTGTGAATCCCAGAAAACGGTGGCCATAACTTTTCCGGCAGATTTTACAGTTTTCGCCTTCTTTGGAGCACGTTCCCCGGTCTGGATCCATTGTTTTGATTGCTCCTTGGTCTCTGGTGTGTACCAGTGGATCCAAGTTTCATCGACGGTCACAAAACGACGCAAAAACTCCGCTGGATTCCGCTTAAACAGAGCCAAACACGTCTCCGATGTGGTCTCACGGTTGCGCTTGTTTTCCGGTGTGAGTAAACGCGGCACCCATCGCGCCGACAGCTTTCTCATGCCGAGTTCCTCGTGAAGAATATGATGCACTGTTCCTTCTGAAATGCCTACAGTCTCAGCTAGCTCCCGAACCTTCAATCGGCGATCTGCCAATACGAGATCATGGATTTTTTTAATGTTTTCCTCCGTAGCAGCTGTTTTCGGTGCACCTGGACGTGGTTCATCAAAAACCGACGTACGGCCACGTGCAAACTCGTTGAACCAATTCTTGACGGTGGCCATCGATGGAGAAGAGTCACCGTACACAGCATCCAAGCGCTCTTTGATTTCGATGCGCGTTTTCCCTTCCAAAAATAGAAATCGAATTACCGAACGATATTGCTCTTTTTCCATTTTTGTAAAACCGATCGACACGTTCGCTTCCTTAAGTTGTCAAATTAAAACAAATGAAGGGATTGGAATGAAAATTTGAAAAAAGAATTAAAAAAGAATGTGCTACACTGTGGTAAAACTCTTTTGAAACTACAGCGCCCTCTGGCGATGAGGCTAGGTACTTATTGAATGCCCCTCGTATGTTTCTGTTTGAACTTAAGTTTTCATAGGATGGTGTAGAACTGTTCAAACTTAGGTGAATCCTGCGCGAGACGCGGTTGTAGACAAGCAACTATATGCGCCAGTTTCAACCCTACGACATAAGTTAGTTGCAAGAATCGTTGCGGTTGAATATCTTCCAATTTCCCGCGCTGGATTCGTTTCAGTTTAGCAAAAAAGAGAGAGTTAAAGCTTATTAAGAAAAAAGTGTGGTTGACTCCCGATTTCAGAATCAGCATATCATATTTTAGGAATCAGAAGTGTAGATATTAAAAAAATAAATACAGTGTGACACAACAAAATTAACAATTCTTTACTTTTAGTTAGAAGAACCAAATAACAATAATTCAAATTAATATTTCTTACGGCCCTTGAACGATGTTCCTGCCACGAATATGACAACCGTCAATATGCCAGAGGATGTATTCTCCAGAAGGCCAAAACAAAGGACGGAAAGATTTAATCCCGAGCGCAGTAAGGGATCTCCATGATCAACACCTGAGCACAGTGACGGAGTTAATATTTAGAAACCTGAGTGTAGTGAGAAATTCAAGCCGCCCAAAACAAAGACAGCTTTATCCCTTTACTAGATACTCTACTTTTTACACTGGTTGAGGGATAATCAAAACACAATGATGATGATTTTTTATTACATACTTGTAGCGACATCTATGTCGTCACAAGTGAACTAATCCTGCATCGCGCAAGTAAGATTCGCGGCGCGATTGGAACATATACAACAAACCCGAATTCATCTATCGGGCAGTAGCCCACCAGATATAACACCTGTCTGGTCGGAGGATCCTCCCTTTTCAACGGAGGTATGTGGGACTTTACTCTCTGTTCCACCATACCCCCAAATACTTTATTGCACATCTTAAAAACGATTTACTAACATGGTGACTTAGAGCTGATTTCATCATTCAATATAAAAACTTAGTACAACTAAACTGAGCTCAGCGTAATCAAGTTTAAAGTCCCGTATCGTAAACATGGGCGACAACAAAATAATTTAAACTGACTAATTTAAACTGACATATGAATTGTGCAATTCAATGTAACTAATTAATTGAAGTTGAAGTAATTAATTGACACACAATAATAATTTTTTTTTTGTATTCTTTGACATATCTAATGATTTAATTTAATTTTTTTTTTTCTTTGACATATCTAAATATTTTTTTTCTCTTTGACATACCTGACAATTTATTTTATTTTTATTCGTTGACATGCAATTTTTTTTTTTTTTTTCTATTTGGATATATTTTAATTTATCAGGTTATTATACCAATTATATTGAGTAGATAGTAAAGTTATATAAGACTGTTTAAAAACTTAATCCGATATTTGATAGAATTATATTTAAAAAAAAACCACACAAATGTTTGCATGCCTAATTTATGGTAGATTGTACAAGGCTCACCCAATTATTGTTACATCTTATACTATGTACCTACAATCTATGCAAATAAATTTTTACTTTACTTTACTTTACTTTACTGAGTTTAGCGTAAACTAGGTTCACTTCATCGCGGTGAAACGCAAAATGAAGCTATAAACTCGATTACGCGTTCAAACTGGAACTGGTGTAATCGCGATTGGTAAATTTGGCCTTTAAGATGTTTGTAATCGGTAGTTTAACCAAAGTTATGAAGACATAGCATACCTAAATTACGACGACAGTTGACGTTAAAATTGTATTCATAAAAACCTTGAAACATTAATAACATATTCCGAAGTACCGTTTAAGGAAATAAGGGATTAAGTTTTTATTACAGCGACCTAAAGAAGAGTGGCTTCACATAGATCTATGAATAACAGGAGGAGGTTCTTTAAACGGTTTTTAACCCGTGATAATTTTAAGCTTTCGTTTTATTACTTACTATACCCATTTATTGTTTCATACTTATTTTCTTTTACTTCGCAATTCCTAATTTCTTTGCATTTAGCCAGTTTCTTTAAAGAGTATTTATTAATATTTAAAGAGAATATTATAATATTATAATTCTCCTGTAGAAAGTGGGTATAATACGTACATTACTTTTACGGTATTTGGCAGAAAACTGCAAAAATAGTACATTTCGATACAAGTGCTGTTAATTTGTCATTGCGACTTAGACGGAATTCATACGAGCCGTAGGCGAGTGTGTTATTGAGCCAAGGGCTGCAGTAACACATAACTATATCATGAAAAATTACAAAGTTATAAGCTTGTTATGTTACTTGGTTGTTCACACAAATATATGGCCACCGGGCCATCCTGGTAACTGAGAGGTTATTTTGTTCCCGCGCCCAGCTGTGTGGTGGCTCCTAATACTCGCCATGATCTGCCGTGACCTGTGTTGTACTTAGTGTCGTTAAATATTTTTGGAAAAAAATATAACATGGTGTAAAAATCATTGGAATCAATTCAGTTACTGATTCTGAACAAACTATATTCAAGTTTCGCATAATATACTAAAAATAATGTTGTACACAACAGACACCTGTTATTCAATGTTTTTCTCTCCGAGGGCTTGTCCAATGTTCTACGATCCTGGATTCCTCGCGCCTACATTAAAGTAACTACCACCATTGTTTACGACCTCTCCCACTAATCTTTTCAATTATTTTTTGTCGCTATTAGACTCCTAATTAGTCGAGTTTCCGTTTTAGACACTTTCGCGAAGGTAGTGTAAACTGGAATATTTTTTTTGTAAGATCAAAGTTGTAAATCTCGAGGTTAAGGCATTGTTCAGACCAAACACATTGTCGGCCACTGACTGTGAGCAGGCGTTACGCCGTTTGTCACTTTTCAGTATAATATATCATTATTTTTAGTATATGCCAATCCTGAAAATAGTTTGTTCAGAATCAGTAACTGATTCGATTTTTACACCACGTTATATTTTTTTTCAAAAATAGTTATAAATGGTCGCCAAGTTGGGCGCCATCGACACTAAGTACCTACCATACAGATCACGGCAGCTCATAGTGGGCATTAGGACCCAGCGCACAGCTGGATGCGGTAGCAAAACAACCCCCCAGTGGCCCGGATGGCCCGGTGACCATATATTTGTGCGGAGAACCAGGTAACATAACAAGCTTTTAACTTTCTTATTTTTCATAATACAGCTATAAAATTTTGTACCCAGATTCTTTACATAAAAATTAGTTGACATGTTTCGGGTTTCTCATACAGGTACTAAAAATAATGTTGTTTGTTTAAAGTTTATTCTTCTAACATTCGATACATATCACTAATTCAAAATTTATACCCATATACACAGTTAATTTATTCCTCAACAAACTTCCTTATCAAAAATTCTAGTTAAGTAGATAAATTTGACGAAATTCCCAAAATACCATTTTCCAGTTGTCTTTGGAGCATATAACGACATCATCTTTCCAAAATACGTCGACGAGGATCCAATCTCCTGAAATAATTCAATTTCTCTTCCTTCTTCCAACAACGATCGCTCATTGTTATTGTTATTAACAAGATACATCAAATAACAGACAAGAACAAAGCTTTTAAAAGTTTATTTTTCTATTAATAACGAACTTATGAAGATTACGTAACATAATATATGTTACCGACAATCTATCTAATCCGGTATTCTATACAATACCTAGCCAATGTATAGAATACGGTTTAAAGTAAGGCTTTTTTTTCAGGTGGTGATAAAAAAGAACCCTAACCTAACTAGTCCGTGTCGGGGTGCCCTAAAATTACATCACCTCCTTCCCTGCTCTCGTCTTTTACACACATTACCGGCTGCGCATTCGTTATAGTATAAAATACCTGAATTAGGGCTGATTTCATCATTCACTATAAAAACTTAGTTCAACTAAACTGAGCTCAGCGTAATCTAGTTTAAAGACCTGTGTCGAAAACATACGAAAACCGTAAATTTGTTTTTCACCGCGATGAATCGAACCTACCTTTTACGCTAAACTCAGTTTCAATTCTTTTGTTTTCGCCTGTTTATGACACGGGTCTTTAAACTAGATTAAGCTGAGCTCAGTTTAGACAGATTGCCGGTAACATATACACATACAACAATACTAAAAAAATGTAAAGCATAAGTAACTCGGTCTGCTTGTTACCTCTTTCTTGATTGGATTTGGATTAAAATTAGCATTAGAATAGATTTTTGTCCTGGCCGTATGTTTCCTTGAGATATTTTTCGACGTTGCATGGCCACTGGTGGATGCTTCGATGAAACATGTACATGACATCTATTGCTCAACGTCCACAACCCGCGCCAACGATGACTGGAGACGGCTTCACGACTTCTGATACTCGGGGCGTCTCCTTTCACGGTGTCAGGGACGACAGAATGTACTCGTACCTCGTTCCCTCACACGTGCGGCCGTGTCCTACACCAGCATTACTGATTGGCAGAAGAAGGCGACTGCATCGCATTCCTTCTTGCTCCGAATCATGACCTGAACCAGGGCCTGACGTCATTAGCTTGTTTAAACTGTCTAGCCCCGGGAGGACACCGGTGTCCGCACACCTATTGTCTTTCTATAGTACAGATATGTGCAAACATAACAAAAATATTAATCAAAACCTGAATTGGAAAAACGTTAACAAAATATCCTAGAATACAGGTGGGCGCATTTGTTTGTGCAACGGTATCGAAATATTTTCTGTTATGTTTGTTTTTATGTTTACCTAGTGAATTTCCCTGGGGTGTACCAGGGGTATAATATGGTCAGGTTACAATGCTTAAACTCAATTTAGAGCTATTTTGATATCTGCTCATGGTCATGAGAATTGTTTGTCTTAGTATGGCCATGTAAAGAGGAAGGATGAAACGCATGTATACTAAAAGAGGTTTCCTAACTCTTCATGCTGTGCTGGTGCAGCTGCTGTGGCCGCGGAGAACCTCAAGTAGCAGAAATACACCGTTATTTTTTTTTCGTTTTAATCCCGCAGTGGGTCGTTTCGGTACATGAAACACTATCGATTTGTAAAGATAAAAATGAAAAATAAAGTCCTTTTTTTAAACTCGAATTACTTTACGCATATACGAAATTGATTTCTTTAAGTAAACGTCAGCTGATCGGGGCCAATGAACTGTAGGTAGTTTGTACGCAACGACCGACAACTTCCTACAAGATTTTTGACTCGTTTACTTAAAGAAATTAATTTTGTACATGCGTATATTAATTCGAGTTTTAGAAAAAAAACGTACTTTATTTTTGAATTTTATCTTTATAAATCTATAGTGTTTTATGTAACGAATCGATCCTCCACGGGATTAAAACGACCAAAATTTAACGGTGTATAATAACCTGGTTGGAAATTCTATTTTAGAGGCATTTGGGATTGAATCTCTTCGATCATGGGGTCCGAGGGCTCACAAATTGTGTAAAGATCTGTCGAAACGTCTATACTGTGATTTTTTATTAGATGGACTAAAGTGACAGCTATAACAATGGTTGTTTGACAGTTGAGCATTGTTATTTGACAGTTGGGCATTGTCCACTGCTGTCACTTTGGTTCGTCTAATTAAAAATCATGGTATAGTTGATAATTCACGTGACCCACGGACTGGCTTTTACCTTGGTCAGAGAATAGGCATTGCCACATAACATGGCGCTGGCGCCAGTCTTTTGGGTACATTACCAGTCAACAGCGATGTGGAGGAGTTTTTCGATGCGATATTTTAGTTTGTTTTTAGCTACCTTTGATTAGGGATTTTGATATTATTTTTCAAAATATCACTTCAAAACACTGGATAAATTCACTACGAAATAATTATGTTTTTTTTTTTTTGCGGCCGTTATATATATAATTATGCTTTAGGAACGACCCTCACTACTGTAATTAGGTTACTTAAGTAGTTTTTAAATAGAAATTATTTGTATAAAAAGTAAACTAAACTGTTGGTAATGCAAAAACCTCTGAGAAAAATGTTTGTTATTAAAAAACGGGATTAATAATTTTGTTTGTCTCCTTTTGTTTTATTATCTTCAGCAATATAGCATGGACCTTGATGTAGACAGTGTATCAGCGATAAAATATAATGACTGTTAAAAATCAAAAATGTTTAAGTTTGATTATCTTATCTTGAGTATCCACAATTTAGACTACTTGGCAATCTTCATCGCTGATATCGATTATTGTATATTATTATTACTAGCCCCTATTGTCCCACTGCTGGGCAAATGCCTCTCTTCATTCCTTCCTATGATCACAATTTTTCACTTTCTTTTTATAAATTTCTTATAGTCTATCCTGATACTAATAGATTGTCTACTGAAGTCGCTAATTCGAGATACCATTTATAGAAAATAAAAATTTCCAACGGGTTAATAACGGCTAATAGTCATAATATTCATTAAATTGAGTACTTTGATTTTGAAACCTCTGGAAAAACTAGTAAAAACATTGCCATCCTCAGCATCGGTACATTCGCGCAAAAAAATCTATGCACACTTTTTTCTGAAGCTGCGGGGGCAAAATAGATTTTATTTTTCCGTTCGTTTTGGTTTCGTTCGACCGTGGTGTGGATAGTGTGAAAATTGGTAAAAAACGCGAAAAAAAACTTTTTGGTTTTCAATCAACAAACCTTTTACATTTGACACAGAGGCATCACGAACACAGATTTTTTTTATTTTGTTTGAAACTGAAAAAAAAGTCAAACGAAAATCAAATCAAATAGTTATATCGACACATGCAATTATTTTACACTAGCTTTTGATTGCGGCTTCTTTCGTTTACATAAAATATATATATGTACCTATATGTCACTCAGGAATGAAGCAGCTTTCTATCAGTGAAAAACATTTTAGTAATCGGACCAGTGCTTTCAGAGATCACAAAACTTAAAAAAAAAACTTACCTCTTTATAATATTATGTAGACACAGAAATTTGAAGCCCTGACTTCTGAGCTAGGTAGAAACCTGTATGTACAGAAGTCAGTGTCTTGTCCCATATTCTTTGTTTGGTTTTCCGATTTCCGAAAATAAACCGGTAACGGATTCGGTTTTACCGTTGTTGTTTTTCGGATTGGATTAATTCGTTTAGTTTAAATTTATAATTATATTTATATTATATTTTCAGATAATAGTGTATGAGCCTAAAAGAGCTATTATTTATTGAAAATGAAAAAACTGTTTTAATCTTCAGGGGCTATCGTATCGTACATCTCTGCAGAGGTCAAAATGTTGTATAAGTGAAAAGACCGATGATATTTTTAATAAACATAATAAATTTATATAATAATAATAATAATCTCTATCCATCAGCAACTTGCTTTGAAATACTCTCTTGTAGGATTTATTTTTGCAAGTTTTTTAAAAAATATTTAAAAATGTAATTAGTAAGTTTATAAAATGAATAAATGAAATAATAATAATAATCGTTTATTTCAGGCATTAAGCCCATAGTAACAAATAGTATTACCCTTACATCACATTATAATAAACAGAAAAAAAATACATTGCAATTATAATAAACTAAATTAAAATTAAAATTATTGAGTAACATACAAAATTAAGATAAGATAAAAATTCAAAATTCATAATTGCCAACCTCTCAGCAGGTACACACCCTGGAACACTTCAGACACAACCTTATTTCCACATCGCGTCAGTCGAGACTGAAAAGATGCCTTGAGTCTTCTCAGGAGCCCATGAAAATCAGTAACTCTGTTCTCAGCGAACATGCCAGTCGCACTATACCGCCACGGTAGCTTAAGCAAGGCTCTAAAGGCGTTATTATATTGTACACGAAGAGTGTTATACGCACTCTTCGTGTACCTGTACCAGAGTTGACTAGTTTAGAACGACTGACTGTAAGCCTTGAACAAAGTTATTTTAACCAGTTTGGAGCAGGAAAAAAGCGTCTGGCCAACATATTACTCCGACACGCGATATTACGCCTCTGTCGTTCCAAATCAGCATCATCTGCCAAATCATCCTTTATTATGTGGCCCAGATATTTGAACTTATTAACAATTTGTAGGGCAGATCCACACAAATTGATCCGTAAAATTTGTGCAGGACCCTTACTGTTTCTAAATATCATAACCTCCGATTTTTTCACATTATATGTGAGATAGTGCTCAGCGGCATACTTCTCGCAGATAGCCACAAGTTTCCTTAATGCATTGGCTGAGGGACTAAGCAGCACCATGTCATCTGCATAGCTAAGATTGTTTAAACATGCCTCACCAATATGACAACCGACTCGGGTGCTGCTTAGTTCCTCAATCAACTCGTTAATATACATATTAAATAAAATCGGCGACGTAAGCCCACCCTGCCGTACGCCACACGACAACTTATATGTTTCCGACAGGGCATTATTCCACTTCACTTGATTGCATTGATTGGCATACCAGTATTCCAAGATGTCTACAATTTTTGATGGTACTTTAGAATTCCTTAACTTATTCCACAATAGTTCATAATTTAGACTGTCAAAAGCACGGCTCAAATCTAGGAAACATGCATAAACAATAGTATTTCTTTCTACATATTTATATACTGTATTCTTCAAGGCAAAGCTAAGTCAGTAGACAGGCCCTTCCGGAAACCAAATTGTGCGTTATTTATTGGAAAATTCCTATCACTTAGATGAATACTAATTATTCGTTCAAAAACTTTAGACAAAATAGTCGTCAATGATATATGTCGGTAATTAGACATGCTGGACACGTCGCCAGTTCTATTCTTTACTATTGGTATGACTATGGTTCTCATGAAGTTATTAGGTAGATAACTATGGTCAATACAAGCATTAAATAACTGAGAAATTCTGACAAACAACGATTCGGGAGCGTACAGAAGGTGTTCGACGCTGAGCCCATCGTGGCCCGGCGACTTGCCGCGTTTCATACCTTTCACACAACGAAACAGCTCACCCGCAGTGACGTGCAATAGGCTGGTATCATGAGAAGTAAGTGTAAGTGTTCTACTCGACTGCGGCGGACACGTCGCCGATTCACCATGGGCCCCGCTCGCCACATTCGCCCCGCTTGATGGTGTTATGTGTGAGAGAGACAAAGGATTAAATTGTTTTACAAACATATTTGCAATAATA
This sequence comes from Leucania comma, assembly GCA_958295575.1. Classification (NCBI taxonomy): domain Eukaryota; kingdom Metazoa; phylum Arthropoda; class Insecta; order Lepidoptera; family Noctuidae; genus Leucania; species Leucania comma. The sequence continues at coordinate 21,078,070 of OY282479.1, read as the reverse complement.
TCTGGGTCAACACTACCATTTATATTACTTGACATACTAGCTTTATAATTCAATTTATTTGTCTCTTTCCAAAAGTTCACGAACTCCTTATTGTATCTGTGGGTAGCTATAATATCCATATTTATGTTATTTTCATTTGCTTGACACCATTTGAGTTTATTTTTAAAAACTTTTTTACTGCGTACCATATCCTCGTATATTTTACCCTGTGAAGGGCGGCCACAAGAGTTCCACAATGTATAACACTGCCGAGCTTCCATATGATTTTCCCTCACATGATAGTTCCAACTGATTACCTTTTTCTTTTTACTGTATGATTTACCTACATAAGAATACTCGGCAGCCCTAGACATTATGCTTACAATTCGCAAATAATACTCATTAATTAAACTACATTGACCAGAAGAATTACATGATGTACCATTACAAGAAAAATCGGCCCAGCTATACTGGTGTGTGAAGTCATCACAAAGTTTAGAGTAAATACAGTTTTGATCATAGGTTCTATTACCCCAAATTACCTTATTAATTTCTATAACGTATAAAAAACTCATAAACTACTGAGAGATAATTACTAAATTATCTGCAAACTAAAATAAACTATGTCTAATAGACCCAATCCCCTGGACGCCGGGTCTTAGTTATCATTATCACTGTATGAAGTGGACTTTCCTGTCGTCATTTAAGATAGCAGACAGATTTGGCTCTAATAAAACAGCTACGAAAACAATAATTTAGGATTCTTCGTCTCAATGGTCGCCATCCTCATGTCTATGTATCCATCGGCCACTCTAGCTTTTGTCTTTGTATGCGAGAAGTTCGCGTATATCCTGCCTCGAGTGAATGGAAAGCCTTTGGGAATGACGGATGGGTTGATTGTCATGTTCAGCAGATTGTACGGCCCCTGAAAACATGAAAACTTATTTTTAGGCTTTTGCACAGACTTTTAAATGTCTAAGAAATAACCTTAAGTTGAGTAAAGGTGTCATTAAGTCGAGACTAAGGAATTTGTTACTCGAGGGCGGCGGCACTGCATCGGGGGTTTTGGCTGGAGACTCAATGCTTACTACATAAGGAATGAGTTTCGAACTAGAATGACGCGGCCAATGTTTGCCGTTGTCGAGAAATAGATTCCTCAAAGAGAAAAAAAAGGTATTAAAAAAACGGTTCATTTTGTTCAAAAGTAAATGAAATATATATTCATAGCTAATTTGTATATTATAAATTACGTATTAACTTTACATGAAATGTTGTACAACATCCACGTATTTTTACTGTTTTATGATACAAATACAAATAATTAACGACGGACGTCTAAGGCACTGAACTCACGTAGCGGTTTTCTCTCGCGACCACCGCTGCAGAGGAAAGGGCTATTTTATTTCAAACCTCACGAGACAGTAGATTCGCCGCCGCAAGCCCAACGGCCGAAAGGGAGCGGTCGCTACTGCAGACCCGCAACCGTGGCGGCCGTAGGAAAATACCGCTTCGCGAGTTCTCTTCTTTAGCACACATAATCACGTCTGCGACTGGTTATTAAAATTTTGCACATACTGTTCATCATCATCTTCCTGCCCTTTTCCCATTTTGTGGGGTCGGCACAACACGTTTTCTTCTTCAATTCTGCCCTGTCACCCGTCATGCTATCATTAACTTCTTTTACTTTCATATCACTCTTCACATAATCCATCCATCTTTTCTTTGGCCTCCCTCTCCATCATAACATGTGTTTCATCCCTTCTCTTTACATGACCATACCAAGACAAACGATATATATACCGCTCTATTGTTATGCCGCTAAAAGCAGCCTTATGTCGGGTTTTTATTTAATAAATTTTAATACGATAGTTACCGGTTGATGAGGACAGGGCTTTGTCAGGCCGGCTGCCCTCAAGGAGGCTCCAAAGAACATGTCCTTCTCGGTCAGGTAGCACCAGTTGAAGTGCATCTCGATGAAGCTGCGCTTGTACTGGTTGGTCAGGAGCTCGTAGAAGTATACGTCTACCTGTAAGTGAGGGTGCAGAAGATCAATAATAACACTAGCAACAAAAAAACTTTGATTTTTACCCAGGGATTTGATTGTGTGATTCGGAATCACCATGCTGTAGAGAACTTAGAACAGTAATGAAAGCATCTCAGTCACCTGTAGCTTTTAAGAGATATTTATTTTTAATTTTAGCAATTTTTGATAGGTAATTATTTTAAAGTAAACATATTATTTAGACATAAAAAATAATCTTGTTTTTGTTCTTTTGGCCTGCCTGTTGTAAGAAGTGGTATATTTTCCCTTATAACGCTTTTCTATTGATGAAAGGACAATGGGCTAATTGGTACACCCCTCCAATAGCAATAATATATATATCGTTAGATAGGTCTTTTTAACTGGAACAACATTTACTATGACAGCTTTGTTGAAATGTTTGTCCATTCTGAGTTTTAGGTTAAAAACAAAAGTTAGGTTAGGTTAGGTACTAATTGGTACAACCCACCAATAGCAAAGACATATATGTCGTTGGATAGGTATTTTTAACTGGACAAACATTTACTATGACAGCTTTGTTGAAATGTTTGTCCGTTCTGAGTTTTATGTTAAAAACAAAAGTTAGGTTAGGTTAGGTACTAATTGGTACAACCCACCAATAGCAAAGACATATATGTCGTTGGATAGGTCTTTTTAACTGGACAGACATTTACTATGACAGCTTTGTTGAAATGTTTGTCCGTTCTGAGTTTTAGGTTAAAAACAAAAGTTAGGTTAGGTTAGGTACTAATTGGTACAACCCACCAATAGCAAAGACATATATGTCGTTGGATAGGTCTTTTTAACTGGAACAAGATTTACTATGACAGCTGTGTTGAAATGTTTGTCCGTTCTGAGTTTTAGGTTAAAAACAAAAGTTAGGTTAGGTTAGATGCTAATTGGTACACAAAACTCAGAACGGACAAACATTTCAACAAACCTGTCATAGTAAATTTTTAAATGTTGTTCCAGTTAAAAAGACCTATCCAACGACATATATGTCTTTGCTATTAGTGAGGTGTACCAATTTTTTTTTTATATTATTGATAGGTTCGCGCTTGACCGTTATCTATCGGAAAGCGACGATACGGTCGACGATGGATTGTGCTTACCTAGAAGAAACCTATTTACTCTTGACTTAAAGATTCCCGGGTTGTAGCCATCAGGAAACACAGACTCTGGCCGTACGTCTGGTAGTCCGATGATGGAACGGGCTAGGCGGAATTAGCCTATGCAATTCCGACGCACACTCCCCGAAATGTAGCCGGTAGAAAACCGACAGGCTAGCAACTCGGCGTCGATGCTCAAGACTTTGAAGCCTCGACTCGACGAGTGCATCATTGCCAATGATCCTCTTGGCTCGCCTCTCAATAGTCTCAAGCGCATCAAGCTGTTATCGGGCAGATCCGTCCCAAAGATGAGAGCAGTACTCCATACACGATCGCACTTGCGCTTGATAAAGTTTGAGCAGCTGATCCGGCGTGAAGTACCGTCTGACCCTTGCGAGGATTCCTAGCTTTTTTGCAGCCAGTTGAGCCTTTGATTCGATGTATGGCCCAAAGTTGAGAGTAGATGTCAACGTTACACCAAGAAGATCAAGATGGTCGGATATCGGCACGGTTACACCCCGGAAAGTTGGAGCAGGGCTCAATTGACTCCTTTTAGCGGAAAATAGACACGCCTGGATTTTAGCAGCGTTGAACCCGACAAAAATTGGCATCGCCCCATTCCGAGACAGCCTCCAAGGACAAATTCAATCGGTCAACCATAGCCTCTCGAAGAGACCGGATCTGGGACCCACTAGCTGGTTTAATTACCTTATTTTTAACATCTAACTTAACCTAACCTTTGTTTTTCACCTAAAACTCAGAACGGACCAACCTTTCAACAAACCTGTCATAGTAAATGTTGTTCCGGTTAAAAAGACCTATCCAACGGCATGTATGTCTTTGCTATTGTTAGGTTGAACCAATTAGTAGCTAACCTAACCTAACTTTTGTTTTTAACCTAAAACTCAGAAAGGACAAACCTTTCAACAAACCTGTCAGAGTAAATGTTGTTCCAGTGAAAAAGACCTGTCTAACGAAATATATGTCTTTGCTATTGGAGGGGTGCACCAATTAGCACCACACCTAACTTTTATTTTTAAATAAAACTCAGAACGGACAAACCTTTCAACAAAACTGTCATAGTAAATGTTGTTCCAGTTAAAAAGACCTACCCAACGACATATATGTCTTTGGTATTGGAGGGGTGTACCAATTAGTACCTAACCTAAACTAACTTTTTTTTTAAATAAAACTCAGAACGGACAAACCTTTCAACAAAACTGTCATAGTAAATGTTGTTCCTGTTAAAAAGACCTATCCATCGACATATATGTCTTAGCTATTGGTGGGGTATACCTTGTTTTTAACATCTAACCTAACCTTACCTTTGTTTTTCACCTAAAACTCAGAACGGACAAACCTTTCAACAAACCTGTCAGAGTAAATGTTGTTCCAGTGAAAAAGACCTATCCAACAACATATATGTCTTTGCTATTGGTGGGTTATACCAATAAGTACCTAACCTAACCTAACTTTTGTTTTTAACCTAAAACTCAGAACGGACAAATATTTCAACAAAGCTGTCATAGTAAATGTTGTTCCAGTTAAAAAGACCTATCTATCGACATATATGTCTTTGCTATTGGTTTTTTTTTTTTTTTTTTTTTTTTTAGTGGTAGGTAAAAATCATCCAATGACGAATCCCGCCCTTGGGTGGGGCGGGAAACAGTGTCAGACTTTTACTGACTAAAAAACCTACCTTTCCATTCCTTGCCTTTATCCTGGGGCCTTTGGTGACAGTCTCACATAACCTTTGGCCCCAGTAGGCTTCGGCCCTGCTGGACCCCTACAGTATGCTGACAACTCCTTGAGGCGCGCGGGAACGGTGCGCGCCGTAGACGTCCTGAGCTCGGACCGGTCTGTTACCGGACGGACGGACAGCGAGCTACCCATTGCCCACCGTCCGCGAGCCCGCGCCTACGGTGGCCGGAAATTGGGATCGGAAACCCGGCGGCGGCGGCGGCGTGTCCGCCTTTGCCTAAGGCGGTCGGCCTCCTCCTTTACTAGCATTACTGCTTCGCAGAAGGAGGCGACCGCCTGCCACTCCTCCTCGCTCCGGAGCATGGCTTGAACCAAGCCCCGGCGCGAGAGATCGCCGCCGATCGCCCCCACGAGGACACGGCGCTGCTCTTCCCAAGCGGGGCACACCTCGACTGTGTGCTCCACCGTGTCCACCGGGCGGTCCGCACAGTGGCGACACCCGGGCGTCGTCTCCGCACGAATCTTGTACAGGTACGGACCGAACTTGCCGTGTTCGGTCAGCACCTGCGCCAAACGGAAGGTGACGACGCCGTGGGGCCTTTCCAGCCACGCCTCAAAGAGGGGCCTTACCGCCTCGATCGTGGCGTGCCCAGCACGAGGTTGCGACAGTCGCTCTCGCCATTTCACCATGAGATCCCGCCGGAGCTCTGTCCGCCATGCCGCGACTTGTCGCGGCAGCGGAGTTTCGCCCCGACGTTGCATCTCCACGCGTAAGTCATGCATGTGTGCAAGGACTGTTGCCTCCAAATCCCATGGTGGTAGGCCAGCAAGGAGGCTCGCCGCTTCGCAGGACACCGTACGGTATCCGCGGATCATCCGGATGGCCATGACCCTCTGGCAGGCGGTTAGCCGGGCCGCCACTCGCTTCCGTAGCGATGGCGCCCACACCGGCGCACCGTAAAGGGCCATGGACCGAACGATGCCTGCGTAGAGCCTCCGGCAGGAGGCGTCTGGACCCCCTAGGTTCGGCAGGAGCCGCTTGAGCGCAGCCCCAGTCGCATTCAACCTGGGAGCCAGACGTCGGAAGTGCTCCTTGAAGTTCCACCGGCTGTCGAGGACGAGTCCCAGGTACTTCATCGTCGACCCGACGCCGATGTGAACTCCTCCTACCGTTAATTGGGAGCCCGGAGGTGGCGCGCTCCGAGGGCCGTGAAAACACATGGCCTCGGACTTGTGCAATGCCACCTCGAGTCCCAACTGCTGTATCCTCTCCACGACTGTCGCAACCCCGCGCGTCGCTAGTTCGACCGCCGCCTGGTACGACCGTCCCCGCGCCAGGACCAGCGTGTCGTCTGCGTAACAGACCACGCTGACCCCGTCGGGGAGGTCGGCGCGCAGCACGTAGTCGTACCCGATGTTCCACAAGGGCGGCCCTAGTACCGATCCCTGCGGAACACCGCACGACATCTCTCGCCGTTTCAACTCCCCCTGATGACCGGGGTAGATGATGAACCTGTCCGACAGGTAGGCCTCGATCACCCGACAGAGGTAGTCGGGCACCCGGTGGTACCGGAGTGCCCTACCAATGCAACTCCAGGGCAGGGAGTTGAAGACGTTGGCGATGTCCAGAGACACCGCCAAGACACACCTGCCCCGGGACACCGCATCCCCCGTCGTGAGGGCTCGCACGCGCATGATGGCGTCCACAGTGGAGCGCCTCCTGCGAAATCCGAACTGGCCGTCCGCAAGATCCGGCCCCTTCCGTGCCAGATGCACGACGAGGCGGTCTACAATTACTCTTTCAAAGAGCTTGCCCACCTCGTCGAGCAGCACAATGGGCCGATACGCGGACGGAGAGTCCGCGGGGCGCCCCGGCTTCGCGATAAGGACCAGTTTCCCCGTCTTCCAGCGAAGCGGGAACTGGCCCCTCTCCATGCATGCGCTGAAGAGCCCTCTCAGTCGAGACCCGAGTTCCTCCATGGCCAGGACCCAGGCTTTTCCAGGCAAGCCATCGGGTCCTGGGGCGGTGTTCTTGGCACTCAGCCTTCGCACCGCCACTCTCATCTCCACCTCGGTCACCTCTGGAGCATTGTTGCCGTCGTTGCCGTCGTGGTCCGCATCGGACACCGCTGCTGGTGGCGGAGCCATAGGCGGGGGAGTATGCTCCCCTCGCGTAGGGAACAAAGCGCTCACCACACCCTCCACGAGCTGGGGCCGGAGACTCTGAGTCAGCGGGGGAGCCCATGGGCGGAGTTTCTCCATCACCATTTTGTATGGGCGTCCCCACGGATCGACGTTCAGAGACTCCAGCCACACGTTGCGGGCCTCGAGTTTGGCCCGCTTTATCTCCGCTCGGAGGGTGCGCTTTGCAGCTCTGTATCCCTCATACAGCTCCGCCTCTATGGCCTCCGCACCCGGTGGACGGGTGCGGCGCCTGCGGTGTCTAGTATACCGGCGTCGCGCAGCATTGCACGCATCGCGCAGTGCCGCAATCTCTGGCGACCACCAGTGTACTTGGCGCCGGGCACGTCCTGGCCGGACTCGGGGCATGGCCGCGTCGCAGATTTGCGACATGGCCACCTGGAACCAGTCCGCCTCGACGTCGATGTCGACAGGCCTGTCCGGTGCTTGCACCCAGGCCTGTACTATCGCGGCTTCCTGGAGCAGGTCCCTGTCCAGCTGCCTCAGCGCCCAACGCGGACCACACGGGGTCTGTCGGACCGGCACGGTCGAGGTCTGGGCGGAGACGTCAAACCGGATGTACCGGTGGTCGGAGAACGTCTCCACCTCCTCTATGACGCGCCAGTCGACGACGCGCGGTGCCAGTGCAGGGCTGGCGAACGTAATGTCCACCACCGACTCGCCCTGCATCCGCACACACGTGGGGACAGAACCCCGGTTTTGTACGACTAGGCCCTGCCCTAGGGCCCATTCCTCCACCCTTCGACCTCGTTGGTTCGTGAACCGGGAACCCCAAGCCTCGTTCCAGGCATTGAAGTCCCCGCAAACGACCACGGGGAGGCTGGAGTCAAACCCAGCAACGACGGCATCCAGCTCCAAAAGGGAGCTATCCAATTCGGCGAGAGATCTGTTCGGGGACAGGTAGACGCCTACCACCACTATGTCCCCGAACCGTGCTGCCACGCAACCCCGACCTTTCTTGACGGCCTCGAGCGCCGGGGTTCCGGCGGCGGCCGACGAAATAAGTGTCACCGAGCCGGTCAGGTCCTGAACCCAGTCGGCTCTGGGCAGGACAAAGTGCGGCTCGGTGACAACGGCGATGTTGATCGACCACTGCGCCATGCTCTGGAGCAACAGATCCTGAGCGGGGGCGCAGTGGTTGATATTCGCCTGGAGGAGACGTAATGGAGCCGTTATTGGCAGTCCATTACAGTCTCCTCCCGGGCCCTCCGTGAGGGTCCTGCCGCGGTGGTAGCGGCGGCGGCGTCTGCGGAGGCGATGGCGGCGGCAGCCAACGGGGCAGCCGCGGCGGTGAGCACCTTCGCGGGGACGGGCCTTGGGACCTTGCCCTTAGCCTTGGCAGGGGGATCGCAGGTCCTGCTCCCAGCCCGGTGGTCGGCCGACTTGCCCGCCGCCGCACATGCGTAGCAGTGCGGCGCTGCACTGCAAGTATCGGCCTTGTGGCCGGGCTGACCGCACTGGAAGCAGCGGTCGCTGCGATCTTCCTCCGCTGCGCAACAGACCCCCACGTGGTGGCCCACGTGGCAGCGATAGCAGCGCAGCGGTCTGGGCTCCAGCAGCTTAACCCGCGCGGAGACCCAGCCCACCAGAAGCCGTTTGCCGTCCCCGGTGATGCTCCTGGCCGCAGACACGGGGCAGTTCACTGTAACCGCCCCCATGCCAGTGCCGTCAACACGGATGGTGCCCGCCCGGACCTGATCGGCAGGGCACCCACCCGTCCTGGCGACTGCGGCCACGACCTCCTCGACCTCGACGGAATCGTCCAGGCCCATAATGCGCATGTCGACGCATCTTGTGGGCCTGGACACCCGGGCCTCCTCCACGTCGAAGATCGCCCTGATCTTTTCAGCCAGGGCGTCTGCGGTGGGGTCGCTGTTGGCTCCGGGGACCTCCAACAACAGGGCACCAGTTGCGGTATGCCGCATCTGGAAGCCCCCGGTGATCCCGAGGTCGGTGAGGTTCACCGCCTGCTTCGCCTTCCGGAGGACCTCGCCATAGGTCGCACCCTTTTTCGCCGCTTCCGGCTGCAGCGTAATTACTACAGCCGTAGAGCGCGGGGTGCGAATCCTGGCCGCGAGGGCCGTCCGCTTCCTCTGCTTCTGCCGCTCACGCCTCCTGGCAGCGCGAGCCGCCTTGCCAGCCTGCTTTTTGGCTCCGGCCACTTGCCATCCGGCTTCAGCCGGAGGATCTGCAGGTTGGGGAGGCGGCCTAGGCCGCCTGCTTGCCGCCACAGCAGCAGGGGCTCCCGCCGCCTTAGTGGCCGGTGCCGCCTTGCCCTTCTTGGGGGGAGCTGCAGGGGTTGGCCTCACCTGCTGCTGTTTTCTGCCCTGCGGGGCCGCTCCGGCGGGGTTCGCAGCCGTGGCCACGCGCCTGGTCTGCCCTGACGAGCCCGCCATGGGCGCAGCCGCCGAGGCCGCGGCGGCAGCGTAGGACGCCACCCTTCGCTGGCCGGAGGCCGCTAGTGGGGGGCGCAATACGATGCCCTCCAGCAGGGACAGCTGCTGCTGGATCCGCAGCTGGAACTGCTGCTGCTGTTCCTGCAGCTGCTTCTGCAGCTGCTGTTGGAAAGCAGCCAGCTCCCGCTGCACCAGTGTCAGCAGCTGGCTTCCTGACTCGGCCTGGGGCTGGGGCTGGGGCCGAGGCTGGGGCTGAGGCTGGGGCTGGGGCCGACTCTGCCCCTGCCCTTGCTTGCACCCCCCCTCCACGGGCTTCTGGCTGCTGGCTCCATGGACCGCAGCGAGCTCGGCCTGAAGCTCGGCCCGGAGCCCGGCTCGGAGCTCGGTCTGGAGCTTGGCCACGCTCTTCCTGAGAGCGACGTCAAAGGCCTCCTGCATGGAGGCGGCATGGCGGAGGACCGTCCTCTCCTTTGACGTCCTCTCTCGCTTGCGGCCCATATCGCGCAGCGCGGCGACTACGAGCTCGCCGAAGGACCGACGCGACTCCTCGGCGGAGTCTTCCTTCTCGCTGCCAGATGGCCCCGAGGGGTCCATCGCAGCGGGGTGGCGCCCTTCCGCGGCGAGCCTCTCGGCTCGCTCAGCCACCTCCTGGGAGGTGACTCCTCTACCTCTTCCCGGTGCTCGGCCCGCTCCCCGCCCACTGGTGGGGATTTTTCGGGCCGAGCCCTTTTCGGCATCATCGGAGGACGGTCTGTCCCTCGATAGGGAGCGTTTCCGGAAGAAACTCGCGTTTCTTCCGGTGTCGCCTCCCGACTCCACCTCTTCTTCCACCTCCGAGCCTGAGCTCCTTCCGGATGCCGCGTCGGACTCCGACCGCGCATCACTCTCCAGAGGGTGTTTAAAAAACTTGTTTCTTTTATTTTCCATAGTAGTTCCCACGAGTGTAAACTTTATGTACTTGCTCAAAAACGTGGTCCGCACTAGGGACTAATTTAGCTACCCATTAGTCAAGCTAACAACCTCCCTCACGGTGCGCCGCCGCTTGGAGGTTTGGGGTAATTTTTTATAGAGGTTGTCTTCCTCGCGGCCCGGGCGGTTAAGCCAGGACCCTCGACCCCCATCAAAAGTCAGAAACATGACCTTGGACAATCTCTGGGGCTACGAGAACAACGGTGGCAGAAGGAGGGGGAAGCCTTCCTCCTGCCTGCCCGGTGGCAGGGTGAGTGCACGCCGAGCCCGCTCTTGCTTCGTCACTGTGCCCTCTGCTAAAGCAGAGGGACACGGGTTGAAGCCTACTCCCGACAGAACATTCGCAGACGGCCATTGAGGCCCCTTGGGCAGGTGTGCCCAAGGGGGTGGTTGGCCGTCTCCCAGGGTGCACCGTCCCGCAGACTAGCCTTCGCTCCGGACGTATCCGCAAGGGAACTATAGCCTGCGGGCACTCGTGGAGGTTTTCTGTCATGGCACCCCATCTTTGCTATTGGTGGCGTATACCAATTACCTTGTTTTTAACATCTAACCTAACCTAACCTTTGTTTTTCACCTAAAACTCCGAACGGACAAACCTTTCAACAAACCTGTCAGAGTAAATGTTGTTCCAGTTAAAAATACCTATCCAACGACATAAATGTCTTTGCTATTGGTGGGTTATACCAATTAGTACCTAACCTAACCTAACTTTTGTTTTTAACCTAAAACTCAGAACGGGCAAACATTTCAACAAAGCTGTCATAGTAAATGTTGTTCCAGTTAAAAAGTCCTATCTAACGATATATATCTCATTGCTATTGGAGGGGTGTACCAGCTTCCATACATTTTTGCCCATTGTCCTTTCTTGTAAGCAGTGACTATTAAAAAAAAAAATCTCCTTTTCTATAGGTGATTCAAATAAGTTATTATTTTTCTGGTATTGGGTGCATGAATGAATTTTCGCCGGGAAATTTTGAGTGTTGCCTAGTATAATAAGCAGAAAAAAAAGTGAATAAAACTCAAACTCATAGAACGTATTTAAATTTAACCATTCATGGGTACTATTTTGTTGTCAAGGTCGGTCAGTCACATAAAATAAAATAAAAAAGATGAAGCTGAATCATAGTAGTAACTAGAGCGTAGATGAATATATTAAATAGTAGTGTAGTAGTAGTATATTTAATAGTAGTTAGTTGAGTAGTTAAATCGTTAGATTTAACTGTAACCTTATTTTAGTGACATTATTTATGAGAACTAGGGAGAAAGAAATTTCATAAAGCGTCTATGGTAAAAAAACCGGCCAAGTGCGAGTTAGTAGAAGTATATATATATATTAGTTTATTTTCTCCGCAATATAACTCCTAATTGCTAGCCTTATATCTACGGTAACATATAGGATGGGCATTATATTGTGGGAGACTGATGCCTAAACTAGGCTCTGACGCTGTTAAGCAAGCCTCTAGGGGGGGCCGTAGCCTGCCTGCCCCCCCTTGGCGACGCCCTTGTTCCGTACCATTGACTAGGTAAACAATAGAACAACAACAATGTTCTAATAATATGGTGCCTCCCATAAATAATAATTTTATTATTAAAGTAACAATACAAATGAGTATTTTGTGAATATTTCAAGTGCCTACCTGTTGCCATTATTGATATCTATCGAGTAAAAAAGGGCAAAAAATCGTGTTTATAATATATACTTTGTAATAAATAATAAATATTTATTTTATTTTGTTTTTAGTATTTGTCGTTATAGCGGCAACAAAAATACATGTATTGTGAAATTTTTAACTGTCTAGCTTTTTTTTTTTTTGTCTAGCTAGCGCGGTTCTTGAGATACAGCCTGGTGGCAGATAGACGGACATACAGCGAATTCTAAACATTTCAATACAAAATAAAAAACATTTAAAAATAGTATCCCACCGGTATCGGGAACAGGGTCCAAGCTACCGGCGGTCAGGGCTCCAGAGAAAGGAACCTCCTCACAATACGAGCCGTGTCCAGGAGTACCGCTTTCTGAATCAAGCCCTTGATCCAGCCGCCTAACGAGAGCCTAGTCATTATACTTAATTTGTTTATCTTTCTCAGCTTTCACAAGGTTCTCGTCATGCGGAACGGATATGTCAACAATCATTGCACGCCTCTCGTTTCGGACAACCACCACTATATCAGGCTTATTGGCTACAATAGTCCTGTCAGTGATGATGGACCGATCCCAGTACAAAGTGATATGACCACTATCAAGAACTGGGTCGGGCTCATACCTGTAGTACGGCACTTCCGATCCCACAAGAGAGTATTTCAAAGCAAGTTGCTGATGGATAATCTTGGCTACAAGGTTGTGCCTATGCAAATACTCGCCGTTAGCCAGACGAGAACAACCGGAGATAATGCGACGAATTGATTCTCCCGGACGGTGACATGCCCGACAGATGTCAACCGTGCCGTCCTTCACAATAAATCTCCGGTAGTTATTCGTCATGATAACTTCGTCCATAATTGCACAGATAAAACCTTCGGTTTCCCCAAAGAGGTCACCGGAACGCAGCCAAGCCACGGACGCCAATTGGTCTACATCGGGCCTGTGAAGGGCCCGGAAAAAGCATCCGTGAAGTTCCATACTTTCCTGCGATCATCAGTGTCAAGCACTACCGGTTTGCGCCAGTTCTCGTTAGCCAAGGAGAGCGGGGTGAGTCCCTTGTCCACTGCCACTACATCTCGATGCATACCCACGTTGGCAGCTAGGAAATATTCCCTGAGACTGCATACCTCGCGGTTGTGTAGTAGGGTCTTAGCATTTAAAAAACCTCGACCGCCACACTTCCGCGGGATATACAGTCTCATCACCGACGATCGCGAGTGATGCATTCGGTATGCAGTCAGCAGTGTTCGGACCCGCCTATCCAGGGCGTCAAGTTCCGTTTGAGTCCATTTGAGTACGCCGAAAGAGTACATCAATACCGGCATGACCCAACCATTGAAGGCGCGCACCTTGTTTCCGCCTGAAAGAAGGCTATTGAAAACCTTCTTCAGGCGTCCAAAGAAACGCCCCTTCAACGATTGCTTCATGTCAGTGATATTGATGCCTACCCAAATACTTATAGATTTCGGTTGAAGAGAGAGATCTCAGGTTTATGGAATCCGTGAGTTGAGTGCCCACAGATTCCACAACCTCCCCTCGCTTTACATGCATGACCGCACATTTGTCCACACCAAACTCCATCCTGATGGCACTACTGAAGGTTTCAGTTACCTTCAGTAGCTCCATCAGTTGCAGGTTGTTGGGGGCAAAAAGCTTCAAATCATCCATGTAAAGAAGGTGAGATATAACCTGACCACCTCTCTTCAACCGATAGCCTAGACCTGAATTCTCCAGCAGTGTGCTTAGAGGATTCAAGGCTAGGCAAAACCAAAATATCACCCTGGAATATACCTCGCTCTATCCTTACAGGTTGGCTATTCCTCTGGATATGCCGACATCCTGGATAGCGAAGGACCGTACTCCATTTCCTCATACACGACATCAGGAAGGTGCGTAGTGTTGTATCAATTTTATACAACATTAGCACCCTCATGAGCCATGTATGAGGAACGGAGTCATAGGCCTTCTTATAATCTATCCAACATGTCGACAGATCCTTTCGGGAACGTTGAACCTGTTGGCTAATGGTCATATCAATGAGGAGCAGCTCCTTAGTACCGCGGGACCCATTCCTACATCCATTCTGAGAAGGTGACATTATGAAATTTTTGTCAATATGGTTGTTAATTTTGCTTCTCAGTATGGATGTAAGAACTTTATAGACCGTCGGCAAACACGTGATCGGTCTATAATTTTTAAGTTCCGCAGTACTGCCTGATTTATGGAGCAGGTGGGTTATTCCTGTCGTAAAAAGCTCGGGTAGCGACCCCTAGGGCAGATTGGAATTGAGACGCCAAACGAGCGTGTGATCTTGTGAACCACTTTATCCAGAAATTGTGCAGTCCATCCGGCCCTGGAGATTTCCAGTTAGGCAACGGACGGACTGCACGAGCTACATCTTGGGGGCTGATGTGAATTGCCCCCATTTGTGGTATTGGATCGCACGCGCGCTCCACCTCCCGAATCCAATCACCCTCGGTGTGACTGACAGGCACCGACCAGATGCTGCGCCAGAATGAACTCATGGCGTCATCATCCGGGAGGCGTGCGTCAGTCACACCTTGGTCCGGTCGCTCCCAAGCCCTATATACCCACTTTTCGTTGCTCCGGAATGTGCGATTCTGGGTGTATCGCTCCACTCGGCGCTTATACCTGCGGATACGGTTTGCCCACGGTATTATTATTATTATATTTTATGTGCTTGTATATCTCAGAACCCTGAGGTCCTGGACCTTTGAAAGGTGTACGAGGAGCTGAAACCAACTCGCAGAGACCCTTTAGATATTTTTAATGGAGCGTGATGCCAACCAACGATTATCCCTGTACGCGCAATGCTAGTGCATCCAAGGACAACCCCCGGTTGGTAAAAACTATTGTGACATATGGAAAACAAAGACAATAGGGCTATAGATTTTGGAATATTAAGTCGACTGGATACTAGGAACTATGTTAAAACTATGGCCGCTGCCTAAACAATGTTATTAATATCCATCGGTAAAAAGTCAGGGGGTGACTTGCACACTCAATAAATGGGCCCGCAAAAACGGAAGTTAGCACGAAGTGACGTAGCAACAAGAGGGCACACATATCCTGAGGTTCTTGAGGAGTGGAGAGGTATTATTAATTATTATTATTTTTTATTTATTGATTAAGTTATTTTATACTTACATAAATGGTACTGTCGAACGGCACGACGGGTTCGAAGTTGAGTCCAACGTAGTAGATAGGGTTTGCTCGTCCATACCTCACCGATGTCAAGTTCGCGTACGCTAAGAACTTGGGGTTGTAGTACGTCACTCTAGGGTGCTCTACACTGATGTACGTCACCTAGAACAAGGAGTTACGGGGTGAAAACTTCGCCACACCATGCCTAAGGCCGTGTTTACGGAGACGCGGCACGCTGCGCTGCGCGTTGGGCGTTTCGTCGTACATTGCAGGAGCGGGCCGCGTCATCGCTCGCGCAAACAAAGAAATGGCAATGTACGATGGACCGCCCAACGCGCCGCGCAACGCGCCGCGTCTCCGTAATCGAGCACTAACTGTATTTAATTTATATATTTGCTGTTAAGTACATCTATGGGCCAAGATGCCTGAAACTAAATGATTATAATTTCCTTTATTTCGTTTTCTGTACATATTTTATATATTTTTAAGTATTTCTTTCAACACATTTAAAAAAAAACATTTAAGAACATAAAAAATAGTAGTCCGCCGGTGTCGGGAGCAGGGTCCAAGCTACTGATGGTTAGCGCTCCAGAGACAGGAATCTCCTCTCAATGCGAGCCGTATCGAGCGTTAGCCTTATTATTATTATTATATCTGAGACCCAGAATCAAAAGAGGTGACCACAATCCGAGGATTTGAGAGCAGTGGTGGCCGAATGGTAATTAAAGGCCCCGACTTACGAGTTGTAGGTCGTGGGTTTAAACCCAGCCGGGCACATTACTTTGTGCAATTTAGTTCATCACCATTGCTCTCAAAACGGTGAAGGAAAACATCGTGAAGAAACCGGCATTTCCTAGAACCAAAAAATTCGAAGACATGTGACATTTATCAACCCGCACTGGGCCCGCGTGGTGGATTAAAAAATATTTTCATAATCATTTCTGAATTTGATTATGCTAAGGTACATTCTCATTCGAATCGCCATTCTTCAGTGCTCTCATATACAAAATACTATTATTTTCGTGATAAATGATCAAAAAATGGCACGTAGGTGTTAGTATAATAAATATTTTGTATAGTAATCTATGTGACTCCAATTTTGCGAGATGAGGACCCGAGTTCAGTTAACACTCAAGTATTCGTCATATAAAACCCTAATTAAAACTATATATATACTTAAACCTACTCCTAACGAAAAAAAAGGCGTCATAAAACTCATCCGCATCGTTGTCAACTGTAAGTGTGCCCAAAAGGCTGGCGGCATTGCCACTTTGTATGGCAATGCTTAATCTCTGACCGAGATAATAGCCAGCCCTTAGGTCACGCGTAGTGTCAACTAAACTTTTGAAGAGATCTTTAAAAAGCGCATGAGCACTCGTTTTATATAATGTATATAATTATGTATTTGTGAAATAAATGATTACTTAGTATTCGTCTCATAAAATTTGAGTTTTCTGCAGTCCACCCTACAGCTGTTGGCATTTTTTCTTTTGTTTTTATTTTCTATTGTGCCTTTTAGGGTTCCGTAGGCAAATGAAAACGGAACCCTTATGGATTCGTCATGTCTGTCTATCTGTCTGTCCGTATGGTTTTCAGTAATTTTAACGTATGTCAGGCAATTTGAGTATATGTACTCGTACTTTCCTAGGTATTGTTTGGCAAGTCGTTGACCTCCTTAATAGTCCTGAGTTGAGCTTTGCGAATACTGACAAATACTTGCATTGACTGGACAGGTCCACTAAAATCTGTATGTTTCTTTCCTCAAAAGACCATCTCAAACACTAATCCGCATGGTTATCATGCGATTTGACCATTACATATTTATTGTATGGACTTTAAAACAGACTTTGACACATGAGTTTGTTTCGGTGTTTCTTCTCAGAGTAGTGAGCTAGAAAACATCGGCCTCTTCTAGTAAAAAAAATCCGTGTAAAAGTGTTACTTAAAACCTATTGGCAAAATAAATATAATTTATTACTCACCTTTTCAGAAACGCAATTGAAATAAAACAGAGACAATACAAATAAATAAACAATACTTATCTGATCACCCATAGTCCAATAAACCGTGCGCTTCAATATTATTTAACAAAATACTTAACACAAATATTATCCAGGGTTTATATTGCCTTCATTCTGTATTGTTGATTGAAAAGTTATTTTATGGTGTGTAAACATTCTAATTTGATTGTGATTGCGATCGAAATTTTGGCCTGTGGGAGGTAGGTTAAAGAACTATTAACATAATCAAGATCTTTTTGCAAAAAAAATACTGCTATTATTTTGTACAGTTTATCTAAATGCTTTTTTGCACAAATCGATTTTATGCTACAGACATCTCTGAATCAAACCGATTTCAATTTCTGTTAAAATTTTTGCATTTAGTATTTTCTTTCATTATTTATCTACATTGTAAAAAAACGTGTTGCGCCGACCCCAAGTAATATGGGACAAGGGCAGGAAGAAGAAGAAGATTTATCTACATTGTGCTCACATAATAGAAGCGACATGAAATATGTAACCAAGAATTATTTAACTAATAATATGATTTAAAAAAAGAGTGTCCATGGAGTTTCTTGCACGTTCTTCTCCATAGAGATCTACGCTTTCGAACGTGCAATTTAGCTTCATTTTTTTTTTTTTGGAATGACCTACATTTTGTCAATTCAAAAGTGCCTGTAATTGGTCTATTTGAAATAAACGCTTCTGATTTCTGATTTCACAATAAGCGCTCCGCAGCTATCTAAATCAATAGGATTCTTAAAAACTGGACAAGTGAGGGTTGGACTCGTGCACGAACAGTTCCGTATCATCTGCGGCAAAAAAACTACAAAAAAATACACGTTTTTCATATAGGAGCCGCATTTAAATATTTATTTTATTCTGTTTTTAGTGGTTGTTGTTATAGCAGCAACAGGAATGTATCATTTGTGAAAATTTCCTGAACTGTCTTGCTCATGAACTGTCTTGCTATCACGGTTCATGAGCCTAGTGGCAGACAGACGGAGAGTGGTCAATAATAGGGTCCCCTTTTTAATCTTTGGGTACGGAACCTTAAACAAAGCGAGCGATGTTTTGATACCAACAAGCAGTCAAGAATCAGAGATTCCAGACACTGCGAATGTATTAACGATTTCGCCATGTCTCCTGATTTCTGCAAAGACGTCAGTGTTACTAAAAAAATTGACTGTTTCATCAGGAGCATCTAAAAAAAATTAACCCTGACAAAGCCCAATGAAACCTCACACACTAAATAGAGGTTTATAAAAAACGTATTTATGTCGTGAGGATGTCCGGAGGGCCGTCTTCTTCGCTAGCATTACCGCTTCGCAGTAAGTGAAGACTGCCGCCCAATACCTCTCGCTCCGGACCATGGCCAGCACCAGGGCCCGGCGTGAGAGGAGAACACAGCGGTGGTCCCCCCAAACGGGGCACACCTCCACTATATCCTCCAACAACTCTATATGTGAAGATCAAATATGTACATCAGAAACTAGCTTGTACCAGAATTGGGCTCGGTCCGGACGGTTACCGGACGGTCCGTCAGCGAGATACCCATTGCTCACCGTACGCAATCCCGCGCCTACGGTGGCCGGAAATCGGGATCGGAATCCCGGCGGCGGCTGGGGCGTGAGCGCCGTTGCCTAATGCCGTCGGCCTCCTCCTTTGCTAGCATTACAGCTTCGCAGAAGGAGGCGACCGCCTGCCACTCCTGCTCGCTTCGGACCATGGCCTGTACCAATGTCCGGAGCCTGCAAGGAGCACGGATCCGGTGCAGGTACTGCCCGAACTTACCCTATTCGGTTAGAACCTTCGTCATGCAGAAGGTTAGGACGCCGTGAGGTCTTTTTAGCCACTCCTCAAAGATGGGCTTATCGACCCCCTTAGGGGTGGAGTTTCGAAAAATCCGTTCTTAGCAGAAGTTTCGCGATTTCAGGTTTGGTCCCATTGTAAAAGTTATTTGTTATCATGACTACTATCACGTGTTTAAGTATCGTTCACTAATTACCGGTCAGCCTATATATATACATATATAGATAATACTACAATATAGACCCGTTAAAATTACATTCACGTTTCGAGAACAATATACCGGAAATCGCATAATTAAGACATTTATGCAAATTGGCGCCGGAAATTATCTAGTCACAAATTTTTGATCGATATCTTGTCAGTTTATGTTACGTAATCGTTTTAGGCTAGATTATCTATAGATAGAGATATTGCTAGGATAAGTTTGAGGTGACAATGACGGAATATATAGAGTGGCCCAGAGAGAAATGCGCTTTTGATTACGCGCGCATTTTTAACCGATTTCAAAAAAAGGAGTTTTCTCAATTCGACCGTATACACCGTTAAATTTTGGTCGTTTTAATCCCGCGGAGGGTCGATTCGGTACATGAAATACTATCGATTTGTAAAGAGAAAATTAAAAAAATACAGTACTTTTTTTTAAACTGGTGGTTCTAAAACGTTAAAAAGACCGTTTCAGACAAATCTGCATGGTCCTCATGTGATTAACTTTAATCTACGATTCAACTTAAATCTACGGGTACAGTGGAGGTCTTATCGCTGATAGCGATATTTACCAGATATGGCAACCAATATAATTATGACACTATACAATAATAAATTTCATTACCGCTTCATCATCTCCCTAGTTTTAAACCAACTAGCTTTTTTTTTCGGTGTGTAAAAAACATCTAATGACAACTCCCGCCCTTGGGCGGAGCGAGAAGTAGTGTCAGACTTGTACTGACTAAAAAACCCACCCCGTTCCTTCATTGCCTTTGCACCAAGGCCCCGGTGTACACTTTCACATTTATTCAAGGCCACAGAGTAGGCTTCGACCCTGCTGGGCCCCTACATTTTGCTGACAACTACTTGAGGCGCACCGGACCAGCACCCTCGACGACTTGGGGTCGGTCCGGACGATCGAACAGCGAGCTAATCGTTGCTCGCCGTCCGCAAGCCTGCGCCTATGGTGCCCGGAAATCGGGATCGGAATCCAGGCAGTGGCTGCGGCGTAATCGCCGTTGCATCATGCGGTCGGCCTCCTCCTTTGCTAGCATGATTGCTTCGCAGAAGGAGGCGATCGCCTGCCACTCCTACTCGCTCCGGACCATGGCCTGTACCAAGGCCCGGCGCGAAAGATCACCGCCGCCGAACCAACTAACTTGGGGCCGGCTTCCAGTCCTAACCAGATGCGGTTCAATACCCGTGTTGTACATGGAGCGACTGCTTATCAGACCTCCACAACCCAGAAGCAACAAGATACTCCTTGAATAGACTGATGGTCAAACTTTCTGGTGTCTGACTACCAGTAGCTACGGTCAAAGATCTGTGAATGACGACCGGAGTCATCGGCTTTAGATAGCACAAGGTATCAGTAATATCCTAAATAAACTTAGTTTTTTTTTATCATACCTAGGCTCGCGTTTGACCACCATCTCACCTGATGGTAAGCGATGATGTGGCCGACGATGGAGCACGCTTGCCTAGAAGTAACCTCTTGACTTAAAGACCCCTAAGTTGTAGCTATCACCGAATTCCACTGTTTAGCTGTACGGGTCGGATGTCCCCCATGTACGGGTGGCGCATCGCCGTCCGTCTATTGGTCCGATGATGGAACGGACTTGCCGGAATTAAATTTTGCAATTCCAAAGCACTCTCTCCGAAATGTAAACAATAGTAAACCGACAGGCTAGCAACTCGGCGTCGATGCCCAAGACTTTGGAGTTTCGACTCAACAAGTGCATCATTACCAATGATCTTCTTAGCTCGCTTCTCAATCTAAACCTTAAAAAAGTACATATGAATTGAAAAGTTCGAATTGTACTTGCCTGGTTTTGAATTCGCAACTTCATTTCTTAACCACTATCACCAAACGCTCCATCACCACATAAATACTGAACACATCATAAAGTCAAGGTCACAAGAGTCTAAATGATTCTAAAACTTTTCTACAAGCTCTAAAGATAGCATGAGTCTTACACTGATTCTTGCTTTGTTCTCCAAACATTCTCCAGTATTCGCAATGTAAAAGAAAAACATGCAAAAAGTAACTTTATGAACATATAAATAAGATTTATTATATTCTTTATTAATTTACCGCGAAAAGGCGATCGTTCATCGTTGTCGTTGAATAGCGAAAATAATCTTTTACAAAGAGCTAGGATTGATGGAAGAAAATATAATGTTTTCTGAGCTTGATATGTTATGATTACGTTGTTAGGTTAGGTTACTATTATTATATCTTTTATTAATTATATATACTTATAAATTAAGTTTTTAAAATATTTTTTTAACAAAGTTATATGAAAAATATTTTAAAATATTTCAATTGATTATTATTATTATTTGGTAAGACGCAGCTATTAGCTGATGCGTGTGTTTCATAGTAGGTAAGATCAGAATAAACTTTAATTTGAAAAACGTTTAATGTTTTAATGTTCAATGCTGATTTTCTGTGTACTAACTAGACTTATTTAAAAAAATCGCTTTCTCTCGTATAATACATAGTAACGTATACAAATAGATAGCGAGAATTTTACTCCTGTCAAAATAATCAAAATTTCGTTTGCCATACAATATTGGACGTGATTTCGTGTAGATTAACAGTCGGGTAAGAATACAAAGAACTGCATCACATAAACTAATTTGTCAGAAGTAAAAATATTGCTATCTCTTTCTAATTTTAACGATTAGTAAAAGAGAGCGATAGTTAAAAATAAGTTTAGTTGGTAGGTATACAAAAGAATCGGCGGATTTATCTTATTAGGAACTGTTTAAATTATTATCCCAAAACCAGTATGGAATGATACCCAACAATTGCCATTTTACTGCACTTACCAAACGTTACTTGTAGTCTCTGCAATATTTTGTCTTCATACGTCCCCATCTGACAGCCGTTATGCTATCCCTGATAAAGAAATCATTCCCATTATTCCTTAATAGTACATTATGATATAAGTATGTAATGTAGGAGGTTACCGTCGAGGCGGTATTAAGCCAAGAACGGTAACCATTCATTACTCACGTGTATCATACGACGTTTTTCAATACACTTGCGAAGAAAAATAATTTAGCTAACTGATAATACAACCGTAAAACTAGTAAAATTGTTCATAACATGGTGGTAAAAAATTAAATCTTTTTTCAGGCACGCGCTAGCCTATGACCATATGGTCTTTTGATCATATTGCTCAGTTTTTACGTTAATGTCATCCATACTGACAATAGAATATGGATGTAACATTTTATAATGTTTTTGTAGTATTTGATTTAATTAAATTAATACAGCCCATGAACTCCATTCGAAAAAATCACGCCAAAAACCGCGCGCATCTCAAAATTTGTTTCGCAAACAAAGAGATTATAGCTACATTACAGCACTAGTGTGAAATGGTAATCAAAATGTCATAGTTTGGTAACAGGTGCCATTATATGCCTAATTGTAGTGCAATAAGAGCCACTTTCTGAGCAAGTGTATTGAAAAAATATTTACAACTTTTCTTAGAACTGCCATCTCTCAACATTATACGAGAAAATAAAATTCTCCTAACTTAATTTTATTCCTTTCCAGTAAAGTTTAAGCATTGAGGTACAAATAAATATCATTATCATGACATAACGACCGCTGAGATAGCGCGATGGAGCGCTAAACACATTTTGTTTTTTTTTAAGTCAACCCTTTTATGTGTAGAATAAGAGCTTGTAAAATAAGTACCAAAATAGCCATTTAAATTTTCATGCAAGTTTCAATAATTTATTTATGTATCTACTATAGTATATTGTAATTTTGGTGCTTATTATGACAGCTCCATATCATCTTCTGAGAATCCAGTCCATTCAAGGTTGCCTGGAAAAGACTGCAGAATGCGATAAGGCCATCGATTGTTTATATTTTGGGCATAAGCTTTTTTGTTGTATTTTTTGGAAGTTCCAACAATATATAATAATAAATAAATAAGCACTATTTGCTCAAGTGTGTGCGCAAACACAAGTGCACTTTACTCTCATAGTCCGTTGGTATGGCAATCCAACACGACCAGAGTGCCTAGTGTGAGTTTGTTTTACGCTAACGCGATGGACACGTTTATGACGTTCGAGCCTCCGATTGGCCCGCTCCAAGCTCTTAACCAATCAGAGAGCCAAACGCGGTAAACTTTTGGATCGCGTTTACGTTATTTTAAAACAACTCACACTCAACGCACAGAGACTGTGATAATGGTGTGACCAAGTGTATGGTGTTAATTTTAATTTTGACTTCTAAGTTGCTAAGGTATTAGTTTTGTATTCAATAAGAACGTAGTCAATAAGAACCATAAAAAAATCACTAGATGATCTCATGACGAAACCATACATCCAATCGAATTCATAATGGATGGATGTATGAATCTGGAATGCAATGTATGGAGGAATAAATGTGCATGATTTATGATTTAATATTTCTCTCTGGCAAAATTTACTCACCTAAACTCTGCTAGATTTTAGCAACTCTTTCAATTCTGTCGATTTTGATATCCTTCTTAACATACTTCGGTCTCTCATATCTGCAACGGCAATTGACTGGTTTCGTGGTTATTTCCATATATGAGTACAGTTCTTCTTTGTGTTATACTCGTACTTCTATGGGTGTACTTCAAGGTAGTGTCTTATCTCCTTTACCCTTCAAAATATTCATAAATTCTATTTTCAAAAATCTTTTTTTTTTCTGTTTACAAAAACTTCTTTGCTCCTACTTCCTCTATACTGATGATTTATGATTTGCATCCAAATCCAGAAGATTGTCTATAAACATTATAGACAATCTTCTGGATTTGGATGCCACTATTGCCAGGACTTGGCTTCAATTTGCGAGTGGAGTGACTCGTACGGTCTGAAGGTTAACCCATCGAATACCCAAGTCATTGTTGTTAGCAACTCTAGGTTGATAACATAATAATACTCGTAATAACATAAACTGTCTTATAATATTTCCACTGGCCTCTTTGTCTGGCCTCTTGGTCTAGTGGTTAGTGGCCCTGACTGCTATTCCGGAGATCGTTGGTTCGATTCCCACCCAGGACAAATGTTTGTGTGATGAAAACAATCATTTGTTCTGTGTCTGGGTGTTATTTATCTATAATATGTATGTATATCAGCTGTCTGGTACTCATAACACAACAAGCTCTGCTTAGCCTGGGACTAGACGGTGTTGTGTGATAGTTGTGGAATATATTATTATTATTATATATATTATATTACTGCCTTGCAGGTCTAATGCGGATGTCTTAGAACTTTTTTTCTCTCATGATATTTTGCTTAGCTGTTTCGAGCGAGAATAAGCGAGAAGGTTAATAAGAACATAAGAATTTGGAAAAACAAACATCTTTCTTGGTGTCTCCAATTAAAAGAGATAGCAAATATTTGCTTCTGCCAAGTTTTTAAGATGATAGTGTAATTTTCTGCCAACTTGCACTTTTAGTCCCCATCTTTAACTACTTATGCTGATGAACGTTATCTTGATCTCACTGAGGCACAACTTGATAAACTTGAGCGAATGAAAAATGTTTGTATACGATTTATATTTGGCTTGGGCAAATATGATCACATTGTTTTAGAATGAACTGTTTACTGATTCTATTAATTGATAACATATTTTATTCTCGTAGGTATATCTCATCTTCTACATAGCAAATAGAACTATATTTTTAATAAAAAAATACAATGTAGTTTTAAACAATATCTCAATTTATTACATTTGGTTCAGAAATCCCCTTCTCCTTTTTGGTAAATTAAACCTTTACACATTTTATTTCTACAAATTAAACTTTTTGGTTTTTAAAAATATATTTATAATTATACAAATAAGTATGGGGGATAAATAACTTTGTGACATTAAATACCTCAAATACTGGTATTATCGTATACACCGTAAAATTTTGGTCGTTTTAATCCCGCGGAGGGTCGATTTGGTACATGAAACCCTATCTAAGATAAAAATGAAAAATAAAGAACTTTTTTTTTAAACTCGAATTAATTCACGCATGTACGAAATTGATTTCTTTAAGTAAACGTCAACTGATTGAGGCCAATGAACTGTAGGTAGTTAGCACGCAACGACCGATAACTCTCTGTAAGGTCATTGAATCTTT
The DNA here is from genome assembly GCA_958295575.1 of Leucania comma. Classification (NCBI taxonomy): domain Eukaryota; kingdom Metazoa; phylum Arthropoda; class Insecta; order Lepidoptera; family Noctuidae; genus Leucania; species Leucania comma. Next base: position 21,052,728 of record OY282479.1, on the reverse strand, counting down.
TACTTAAAGAAATTAATTTCGTACATGCCTATATTAATTCGAGTTTAAAAGGAAAAAAGTACTTTATTTTTTAATTCTATCTTTATAAATCGATAGTGTTTCAAGTATCGAATCGACCCTCCGCGGGATTACAACGACCAAAATTTAACGGTGTAAACCAATCAGTAAAATAATTGAACGTTAAACAAAAAATTAAAAACTAAAATTACAATAGTATGAACCCAAATTTATTAAATGATCATTATTCACCAAAATTAGAAGAGTACATTATAGCGCTTTTTCTACTTAAATATACCGTTTGATGGCCATAAGATGTCGCTATACTACCAAATATTGTACATTAGTTGGCATTAGTTGCCGAAGCTATCTCCACAATTTAGTCACTTCGCGACTTGGGACACCCCGACTCAGACAGGTTAGGTTAGAATGAGATGGCGGGATCTAGTGAGCAAGCAAAGCGAGCGAACACAAATCCCACCAGCCTCTTCTTGTTTATTTTTTTAAACCAACCAGAAGTAAGATCCCCGCTCCTCGCTATAATGGGCATCATTTACTATTTTTGGCAATACAATGTGATGGATGTGTGATGTGACGAAAATGGATAAAGTGAGAAATGAGTATATTAGAGGAAGTTTGAAAGTGGCGCCAGTAACTGAAAAGTTGAAAGGAAATCGTTTGTCTTGGTATGGTCATGTGAAGAGGAGAGATGAAACACATGCTACTAAAAGAGTTCTGAGTTTACAAGTAGATGGATGGAGAGGAAGAAGAAGAGATGGATGGATTGTGTGAGGAGTGATATGAAAGAAAAGGAAGTTAGTGATAGTGTGACGGCTGACAGGATAGAGTGGAAGAAAAAAACGTGTTGCGCCGACCCCAAGTAATATGGGACAAGGGCAGGAAGAAGAAGAAGAAGAAGACAATGTGTTTTTTTTTTTTCAAATATAAGCCAATAAGTATTTAATTATTTCAAAAAAACTTAACGAACTTTAATTATACATATGCATACAACATGTAATATCACAAATCTGCTAACGATTACAAACATGCAACATTAAAAAAGGTGAGTTTATCAAAAATCAGGTTTTATAAATGGAATAATTTTAACTGTGCACAAATAATCTTATTTGTCACTAAAAACCACACCAACCAACCAAATATTAATGGACTTTTCATAATTATTTTTGGGATTGTGGCACCCCTACTCGGACAGGTTAGGTTAGAAGGGGAAGGTAGGGGTTAGACCCGGCCATACCCTTAGTGGTTATTTTGAACATCCCGGAAGACCACATTTTAGTGCACAATTAGTATTTTTAGTAGAAGAAAGACATAATCCGTAATAGAAAACAGAAATAAATTTAAGAACAGTTACATAATAACTTTAAAACCTTATTAAATACCATTTTTACACGACTGCCCCAAAAAAGGAGTGTTTTTTTCACTGTTATGTTTTCAGAGTTCATGTATGTATGTATGTGAATTTCTTTATTCCACCGTAACTTCTAAATGACAGAACCGATTTACACGTATGAGGTATCGTTAGAATCCTTGCATCGTTAGAAAGTAGTCACTCGTTGATTAAACACGGAATCTCGGAAACTACTTGATCTACAAAACTGAAATTTTCATCGCAGTCGGGGGACTTTTATAATATAAGAAAGTATTTTAGAGTGGTCCCCCGACTGCGATGAAAATTTCAGTTTTGTAGATCAAGTAGTTTCCGAGATTCCGTGTTTAATCAACGAGTGACTACTTTCTTCACTTTTCTATAAATTAAGAAACATCTTGTTTTTTGATTTTTAGTTTATTTTTTAGACATAGCAGTCGTGTTTTTTAATTTTTTAAATTATTTGATTTTATTATTTAAAATAAAAGCTAAGTTAGGAATCGTTATGTTTGCTCAATTCATTTCTCTAAAAGCCTTCCAATCAGATAATGATTTTAGAATCAGGTTTTTTTGTTGAACAATTTATTTATTTTTTAAACTACCAAAATAACACATCCAAATAATAAAAACCCAAAAAAAACACCACTAAATCCAAAGACAAAATCAGGACCAAGAAAAACTATGGCGGTGACAGTTTACTTGATTCTTTGTCAATAACGTATAGAGAATCTCATAAACTGTAATTACAGAGAGCCATAAGCCATAAGATATGACTCTTAGAGCCGAAACACATAACAGTGTTGCGGCGGCGCGAAAAAGGGTAACCAGTCGCTCGTGATTTTTTAGAGTGGATCCTCTATGAAACATGTACTAGATTACTGTTTCAAAGACGGTCCGACAAATATCACAGCAAATAATCGTGGGGTGATATTTGAAGTCAGTGTGGTCCAATAATAACCAACATTAGCACCCGAAAATGGCGCACTGCGCGTTCAAAAATTGTACAAATAACCAGCGCAATATTAAAATTTCAGAAGGAATATCTTTTTTCGGTAATTTTATGCTAACATTTGCTTATTTTCATAGTAAAAATATAACTAATTGCGCGATTTATATAATTTCCTAGAAACTAACTGCATCATTGTCACCAAGTATGACGTCATAACGCTGGAATTTGCATCGCGGTGCACACCGCAAATTTCTGCGTTGCGTCGGCCGGCACCGCCGACGTTATCGTTGCGACTACGCAACGCGGTTATGTGTTACCGACCTTAGACCAAACCCCGATGACACCGAGTCTTATTTATTTATTTTTAATCTTCATGCCTTAGGCATTTTCTACCAGTCAACCTAGGGTGACGAAGAGACAATATGGTAGGTGCATAAAACAAAGAAAATGTTTTTTAGAAAACATGAGTTCAAAAGTATACAAACTTAAAGTTCAAATAATCATCACCCTATGAATTTGACTTTCCTGTCATCCTTTGACATCAAACCTACAGATAAATCAGTCTGTTATTTTAAACAGGCAGATTTGGCTATAGTTTTGGCTTAAAATATAATAACTATAAAAACAATAATTTAGGATTCTTCGTCTCAATGGTCGCCATCCTCATATCTATGTATCCGTCGCCCACTCTAGCTTTTGACTTTGGATGCGTAAAGTTCGCGTATATCCTGCCTCGGGTGAATGGGAAGCCTTTGGGAATGATCGATGGGTTGATTGTCATATTCACTAGATTGTATGACCCCTGAAAGTATGAAAATTTATTATTAGGCTTGTGAACAGACCTCTATAAAACTCTAAAGTGTTTTAGATTGTATTATATGACTTGAGCTCCGTAGTAGTTCTGAGTTGAGCTTTGCGAATACTGTCAAATGCTTGCACTGACTGGACAGGTCAACTCAAATCTGTGTGTGTCGTTCTTTCTTCAAAAGACCATCTCAGACACCAATCTGCATGGTCCTCATATGATTTGACCATTACATATTTACTGTATATACTTTAAAACAGACTTTGACCCTGAGTTTGTTTAAGTGTTTCTTCTCAGGGTAGTCAGCTAGGAAACACCGGCTTCATCTAGTTTAAACTGATGAAAAAAACAATGAAGTGTAAAAGTGTTTTTGATAACAAATTTGCAAAATAAATATCATATAAACTTAATCTATATCATATCATATAGAGATTTTAATACCTAATTACTTTCGCTAATAAAATTTAACTTTGTCTTAGGGTCTTTTTTGTCTGCAGAAATGTCCAGTACAGTTACTGGCAACTGGAGGAACATAGGAAGATTTTATTTCTACAGCGAGAATAGTCAATTAATAATGTACGAAAAAACCTTGTCTTTCTTAAATAGAATGTCGGTTTCTCTAGGTCAAATATTAATACCAGATTTTTAACAGACGTCTGAGGACTCATTATCACGTCTGCGATTGATAATTAAAATTTTGCACATATTGGTAATAAAGATAATAATTACCGGTTGATGAGGACAGGTCGAGTTCAGGCCACCTGCTCTCATGGCGGCTCCGAAGAACATGTCCTTCTCGGTAAGGTAGCACCAGTTGAAGTGCATCTCGATGAAGCTACGCTTATACTGGTTGGTCAAGAGTTCATAAAAGTATACGTCTATCTGTAAATGACGGTGCAGTAGATAGAAAAACAGTTGATAGAACTCAAAATCATCATGTCAAGATCTGTCAGTCGCATAAAAGAAAAATAGATCAAACTGAATCGTAATAGAATCTAGAGCGTTGAAAGCCGTTGGAGAAGAGACTCAAGAAACTCCTGCCCCCTTAGCCAAGTTACAATCGTTTCGTTTTGCGTTAACGCTTGCAGTTGGCAACGCCCTCAATTCTTTTGTTCGAACAAAGGAGTTGGGGGTGTGGCCAACTACAAGCGTTAACGCAAAACGAAACGATTGTAACTTGGCTAGGGGGGCAGTGATACTCTATTCTATCAATAAAAAGTTACACAATATGGCTACTTATAAACAAATAAATATTAAAACTTAATACAAACTTAATACAAATTAAAATTAATAATATGTACAAAAGTGTAGAAAAATAACTCATAGGGCATCTAAATAGTATGGGAAAAGCCAGTCTTGGTGGCAGGCTTTAAAATCCCCCAGTGCGACAAACTGCGCATCGGGGTACCGATGCAGAACCTCATCAGCAGCCTCACTGAGGTGGCCAAACAGTCGACGCGTCTCCTGGTCACCGCTGTGCGATCGGTAGACAAAGACATAGACAATTTTGTCCATACTGGTGTCCACCAACAGGCATAATGTGACAGAGACGCTGGCAACAGATATCATTGCGGACGCATACACAGACCCCGGCACGCTGCAGAAAATGGTGCTCCAAAGAGTATCCCGGGTAGTCGAGATACGCCGCATCTGACGGACATCTGATCTGCGTGTCCGTCAAGAAAAGTAAGTGGACTTTTCAGTCTCAAGGTAGAAATGGACCGCATCAAGACTGGCGAATGGCTTACATGACTAATTTATCCGATATAATTTTATTTGATGTTGACACTTCTCCTGTTTCTAAAGTAAATTGAAAAGATGCGGATATCTCGCATGTCAAGGAAAGACTTTTCTAACTAAATGCGTACAAAACTAGAGTTTTCTTTACCAAATATCCCGTAAGTTGACCTTAATCTAATTCTTGACGGCAAAAAACCTAATGTTATGGAAACCATATTTAAGATATATTCAAAATTGTTGTCTGGTAAATATCGCTGTCAACGATAAGACCGTCATTGTACCCATTGATTTATGTTTGTGTATAAGTTGTGTCACTTTTTTTAGTGTGTAACAAAATTTATTCTGTTATATTCAATATTACAAAAATATCTTTCACTATCGTTTAGATTTTTTTCCCCTTTAGAACTAAATGGAAAACTAGTCGTTTGTTAGGGTATTTTAGCACATAAGTTCCTTTTCAGAAAAGGAAAAAGCGTGGTCATAGCTTTGAATCAGTCTCAAGAGATGCAAGAAATTGCATACGAGTATGCAACCAGGAGCATTGTAGTTTTTTGTCTTTTTTCTACATAAACGCTGTTTTACACTTTTTAGTTCGTATGCGTATTCTTAAACTGTAAAATGTAGTTGTAAATAAAAAAAGACCTACTGGACTTTGTACTTACATAAATGCTACTGTCGAAAGGTACGACGAGTTCGAGGTTGAGTCCAACGTAGTAGATAGGGTTTGCACGCCCGTACCTCACCGACGTCAAGTTCGCATACGCAAAGAACTTGGGGTTATAGTACGTCACTCTGGGATGCTCTACACTGATGTACGTCACCTAGAACAAGGAGTTACCAACTTTAATTTCTTAGAGCCAAAATCTAGAGCGGCGACCACGATTGAGTTAACATTATTTTGAGTTTTTTATTTGATTTTATTTATCATGTTCTTTTCTATTCTGCTCTTTAATTTTATGATAATTGTGTGTGCATCGCAAAACGGATGGCCGTTGGGGCCGAAAGGTTCTGGAATAGCGAACGCGTACCGGAATACGCAGTGTTGGAAGGCCTCCTACAAGGTGGACCGATGACCTGGCAAGAGTTTCGGGAATCCGATGGATGCGAGATACACAGGACCGTTCATTGTGGCGACACTTGGAGAGGCCTATGTCCAACAGAGGACGTCTTTCGGCTGATATGATGATGATGATGAATTGTGTGAGTTGAAGTAAACGATTTCCATTTTTTTTATACGTTCTTTCAAAGCTGACTGTAGAATATAGCAATCGAGTAAAACTTAAGAAATTCTGCTCCTCATCATAAGATAGATAATGAAAATTTACACATTTTTTGGTAAAGAATAATCCTTTTGTGTTTATTACAATCTTCGCTTACGACTGTAGACTGAAGTACTAACTCGCAATAAAAAGTGCTTTATGGTTATTTGAGAATTTGATTGTGGCATCTACATTGAGGTCTACAGAGTAGTAGAGTTACAGACCCCTAAAGAACTCCGGCATTATTTGTTATCAACTCGAAGAGATGGTTCACTCAGGAAGTCTTTTACCCCCGCAATCAGACCAGAAAACTTACACAAAAGACTAGCGTTCCATACCCTGCCGAAGGTCTTCGAGACGTCTAAGGAAACGGCAATCGCTTCCCCATTGTTTTCGAGGACCTCGCCCCACAAGTGAGTGGTATACTTTAATATGTCCCTAGTAGACCTAATGTGGCGAAACCCGTACTGTCGGTCCCTGAGGAGATCTTTACCTTCTAGGTATGCTATGAGGCGCAACTTGAATACACTCTCCAAGAGTATGGAGATTATTGAAGTCGGTCAAAAGTTGTCACTATCAGCACGACTGCTTTCTGGGTTCGGGTTCCACGTTGGCAAACTTCCAGGACTTGGGCACTAAACCAGCTCCAAATGAGAGGCGATACAAGCGGGTCAATACAGGAGCCAATTCTGGTCTACGAGTTTTATTCACGTCTTGATGACATAGTGCTTTAAGAACCATTTTCTTCCTTATGCGGACCTCGGGCATCCAGGTGCCACAATGTGGTTAAATAAGTAGAGTAGCACTGCTACCTAATCAGCGAGGCAATGTGGGCAATATAAATATTTTGTAATCTATGTGACTGGTTATCTGAACTAAGACTTTTTTGGGTTCGTTATTAAGAAGCTTTAAAGCAGAGCGCGTTCATACGTATGACATTACGCACCGTCAAAGCCTCGGGCTCGGTCCGGACGATCACCGGACGGCCGGACGGCCGGACGGCTAGCTACCCATTGCTCGTTGTCCGCAAGCTGGAAATCGGGATAGGAATCCCAGCGGCTGGCGCATAATGGTTGTCCCCCGCGCGTGCTGCCGCATTTTTCGCTACGGTTAATGTTTCGCAGAAAGAGGCGACCGCCTGCCATTCCTGCTTGCTTCGGACTTTGGCTTGTACCAGAGCCCGGCGTAAAAGCTCGTTGCTGCCGGTCGCCCCCATGATCTCACGCGGGGCAAACCTCCACCGTATGCTCCACCGTGTCCACACAATGGTGACACCCGGGTGGGCTGGACTCAGGTAATCGTCTCATTTTTAAGTCTCTCCATTTTGCAGCAGAAGAAACAGTTGCTTAAAACTTGTACTGCAACAGTTTTAAGGAAAATAGGAAACGTGTAACCTAGGTATTAAAATTTAACTTTATCACTCACCTTTTCAGAAACGCATTTGAAATAAAACAAAGAAAATATAAAGAAATAAACATTTCTTATCGAATCAGCCATAGTCTAATAAACCGTGCGCTTCAATATAATTTAACAAAATACTTAGAGCACATATTATGCAGTTTTTTTTATATTGCCTGCATTCTGTATTGTTGATTGAAAAGCCATTTTATGGTTTATAAACATTGTAATTTGATTGTGATTGAGATCGAAATAGTACGTGGGTGGTAGGTTAAAGAATTATTAACATAATTATCTATTTAAAAATAGAAAATGTTGATTAGATTTTCTGTTATTAGACAGGTGTATTATTATTTTGTACAGTTTATCTAAATGCTTTATTGCACAAATCAATTTAATGCTACATGCATCTCTTAATCCACATACCTACTTCAAAATAAGTGTTCCGTAGCTGTTTGATATTTGTAATACAAAACAAATTTGAAAAGAGTGTTCATGGAGTTTCTTGCACATTCTTCTCCATAGAGATCTACGCTTTGTAATGTGCAATTAGCATCATTTTTTCTGACAGACCGACTTCTTGACTTTTCAAAAGTAACTTATCTATACTAATATTATAAAGAGGTAAAATTGGTAAGTTTGTATGTAGGGGGTAATCTCTGGAACTTATGATCCAATTCTAAAACTTTTTACACTGGTAGAAAGCTACATTATTCCTGAGTGCTATACTGCTATAAATTATTTTATAACATGTACATTAACCGAGCTAGCACAATTTTTGTCTTGCAAGTCTGAAAAAAATACCTCATAAAACAGAATTATTTGCGTGCGCTGCCTAGAGAGTTGCTTACAATTAAAAACAATGTATGGCAACCTGATTCGTCTTAATTATATCTACAAAAAGGTCCGCGATACCATATTTCTATCTTTTATATGTTATCTTTTATACTTCTTTGTTTGCATTAAAAAAGTATTGTTTCGGCATACTTAAAGGGTGTCCAGCGGGATTTTTTTGATTTGAAAGTTAAATAACTAATAAAAAAATGAGTGTAGATTTTTTATTTTATTTTTAAAATGTAACGAAGGTATGCGGATTTTAATTTTTTAAAATAATATCTTCCAAATGTCGTCCATTTCTTGTAATGCACTCTTCTAAGCGAACCCTCATATTGGCAAGTACGCGCGAACAAAGCTCTGGAGGAATAGCAGCGATTTCATGCCGGATATTTTCTTGAAAGACAGTTATTGTATGGGGGTTATTGCAGTACACTTTAGATTTGAGGTAATCCCACAAGAAAAAATCACACGGCGTTAAATCCGGCAATCGAGGTGGCCAGGGTATGTCTCCGTACTTGCTTATTAATTTTCCAGGGAAAATTTCCCTAAGCCTCAACATTGAGATCCTGGCAGTGTGTGGAGTTGCCCCATTCTGTTGAAAATTGGGTTCTTTTCGTGCGTCCGTTAAACACTTGCAATTGCGGTACCAAAAACTCGGCAAGCATACGGCAGTATACCGAAGAAGTGACAGTTTCATTCTCGCTAAAAAAATATGGAACGATTATTCCATGTGCAGAAATCGCGCACCATACTGTCGTTTTAGGGCAGTGCAAACTCTTTTGATGCCGCTCCTTTAGATTGTTGGCGTTAAAGAAACGCATGTTTTGTTTATTTACATAGCTCCCGATATGGAAACGAGCTTCGTCGCTAAATAATGTTTCCAAGTGTTCTGAGAGTCCGAAAACGTTCCAACATCGTTCGGGCGTATGTTTCTCTTAAAACATAATCCCTTTCATTTAGTTTTTGGATGATTTGCATTTTATAAGGATGAAGCTTTAATTTCTTTTTCAAAATCACATGGACAGTTGACTTTTTGATACCTGTGGAAGCCGCAATCTTTCTTACAGATTTTCTGGGATTTCTGATAATTTCTTGTTGCACCTGTGCCACACGTTCTGGCGTTGCTACTGATGTAGACGGTCCCGTTGACGACCTATTAACTACTGTCCCTTCTTGTCGAAATCTTTGTACCCATGACCATATAAGCTGTGTGCTCGGACCATCATTTAATCGTCGAATATCGAAGTGGGAACAGAAAGCGCGACGCGCTCGAACCAACGATTCACCACACTTTAAATATTGCTCAACTGCAAATGCACGGTGCGCTCCCGACCAATGACTCATATTTACTAACAAATCCGCAAAGGTATCGCAACCAATTCTATCCCACTCGCGCCTCTAGCCCTACCAATACATAAATAACGATAACTTAAAGTTGAAAAGTTTCCGCTGGACACCCTTTACGTTTTGGGTGATTATTTGAGCAACGAAATATTAATGCTTGTCAAAATAAATTATTTCAGTATCAATTCAGCCAGTACTTAAACAAAACTAAAACTGTTCTTGACAGAATCGTCAGTTAAACTGAGTGAAAATCTGTTAAAATCCATTTTAAAATTGGGTAGAATCAAGTGGCTACAATAAATTATCAAAAACTACCCTTTTTACACAGTTGTGCAGGCAGAGCGCTCAAAATAATGTTAGTAAACAAATAAGGTAACACCACAATAAACATTCAGCTACTTGAGAACGCTTAAAAAATAAATTATCGCAACCAATGTAGAAAATAACAAGTGGCCCTTATTTTGTTTTGACTAGAATATATATTCCACAACTATCACACAAAGACGTCTAGTCTCAAGCTAAGCAGAGCTTGTGTTATGAATACCAGACAACTAATACAACATATTAAAGATAAATTACACCCAGACACAGAACAAGTGATCGTGCTCATCACACAAACATTTTTGTCCTGTGTGGGAATCGAACCCACGACCTCCAGCATAGAGATGCTACGATATGAACCGGAGCTAGAGATGATTAATGGCGGGTTTCTGAATTGAGTATTTTGGGTTAAGAACAACTCAAACCATACTTAAATGCCAAATTTTTACAGGTTTGCAGGCTAAAGTAGAGTTTGAGTAATTCTCAACTTCAAATGCTTAAATCAGAAACCGGGGGTATGACAGTAAATAGTAAAGTGGTAGCCATTCCACCCAATTGCACAAAACGTTTTGGGAACACATTCATTGTGCGTATAGCTAAGGAGTGGAATTCCCTCCTGTAAGACCTGGTTCTACTCATTTTGAACTTTTTTAAACCTCTGGAAATCTCCAAATATAGAAGAGAACACCATGAAAATTTATTGACATAAATTAGTTGGCTTGATAAAAAAAAATCGCGAATATGACCAAAATTTACGATTTCAAACGTATTTATCTACGAGATTACGTTACGGAAATATTAAAAAGTTACTTCTGACGTAGTCGTGAGGTCCAGTTTGTAGTTAAAATAATTCAAAATATTGTCCTCTAATATTTCATGAAATATTCAAGGTAAACCAAAATTGATATGCACCCCTCTGAGCAAGGTAGCCCGAATACAAACAAGATATATTGTAATATATTATATTCATATCCCTGTAAACCCCGTAATACCCCGTTTAGCGGGACTTATCTCAATTTCAGTGAATTGTCGGATAATGTAAATCTATTGTCCGGGAATAGTTTGTAGTTAATCTGTCGCATTAAAGTTCAGGGGTAGAGGGTGAAATATTGCTATCATAGGTACTGGAAAGGCTAAGGCCCTTTTAAATAAGAAAATGAATTGGTTTATAAACGTTTAATTTATTTATTATATTATATACTTTATTGTACCGTACTTTAAATGGATTCTTGTTGTAAAACAAGAGTCCTCAGGAGTAAAAAAAATATTTCCTGGGTAACTCAATCAAATCCAACTTCTGTTGCACTTGAGTAAATTAAGAAACGAGCCAAGAGGATCATTGGTAATGATACACTCATCGAATCAAATAATCAAAATTATATATGTCAGATCCGGCGTTGATTTTTTGACAACAAAACAAGGCACGCCATCTAGTGGCGATTAGAAGAAATAGAGGTGGCGCGCTTAGACAGAGTCAGCCGTTTCCGCTTTGGCTACGAGCTTGAGGAGGGAGAATCCGCAGAGTACAGCGGACCACGATACCCACGTAGGCCCACCTGGTAGATGACCAGAGCTCGAACCATCCTGAACGAGCCGTCATATATATATATATATATATATATTATATATTTCCTTTGGCCAGGATATGGCATTTGCCCAGCAGTGGGACAGTACAGGCTAAATAGAATAATAATAATAATAATAATAGACCGATCACGTGTTTGCCGACGGTCTATAAAGTTCTTACATCCAAACTGAGAAGCAAAATTAACACCCATATTGACAAAAATTTGATAATATCACCTTCTCAGAATGGATGTAGGAATGGGTCCCGCGGTACTAAGGAGCTACTCCTCGTTGATATGACCATTAGCCAACAGGTTCGACGTTCCCGAAAGGATCTGTCGACATGTTGGATAGATTATAAGAAGGCCTATGACTCTGTTCCTCATACATGGCTCATGAGGGTGCTAGAGTTGTATAAAATTGACACAACACTACGCACCTTCCTGATGTCGTGTATGAGGAAATGGAGTACGGTCCTTCGCTATCCAGGATGTCGACATAGCCAGAGGAATAGCGAACCTGTAAGGATCGAGCGAGGTATATTCCAGGGTGATAGTTTGAGTCCGCTTTGGCTTTGCCTAGACTTGAATCCTCTAAGCACACTGCTGGAGAATTCAGGTCTAGGCTATCGGTTGAAGAGAGGTGGTCAGGTTATATCTCACCTTCTTTACATGGATGACTTGAAGCTTTTTGCCCCCAACAACCTGCAACTGATGGAGCTACTGAAGGTAACTGAAACCTTCAGTAGTGCCATCAGGATGGAGTTTGGTGTGGACAAATGTGCGGTCATGCATGTAAAGCGAGGGGAGATTGTGGAATCTGTGGGCATTCAACTCACGGATTCCATAAACCTGAGATCTCTCTCTCCAACCGAAACCTATAAGTATTTGGGTATGTCGGAAGCCCTAGGCATCAATATCACTGACATGAAGCAATCGTTGAAGGGGCGTTTCTTTGGACGCCTGAAGAAGGTTTTCAATAGCCTTCTTTCAGGCGGAAACAAGGTGCGCGCCTTCAACAGTTGGGTCATGCCGGTATTGATGTACTCTTTCGGCGTACTCAGATGGACTCAAACGGAACTTGACGCCCTGGATAGGCGGGTTCGAACACTGCTGACTGCATACCGAATGCATCACCAACGATCGTCGGTGATGAGACTGTATATCCCGCGGAAGTGTGGCGGTCGAGGTTTTTTAAATGCTAAGACCCTACACAACCGCGAGGTATGCAGTCTCAGGGAATATTTCCTAGCTGCCGACGTGGGTATGCATCGAGATGTAGTGGCAGTGGACAAGGGACTCACCCCGCTCTCTTTGGCTAATGAGAACTGGCGCAAACCGGTACTGCTTGACACTAACGATCGCAGGGAAGTATGGCAGAGCAAGGAACTTCACGGACGCTTTTTCCGGGCCCTTCACGGGCCCGATGTAGACCAATTGGCGTCCGTAGCTTGGCTGCGTTTCGGTGACCTCTTTGGGGAAACCGAAGGTTTTATCTGTGCAATTATGGACGAAGTTATCATGACGAATAACTACCGGAGATTTATTGTGAAGGACGGCACGGTTGACATCTGTCGGGCATGTCACCGTCCGGGAGAATCAATTCGTCACATTATCTCCAGTTGTTCTCGTCTGGCTAACGGCGAGTATTTGCATAGGCACAACCTTGTAGCCAAGATTATCCATCAGCAACTTGCTTTGAAATACTCTCTTGTGGGATCGGAAGTGCCGTACTACAGGTATGAGCCCGACCCAGTTCTTGATAATGGTCATATCACTTTGTACTGGGATCGGTCCATCATCACTGACAGGACTATTGTAGCCAATAAGCCTGATATAGTGGTGGTGGACCGAAACGAGAGGCGTGCAATGATTGTTGACATATCCGTTCCGCATGACGAGAACCTCGTGAAAGCCGAGAAAGATAAACAAATCAAGTATATTGACTTGGCTCGCGAGGTTGTCGACATGTGGGAAGTGGATTCGGCGATCATTGTACCGATAGTCGTGTCGGGTAATGGCTTAATAGCCAAGAGCCTCGACCAACACCTTAGGAGGCTCTCGTTAGGCGGCTGGATCAAGGGCTTGATTCAGAAAGCGGTACTCCTGGACACGGCTCGTATTGTTAAGAGGTTCCTTTCTCTGGAGCCCTGACCGCCGGTAGCTTGGACTCTGTTCCCGATACCGGTGGGACACTATTTTTTATATTTTTAAATGTTTATTTTTATTTTTTGTAAGTTTTTTAAAAAATATTTAAAAATATAATTAATAAGCTAATATAATGAATAAAGGAAATAATAATAACTCATAACGGGCGCTTGGCCCGTAAATGTGGTCGACACCAGCTAAAGAGCTGAGAAAAGAATCTGTACCCGAAAATAATAATAATAATGTATATTTCCACAACTATCGCACAACACCTTCTAGGCCCAAGCTCAGCAGAGCTTGTGTTATGATGGGTACTAGACAACTGATAAACATACTTATATAGCTCTAAAGCTTGCTTGTTTGCTTGCTTGCTTGTTCCTACTGGTTGCATTTCAAGAAGTATGCTTCGAATTTGCATAACTTATACAGCAAGCACGTTCTATCATCAGACCACCAGACGCACAGCGATACACTAAAAGTTTTTGGAACACAATCATTGTGCGTACAGCTAAGGAGTGGAATTCCCTGCCAGAATCTGTATTGCCAGATAGTTACAACCACTCTTGACTTAAAGACTCGTAGGTTGTAGCTATCAGGAAACAAGACTCCAGCAGAGAATTCCAGTCCTTCGCTGTCCTTACGATGAATTTGTTCCCAAAACGGTTTTATATGTATGTGAGGGATATCCACCACATACTGGTAATATGAGAGCAGTGGTGGCCGAGTGGTAACGGCGCCGACTTACGAGTTGTAGGTCACGGGTTCAAACCCAGCCAGGCGCATTACTTTCTGTAATTTATTTCATCACCACTGCTCTCAAAAACGGTGAAAGAAAACATCGTGAGGAAACCGGCATGTCCTAGAACCAAAAATTCGAAGACATGTGACATTCACCAACCCGCACTGGGCCCGCGTGGTGAATTACGGCCCATTCCCTCTCTTAGAGAGGAGGCCTGTGTCCCAGCTGTGGGAACATTAAAAAGGCTGATGATGATGATGATGACTGGTACATCTTACGTCTTGTGATCCAATGATTGAACGGACTTGGTGGAATTAAACTATGCAATTTCGATGCACATTCAAGACTTTAAAGCTTCAATTCGATAAGTGCATCATTGCCGATGATCTTGGCACGAGAATAATACATTAAAAGTATGACAGCGCCATCTAGTATACTTCGTTGCAAGTATACCGACCTCGAGAGCTGTATTGATCTCTCGTATTTAATATTGAGGCAATGTAGTTCGATCACAATGACTTTGGGATCTAGACCCAAACTCTACAAATAGTTGCAAGTGATGCCGATAGATGGCGCTTACTGACACAACGTGCAGATAAAATTAGCAACTCTGTTATAATACCCGTGGTAATCTCAACCTATATACATGTTTCATGGCGAAATGGCGTCAACGACTATCGCAACCTCGTTCGGGGCGCGCCACAATTGGGGCGATAAGGCCCATCCTTGAGGCGTGGCTGGAAAGACCTCACGGCGTTCTCAACTTCCGCACGACGCAGGTGCTTACCGAACACGGAAAGTTCGCTAAGTACCTGTTCCGGATTCGTGCGGAGGATTCGCCCGGGTGTCGCCACTGTGCGGAACATCCGGAGGACACGGTGGAGCACACTGTAGAGGTGTGCCCCGCCTGGGCGGAGCATCGCCGTGTCCTCGTGGGGGCGATCGGCGGCAGCGATCTCTCTCGCCGAGCCTTGGTTCAGGCCATGGTCCGTAGTGAGGAGGGATGGCAGGCGGTCGCCTCCTTCTGCGAAGCAGTAATGCTAGCAAAGGAGGAGGCCGACCGCATCAGGCAGAGGCAACGGGGCGCTCGCCCCAGCCGCCGCCGGGATTCCGATCCCGATTTCCGGCCACCGTAGGCGCGGGCTTGCGGACGGCGTGCAATGGGTAGCACGCTGTCCGATCGTCCGGTAACCGACCGGACCGAGCCCAAGTCGTCGACGGCGCGTTCTGTTCCCGCGCGCCTCAAGGAGCTGTCAGCACACCGAAGAGGCCCAGCCTGCTAACTGCAGGCAGGCAGGGTCGAAGCCTACTGGGGTCATGGGTTAGTTCCGAAAGGAATGCTCGACCCCGGCACGATAGGCTACGAAGGAACGGGGTAGGTTTTTAGTCAGTAAGAGTCTGACACTACTTCCCGCTCCGCCCAAGGGCGGGATTTGTCATTGGATGATTTTACCTACCATAAAAAAAAAAAAAAAAAAAAAAAACCTATATACATGTTAAAATTACAACTCTTCTCTTGGCTTCGTCATAATCAAGTAAAATGAAAAACAAGTATGTATTTAGTGCTCAAAATTGGTTTTAATTGGTATTATGGTAATTAGAATTTTTTTTAGTTCTTTTTTATTTTGTGCCATGTCTTCAACTCCAAATCAATCCTGCCACAGCCTACGATTCTGGTCACACCGCCTTCAGTAAGTGACATATTGCAGTAGATACGGCCTTTGGAAAATGGGAAGTTTTTCGGTACATATGGGATCGTCATATTCTTCAAATCATAAATACCCTAAAAAAAAAACACTTCAACAGTCCAAATCAAATTATTGATAGATTAAATATCACTGAGCCAAATTGATCCTGAATGTGTGTGTCCGACTGTCTGTGCACGAACACCGCTCGAATAGTTTTGTTAGCAAAATAGACGCAAAATTTGCGCACTGAAAGATGCCATACTATTTAAAATTTATTTTTTGTTACAACAGATGGACCGTAAAAAAAAAATATATTTTTATGTAATTTATATAGGGCTGGCTTTTACCTCGGTCAGAGATTAAGCATTGCCATACAACGTGGCAATGCCGCCAGCCTTTTGGGCACACTTCCAGTCGACAGCGATGCGGAGGAGTTTTTTGACGCTATACTCTAGGTAGGAGTAGCCTTTAGTGTATATATTTATGTGTAATGTTTATAGTGATATTATTTAGCTTATTGATAGTATAATTTAAACGTTGAATTCATAAATAAAATTTTCACATAAGTGTTATAAATTGGATTGATTTTATGAATTTAATTATTGTTGAAAATATGCTCTGAATTAAAATTTATATAAAAAGCCCTGAAAATAATATCACTATGACGACCAAGATAGGAACAATTTATAATTTTTGGTATTTTTTGTTATGGGAATGATTAAACCCCAATGTTATTGTACTCACCGGAGGATAAGGACACTTTTTTCCTCCTGCTGCATTTAGCATTGCTGAACCGAAGATTGTATCATACTGCATCATATCACAAAAATTAAAATGCATTTCCACGAAGCTAGGTTGGTATCTGTTTGTTAAAAATTGGTAAAAGTAGAAGTCCATCTGTAACATAATTAATTTTATCAGAAATTATCAATTTTGTTGCTCTTTTTCACTATCGAACTTTAACTTTGTCTTAGACTTTGCACATAAAAGAACATGGGCGAGAAAATTCTTGATGAAATTATTGAACGTACACATACTTACATAATTATGTCACCATGAGACCTCACGGCGTTCTAAACTTCCGCACGACGCAGGTTCTTACCGAACACGGCCAGTTCGCTAAGTTCCTGTTCCGGATTCGTGCGGAAGATTCGCCCGGGTGTCGCTACTGTGCGGAATACCCGGAGGACACGGTGGAGCATACTGTAGAGGTGTGCCCCGCCTGGGCGGAGCATCGCCGTGTCCTCGTGGGGGCGATCGGCGGCAGCGATCTCTCTCGCCGGGCCTTGGTTCAGGCCATGGTCCGGAGTGAGGAGGGATGGCAAGCGGTCGCCTCCTTCTGCGAAGCAATAATGCTAGCAAAGGAGGAGGCCGACCGCATCAGGTACATGTCCTCACACTGCAGCCGCCGCTGTAATTCCGATCCCGATTTCCAGCCACCGTAGGCGCGGGCTTGCGGACGGCGTGCAATGGGTAGCACGCTGTCCGATCGTCCGGTAACCGACCGGACCAAGCCCAAGTCGCCGACGACGCGTACTGTTCCCGCGCGCCTCAAGGAGCTGTCAGCACACCGAAGAGGCCCAGCCTGCTAGCTACAGGCAGGCTGGGTCGAAGCCTACTGTGGTCATGGGTCAGCTTCTGAAAGGAATACCCGGCCCCGGCACGATAGGCTACGAAGGAACGGGGTAGGTTTTTAGTCAGTAAGAGTGTAACACTACTTCCCGCTCCGACCAAGGGCGGGATTTGTCATTGCATGATTTTACGTACCATAAAAAAACACACATAATAACGTAATTATTTAAATATTGATTAATACTTATATTACTGTTTATGTACCATATACTAAAAATAATAGATGTACGTTTATACACATATTTTTTTTTTTTTTTTTGTTAGCCTATTGTGTGTCCCACTGCTGGGCAAAGGCCTCCCCTTTCTCCTTCCAAACTTCCCTGTCTAGGGCAATCTCTGGCCAATTTTGCCCCGCAAACATGACCAGATCGTCACACCACCTTCGTCGTGGTCGACCTCGACGGCGTCGACCTCCCTCAGGCGTCCAGTGAGTGACAATCTTCACCCATCTGTCCGGGTGCATTCGTGCGACGTGACCAGCCCACTCCCACTTCAGCCTAGCCGTTTTTTCTCCGACATCCGCTATTTGGGTTATGGAGCGCAGCGTGGTGTTTCTAACGCGATCTATTCGCTTGATACCTATTATGCAGCGCTCCATTGCCCTTTGGCAAATCTTGAGTTTTGATTTTTGTTGTTCAGTAAGTGACCAACTTTGAGCACCGTAAGTTAGGACGGGCAGGATACACATATCGATGAGTTTTCGTTTAAGTGTTATCGGAAGGTTACCCTTCATGTGCTCTTTAAAGGTCCAGAAAGTCTTCCAAGCGTTTTGGATTCGTCTTTCGACTTCCATGTCTTGCCTGTTTTTAAACGATATTATCTGGCCTAAGTACGTATACTCATCGACATATTGCAACACTTGCCCGTCTACCTCGACCCTACGTTTCGTGCTGTTGGTCATGATCTGGGTCTTAGATCTGTTCATTGTGAGTCCAACCTCAAGACTTGCCGTGCTCAGATGCTGGAGCATTGCTTCAAGTTCTGAAGGTGATGTGGAGAATAGCACAATGTCGTCAGCAAAGCGGAGGTTCGTTAGCTGGTGGCCACCAACGTTTATACCTCGTGACTGCCATGAATCAGGCAAGTTGTTAAAAACCTCCTGTAGTGCGCTTGTGAGCTTGGGTGAGAGTGGATCGCCTTGTTTAACTCCTTTTTCTACTCTAAAATTTGGACCAGAAATGTGTAACTTGATGTTTGCAGAACTACTTCGATAAATGGTGTCAATGAGGTCAATGTATGTGTGCTCAACATTTTGAGATTCTAAAGCATTGATTACTGAATTATGCTCTATACTATCGAATGCCTTAGCATAATCCACAAAGGCCAGATAAAGCGGTTTATTGAATTCACAGTATTTTTCAATAACTTGATTAATAGTGTGGAGGTGGTCGGTTGTGGAGAAATGGGGTCGAAATCCTGCTTGTTCCGGAGGTTGATGGGAATCAAGGGTCGGAGAGATACGGTTCTGTATTATTTTAATAAATAATTTGTACAAATGAGAAATGAGGCTTATGGGTCGATAGTTTGAGATGTCAGCTTTGTCTCCTTTCTTATGAAGTAGAATAATATTTGACGCACATTTCATGGGGAATTTGACCGGTATATAGAAATGTGTTAAAAAAGGAAGTAATATGAGGCACGAGAACGTTTCGCCCCAGCTTCAAAACTTCTGTAGTTATTCCATCTGTTCCCGGGCTTTTATTATATTTCATTTCGCGAAGAGCTCGCTGAACTTCGTAGGAACTGATGGGATGTACAGAGTTAGGACAGTAATAAACGAAGTGTCTCAGCCGTTTGTCCTGATCCTGGTATAGATTTTGGTAAAATTTGGTAGAAATTTCGATGATTTTATTAGAACTACTATGTTTCACTCCATTTTCATCCTTCAGGTTAGAAATCCAGGTCTTTCCTTTCGTGATACCCTGTTTGGCCAGTCTTAACGACTTGTTATTCAGCAAAGCTAATTTTATCATATTGGTATTACAATCCCTTATGTCTTTTCTTATACTTCGTTTAACCAACTTATCTATTTGGTTATATTCTACTCTATTATGTTTCAACGTTTCTCTATTCTCTATTAATGATATAGTTTTGTTGCTCAGTTTATTATTGTTTCTTCTAGAACATTTAATTTTTTTGGTAGCTGTTAAAATATTTTCTAGTATGTTACGATACTGGCTTTGAGGGTCTTGATCTGTTTCAATAGGCAGTTTATCGAATGATTTTTTTAACTCTAAATTGTATTTTTCCATATTACTAATTAAAACATCTTTGTTAAGTTTCTTCATTCTGTTTTTAAATGTGGCTTTGCGATTTAATTTTACATTAAGAACAATTTTTGCTCGCACTGGCCTATGATCTGAACTATATTTAAATTTATTTATTACGCTAACATCTTTTACTATATTATTATGGTTGCTAGAGAGTACAAAATCAATTTCGTTTTTTGCTTTTCCATCTGGCGAAATCCATGTCCATCGACGCTGCGGCTTTTTAGGGAAAAAGCTGTTCATTATTTTAAGCTCTTGACCAAATGCAAACTGGAGGAGTGCATTTCCTCGGTCGTTTCTGGTACCTAAACCATGTAAGCCGAGAATTTCCGGACTATCTAAACCTTGTCTTATGCCGATCTTAGCGTTGAAGTCACCAGTAATGATGTTCCATGTGCTATGGTTTTCCTCGCATGCTTTATTAAGGACATCATAAAAGTCTTCAAGTTCGTCATCGCCATGTGACGACGTCGGCGCGTACGCCTGAACAATGGTTAAGCAGTGTTTTTCTGTGATACTAAGTTTGACAACTGCAACCCTCTCCGAGTACCCGAGAAACTCCACGATGTGGTTCTTCCACTTTCTAGCAACCAAAAATCCGATTCCATAAAGGCCTCTGGTGGCTCCAAAATGGTAGAATATAGAGCTTTCTCTTTCTTGTGTGACCTCTCCTATTCTCCTTACTTCTGACAACCCTATGACATCCCATTTTATTTCTTTTAATGCATTTTCCAACTCAAGCAATCGTTCATCTTGCATTAATGTACGTACATTAAAGGTTAAAATATTTAATTTAGTATCGGAGTCCATTTTCGTAGCTTGATTTTGTTGACGGAGTATCGATCCCACCCGGTGATTCTTAGCACCCCGTGCTATGAGAACACATAATTATATAATTATTAAAATAGCGAAGAAAGATAGTGCTCTTTTACTTGAATTGAGTTAGAAAAATAATATAAAACCTCCAAAACAAAGTCGGTACCGACAAAGCTCAATTACCAAAGAGTAATATAAAATTTATTTGTAATTGATTTATGCAGGATTTTTTTCATAAAACACGATCTTCCAAAGCACTAATCGTTATGGTTTATGCACCGGCACCGTCTAATGTTGTTTCAGTTGCGAACTACACGTTGTGCATATAGACTGGCATTTGATTGCTCATCTACGATAGAGTCTGTCTAACGAAAGCGCGACCTGAGAAAATGAGGTCAAATCAAAAAATATTGAATATGGTATTACTGCCATATTAGGAGAAAATTTTTTTGATACTTGAGTATTTTTTTATATTTGCGACAATCGTATAATTCTTTTTGACGAACTATATTCCTAATATGAGGAACAAAAAATGTTTAGAAATAAATATACTCAATCAATACGCTTTTAACAGCATCACACACAGAAATATTAAATTCCCTTACAAAACAAAAAAATAGAATCCACACATACTTCTTCCAGCAAGTTAGAGAGATTAGATCCTATATATCCATTAGAAATGAGTCAAACAGGGCGTCCCGTTGTCCCCAAAATTGTTCACCACTTCTTTCAGACATTAGCAGTCGAATGGGAAGAGAAGGGCATTGTCATCAGCGAAACTAAGTTAAGTAATTTGCGTTTCTCTGATGATATTGTCCTGTTCTCTCCTACAGCCCCAGGACTAGAGCAAATGCTGGTTAGTCTACATATAAAAATGTTGAAGACCAAAATCATAACCAGCAGCTCCAAAAGGAACGTACACGTAGGCGGACAGAATATACAATACGTCTTAAAATATATTATTGTCTACTTGGGCCAAGTAGTCTCTTTCTGGGCCAGGTAAGACAAAGAAATAACGTATCGAACAGAAAATACCTGAAAAAGTTACTGGTCCATCATGGAACTATTTAAAGGCACTTTGCCCATATCACTAAAGCGTAAGCTTATGGACATGTGTAATCTCCTCATTTGACCTATGGTGTATACAGACTTGGTCTTTGACTAACATCCAAAAGTCTAAACTCAAGGTTTGCCAACCAACCTGGATGTCTTTCTTAAGAAATGGAATGTGAGTAAGGGACTGAGACCATTAGAAAGAGTGGATGGCTTTTGCACAGCAGTAGAACAATACTGGATAGCTATAATAACCAATACAATGCAAAAACGAGTAAAGATTTATTTATTGGTATATTACTATTCTATCAAGAAAGTCACGGGAAAAGATGAATAACACAAAAAGTTGAATTTTATCATCCTCAAAGTATGCTATTTCATCACATCAATTCGACCGCTTTTGAACGTATAAAGTGCGGTAGTGAAGATATTATTTTCTTCTTAAAGCTTAGTTTTAAGTGTAAAGGTTTTTTCTCCAAATTCCTTAACAATTCAATGATTTTTTATTTATTTCGAGCAGTCCTCGAATATCTTCAAGATTATCTATAAACATAAGAAAAATTATTATCATATCGTAAAATATATTTAATAGTCAGTCAACAATGATCAAGATTATAATGTCATACTAACTTAAAAACCCGAGATCAAAAACAACTACTTTCTCTTCTTGTTTTTCTTTAAACTTACTGATCATAGTATTTCACAGCTTTTCTACATAACTTTTTATTGTTTTACCCATGATAAGCAATTATATTTATAAAATCAATCTTTGTTACAAAATACTGACAATTGCAATCAGACTTTGACGTGCTTTTGACGGCAACATTATGTTGCCAATTTAATTTTTTTTAAAAACTCCAGGTCGCGCTTTCGTTAGACAGACTCTAGCATATCTATCGGACACGATGTACGATGAGACAGCGCGCTTTTTGACTGCAAACATCTGTGAATTCGTGCCCTGTGTTCAACCTTAAGTGTGAGCTGCGCGGTGTATTGCTAGAGCGAGTGAAAGAAAATCGGTCACGCAGTTAGAAGAGAGCTGTGTAGGATTTTAAATAAAATAAAAAATAGCCGTAAAATCCTAATGTTCCTTCAAACACGGATTGGGAGCCAAATGAAATCCTTGTGAAGGTGAGAGACATGTGTTTCTATCCAGCGGGCCCCTCGAGTTAGAGCCACAAAACTAGTGGCATTGCTCTGCTTCAATGTAGCATTTAATAATTTTTACAGAAAATTTACATTGCTTTATAATCTCTGTTTCCCTCAGGAACGGAAAAAAGTACAAGCTAACATCTCAGCCCCAAGATGGATAACTAAAGGTGTCAGAATATCGTATCAACAAAAAACGCAAACAAGGGTATGAATGCTTAAAACAAAGAAAAAATGACAAACTGCACAGCAAAGTAAAAAAATACAGCTCAATACTTAAGAAATGTATACTCACATCGCAGGAAATCTATAACCAAAAACATGTCCACACTGCCAAAAATAAGTGCAAGGCCTCCTGACAAGTAATAAAACACAACGCTGACTCTGTCAGAACTTACAATACAGTAAACGAAGTTGAACTACAAGGTAATTGTTTAAAAAAACCAGAAGATATTGTAGAAGCATTTAGCGATTTTTTTATTGAGGTCACTAATAATGCTCATCAAAGCACGAATATACACACACAACAAAATGAATTACCAACAAATGATCACAGTATGTTCCTTCGCCCTTGTAGCTCTGAGAAAGAATTAAAAACCATATTATCAACCTTTTGAATACCGTAATTAGAGACATAATAGAAAGACAATAGGTATGCGGACATCGGTGTCCTCCCGGGGCTATACAATAGGTATGCGGACACCGGTGTCCTCCTGGGGCTAGACAGTTTAAAAAATACCGCATTTGTGGGCTTTGATGGTGTATATCTGTACTCGTGTCCTCAAAATGTGTGCAGAAATATTGACTCCTGTTCTACAAGGGCTTATTAATTTATCATTTGAACAAGGTGTGTTTCCGGATCTTCTCAAAAAATCCATTGTTCGCCTTCTGCATAAAAAAAAAAAAAGATAAACTGCTATTAGACAACTATCGACCCATTACACTGATATCCATTTTTTTTTCAATTGAGAAAGTGATGCACAGACGACTTAGCGACTACCTAAATAAGTTTAAAATAATACGGGAAGAACAGTTTGGATTTCATAATAGTAAATCGACAACGTTAGCAGCCTATGGACTAGTGAGTAAAGTTTTGGCAGAAATCGACAAACGTATACCGGTATGGTATGGTAGGTAGCATTTGACTTCGTGGATCACAATCGCCTTATTGATAAATGTGAAAAACTAGGCATCCGGGGACCGACTTTAAATTGGCTAAATAGCTATTTGACAAATCGGACGAGTTTATTTCAATACATTCAGTATTGAAATAAACTCGTTAGATGACATGAATTATTTAAAAACTTATAATTCAACATGTAAAACTAATAGTTCTGGTGTGCTCCAAGGCAGTATATTAGGTCCACCTTTATTTTTACTTTACATAAATGACTTGCCTTCTGCAGTAAATCATCAATGTATTCTTTTTGCTGTTGATATTTCAGTAATTGTTACACACGAGGAAAAAACCACGACCAGTACTCATAATTGTTTGCTAAATAGTGCCGCAAATTCTGACTTGGAGTGGCTTAACAACAACAAACTAGGTACAAATATTTCAAAAACCAAATACATGACTTTTAGGTACTATAACTCCCAAAAAATTTTATATGACGTAAAAGCCAATGGACAGCCGACCCGACAGATCAATATAAATTTCTTGGATTATTGATTGATCAGCACTGCAACTGGAAAAGTCACATAGATCTAGTATGTATTAAAATTAATAGGTTTGTTTTTGCATTAAAGAAACTAAGACTAATTGCTGGTGAAAAAGCAACACTGATAGCATATCACGGATATGTAGCCTCCGTTCTCAGATATGGTCTTTTGGTTTGGGGGAATTCAAAAAATATAAATAAAGTGTTTCATGTTCAGAAAAAGTGTGTGAGGGCATTATGCGGCGTGGGACTTTTAGAATCGTGTCGTCCACTTTTTAAAAGGCTTAGTTTACTAACCGTTACTAGTCTATATATAATGCAAATTGGTGTATTTGTTAAAGAGCATCCAGAATTGTTCGAAACGTTTGGAAAAAGAAAATTGTACCCTAGCAGAGATCCAACGATAGTTAGAAGCACTTACTGCAAAAGTTCTTTATATCAGAAAAACTGTAGCATGATGGTAATACGCGTTTTTAATAAAATACCTAAATGTATCAGGGAACTATTTACAACTAACAAGATTATTTAAGATGATATTAAGTTAATGGCTATTGGACAAGAGTTATTATAACTTAAATGATTTTTTTTATGACAAGAATGACTTAGAAAGAAAATATAAGTGACATAATATATCTGATTGTGACATGTTAAAAATGTAAAATGATATTATTCAATATGTTATTCAATTATATGGTATTTTAAGTAATGTGTAATAATTTTAAATTTTAATTGACACATCTATCTAATATTTGCATACCAATCAAATCATGTGAAACTTATTACTGTTTTCAATATCCTCTTACCATGTTTCTGGCAAATAAAATACTTTGACTTTGAGGTACATTGAACAAGCAAAGCAATGCCACCAGTTTGGTCGCTCTAAGTCGAGGGGCCCTGCTAGATAGAAACACATAATATGAGAGACGTGTTATGCTTACGTAGATCAAAAACCAACTTAATGAATAAGTTAAGACGTCATAATTATCTTAGTTGGTAATTACTCTGTCTGATTTAAGTTTGTTAGTTTGCTTGGTGAGTGCCATTGATGAATAAGATTATTGTTAACTGTATTCCTGGCAGGATGAGATAATATGAATAATATGCAACCATGTTAGTAGTTTTTTTGATGAGCTTCTTCATAAAGAGCTTTGCTGTGTTTCTGTTGTAAACTTACCTTTATATTATTGGCAACAGTGATCAGCGTATGTATTCGCAAGTCCACAAAGTGCCTAGGATCCTGTCGGTTCAATCGTTTACTGATCATAGTGAGGGATTTGTAGACTTTCTTGTCATACCAATCGATCGATGGACGCTCAGTATCAAAATAGAATATCTACGACAGAAATTATTGCAATAATAAGAAGACAGACAAATCACTAACGGATGGCGAGCAATGGGTAGCTGGCTGTCCGTCCGTCCAGTAACAGTCCGGACCGAGCTCAAGTCGTCAACGGCGTGTACTGTTCCCGAGCGCCTCAAGGAGTTGTCAGCAAACTGAAGGGGCCCTGCAGGGTCGAAGCCTACTCTGGGTATCTGGGGAGGTATGAAAATGCGTACCAGGGCTCTAAAACCAAGGCAATGAAAGAACGGGGTAGGTTTTTAGTCAGTAAGAGTCTGAAACTATCTCCCGCTCTGCCCAAGGGCGGGGGATGGATAATTTTACCTACCATAAAAAAAAAAAACAAATCACCAACGTGTTAAGTAAACAATATGCAGTACTAGCTTCTACCAGCGGGTTCATCGTACGTTTCTCTATACAAACTTTAGATCCCCGTTTCAGCTTTAGGCAGTGAATTCCAGAAAATCGTTTATTAGTCCTCGCCTAAATCTTAAAAAAAAATCTTTGTACAGAATTTCAAGCTCCTAGTCCTAGCTAGTTTCGGCTGTTGGTATGTCAGTCAGTCAATTTCTCCTTTTATATTGTATACACAGCATTATTTTTAGTATTATATATGCGAAACCTGAATGTAATTTGTTCAGAATCAATAACTGAATCGTGTCCAATAATTAATTTTTACACCATGTTACATTTTTCTCAAAAATATTTAAAAGTTTCACAAGTTGGACACCACCGATACTAAGTACAATATACATACATAGATCACGGTAGGGCATTAGACACCAGCGCACAGCTGGAAGCGGAAGCAAAACAACCCCTCAGTGGCCTGGATGGCTCGATGACCATGTGTTTGGTTCGACAACCAGGTAACAAAAAGCTTATACTTTGTAATTTTTCATGATACAGTTATGAAATTTTGTACATAGATTCTTTGCATAAAAATACTAGACCCGTGTTTCGGGTTTCGCTTATTCTAAAAATAAGGTTGTATAGATAAATATATAAAGCGAATGGCTTGGTGAGGCTGAGCCTCGACAAAATGAAACAATACCTATACAGTCCGGCTCGCACGACACGTTTTAAGAGATGATAACTTCTCTACTACGTAGGCTGATACTGCAATATCATTTTAGGACACTGTAGGAGCTGCTACGTTATGTTCAATTGTTATAAGATGAACAAAACCAAATATTATATGATTAATCAAAGCGGAAGAAGTCATTGAATAAAAAAAACTTGTTATAACTAAATGTAAAAATAATACTAGCCGCTAGTAACAATAATGTTTTCGAAAATAATCCGTTGCCCAGAATGTGCAGTCAGTATAATGCTATATGCCCTAAACTAGACCATTTTTTGAACAGTTTTAGCGAGTTTAAAAATTATCTGTATAAATTGTAATAACATTACTGTCATTTGTTAACTTCTTCATGTTACTTCACCATTACTGTCACTAATGAAGCATGTTAAACATTGAATGCCAAGTACAGTTATAATTGGACTTCATATTAATGTACAGACACCAGCACGTCAATCTACCCCAATCTGTCAAATTTTACCAATCGAACATTAACCTTCGATTATTGTGATAAGGTTGAAAATCTATTAAAGAAATTTGACAGATTCAGGTAGGTTGATGTGCTGGCGTCTGTACTTGTGTTTACTGTCCTGATTTTCCTAGTTTGTAGTCACTGTACCTATTAAAATAAAATAAATTGAATAAATGTCTTGTTATTAAAGAAGCTGTTGGGCACTTACTCGTTCACTTTCTGATTTGCAGAGAATAATTTGGAATTGCAAAAAGAAAATCCAACCGAAGTAAAAGTATTTTAAAATCATTGTCAATTTTATTTGCCAGCGTTTACTCAGATTTCTATTCACGTGAGATCGTTTGATCAACTAGGTTGTATCTAAGACTAATTTTATAAATGAGGAGGGACACCGTGACTAATTTTGTTCGCAAATAAGTTCTGGGTAATCTAGTATGATGAGCCAATTTAACTTTATTCACTATAATGGCAGGAAATTAGCTATTATGGATTAAGACCAGGTAATATGAAGGTATTCAGGTTGTGGTGTTATGGCCCATTACAGCTTTGAGTAGGTACTGTAAAGGCGGAAGTGTAATAAAAGTACTTTGTTCTTAAAAACACTTAATGTTATGATTCATTATTGATAAAATTATTTCCGCCTAGCGTTTGGACAACCGATCTTGAAACAATTGACATTACATAATAATCTCATTTTCAATAAACTTACTCGAAAACCAGCTCTTATCCCACTGCGTTTAGGTATGCAACGGACCGTTTTCCACACTAGTTTTTTTTTTTTTTATGGTAGGTAAAATCATCCAATGACAAATCCCGCCCTTGGGCGGAGCGGGAAGTAGTGTCAGACTCTTACTGACTAAAAACCTACCCCGTTCCTTCGTTGCCTATAGTGCCGGGGCTGAGACTTCCTCTCAGAAAACGGCCCTTGACCCCAGCAGGCTTCGACCCTGCCTGCCTGCAGTTAGCAGGCTGGGCCTCTACGGTTTGCTGACAACTCCTTGAGGCGCGCGGGAACAGAACGCGCCGTCGACGACTTGGGCTCGGTCCGGTCTGTTACCGGACGATCGGACAGCGTGCTACCCATTGCACGCCGTTCGCAAGCCCGCGCCTACGGTGGCCGGAAATCGGGATCGGAATCCCGGCGGCGGCTGGGGCGAGCGCCCCGTTGCCTCTGCCTGATGCGGTCGGCCTCCTCCTTTGCTAGCATTACTGCTTCGCAGAAGGAGGCAACCGTCTGCCATCCCTCCTCACTACGGTCCATGGCCTGAACCAAGGCCCGGCGAGAGAGATCGCTGCCGCCGATCGCCCCCACGAGGACACGGCGATGCTCCGCCCAGGCGGGGCACACCTCTACAGTGTGCTCCACCGTGTCCTCCGGGTGTTCCGCACAGTGGCGACACCCGGGCGAATCCTCCGCACCCGGGCGAATCCTGTTTTCCACACTAGTGCGGAAAAGTGCGTGTGCTCTCCCCTGCCTCAGTTTTATTATAATAAAATTGTTTATCGTATCGGGCTGGGCGGGCTTCAACCCCCTCGAGGCGCGAATCAACCCCCACAAGCCAAAATTGTATTGTAAAAAGTCGTTTGACACACGTACAAATTCGTCACTGCAGCCCTCGGCTCCATAACACACTCGCCTACGGCTCGTGCCAATTCCGCCTCGGTCGCAATGAAAAACTTTTTGCATTTGTATCAAAACGTACAATTTTTTTCTATCCAATTCAAAAACCTATTAAAATATTATAAAGCATCAACCTTAAAAATAAATGAAAATGGCTGTGGGCAAAAAGGATGGTCGATGGGGACGAATGGTACTGGAGTAGCGACCAGGTACCAGAGGACGCAGCTTTGGAAGGCGTTCCACAAGGTAGACCGATGACCTGCTGAGAAGCACGGCAATCCGATGGATGCGAGAAGCACAGGAGCGGTCATTATATAATCAAAAAAATAAAATTTAAAATTATTCATTTATTTCACAAACAACCCCATATAAAAATCCCAAATAACAAATGTAATTTTCAGTTTTTTTTTATAATTTTAGCCACTTTTATCTCCATATCAGCACTGCCACTTAAAATAACTTTAGTTACACCGGCGACTGTATGCGTAATATTGCAGTAGATACGTCCTTTAGGAAACGGGAAACTTTTCGGTACAAATGGGATCGATAGATTTTTCAAATCATATTCACCCTGAAAAATAACAAGACATTGTTAATTTGCATAAAAAATCAAATCGGTTAGTGAACCTTAAAGCATGGACGAGACAGCGTTCCAACAGAGGCCACCCCGTGGGATTTAGTTCGGTCCGTACCTGTACAAGATTCGTGCGGAAACGACGCCCGGGTGTCGCCACTGTGCAGACCGCCCGGTGGACACAGTGGAGCACACAGTCGAGGTGTGCCCCGCTTGGGAAGAGCATCGCCGTGTCCTCGTGGGGGCGATCGGCGGCGATCTCTCGCGCCGGGGCTTGGTTCAAGCCATGCTCCGGAGCGAGGAGGAGTGGCAGGCGGTCGCCTCCTTTTGCGAAGCAGTAATGCTAGCAAAGGAGGAGGCCGACCGCATTAGACAAAGGCGCACACGCCGTCGCCGCCGCCGGGTTTCCGATCCCGATTTCCGGCCACCATAGGCGCGGGCTCGCGGACAGTGGGCAATGGGTAGCTCGCTGTCCGTCCGTCCGGTAACAGACCGGTCCGAGCTCAGGTCGTCTACGGCGCGCACTGTTCCCGCGCGCCTCAAGGAGTTGTCAGCAAACTGTAGGGGTCCAGCAGGTCCGAAGCCTACTGGGGCCAAAGGTTATGTGAGAATGTCACCACGGGCCCCGGGACAAAGGCAAGGAACAGAAAGGTAGGTTTTTAGTCAGTAAAAGTCTGACACTATTTCCCGCCCCACCCAAGGGCGGGATTTGTCATTGTATGATTTTACCTACTTTAAAAAAAAAAAAAAACATGGTTGGTGCTTGGTTTGTGTGTTTGGATTGTGTTGCGGCTACATGAATTTAATCCACGCGCCGACACGTTCCCAAATCAGTCATTGTGATCGAAACTGTGTTTGGGAAAACGTGCCCCCAGCCAAGGACGTTGAAGGTCATGGATTACAACTGCTGCTACTCTACACGGGTTGAAACTAGCATGGTCATCTCTGTTGGGACCCTGGTTTGCAACCGTCTGGTCTTGTAATTTATTGAGGGCTTGCTTGGATGCAGATGAACAGAAAACCCATAGTATTTTTATGGTGACGAAAAATCAAAAATCACAATATATTTTATTTTACATAGGCCTACATGGGCACTTTTAAAACGTCAGAAGTTAGTGCCAAATTGGTCGTTTTCTATGGAGAAGAACCGGCTCGAACACCATGGTTACTCTTTTAAAAAAAAATGGTTTATATTACAATATTTCCATATTATAGTCTTCTTCTTCTTCTTCTTCCTGCCCTTTTCCCATATTATTCATAAACATCATCATCTCTCTCGTTTTCTTTTATTCATAAATAAATTATGTAAGGACAATGTAGACCAGTCAATATTGTTGTCCAGAAAGCACAACAAAAATAATCATAAAAAATCAAATAATTCCACTCTAAAATACTTTCTTATAGTATAAAAGTCCCCCGACTGCGATGAAAATTTCAGTTTTGTAGATCAAGTAGTTTCCGAGATTCCGTGTTTAATCAACGAGTGACTACTTTCTTCACTTTTCTATAAATTAAGAAACATCTTGTTTTTTGATTTTTAGTTTATTTTTTAGACATGGCAGTCGTGTTTTTTAATTTTTTTAATTATTTGATTTTATTTTAATCTTTTTAGTGAAATGTCACGAAACTTTAAGATTTCGAGAATGTTTAGTATGAATGAAGTTTAGCAGTAAATGGTATGAAGAATGGTAAGGCCATTGGTCCAGATGGAATACCAGTTGAAGTGTGGAAGTTACTGCGTGTGGATGAATGGACGTGGTTAGCTTTGTTCTTCAATAAGTTGTTGCGGGAAGAAGCCATACCTGATGATTGGTGCAACAAGTAATTGGTGCCATCTATAAAAACAAGAGCGATGTGCTTGAGTGCAACAATTATAGTGGAATAAAGCTAATGTCACATATTATGAAAGACTGGGATAAAGTTATTGAAAGGCGACTGAGAGAAGAGAGTGTAATTTCACAGAACCAAATCGGTTTCATGCCTGGTCGGGGTACAACGGATGCCATTTTTGCTTTACGCTAGCTGTGCGAGAAATACAGAGGTGCGCATACCTCATGAGGTTCTGTGGTGGGCCCTTAAAGAGAAAGGTGTGCCTGGGCAGTATGTGCAGTTGATCCAAGCAATGTATTGTCAGTGTAGTACCCAAGTCCGGTCTACTGTGGGCAAAACTGTCAGCTTTAATGTGGCTGCCGGCTTACATCAGGGTCGGCTCTCAGCTATTACCTCTTCCAGATGATAATGGACGCTCTGTCGTCGGATATCCAGGAAGCGGCTTCCTGGTGTATGCTGTTTGCCGACAATATTGTGGTGATTGCCGAAAGTGGCCTAGAGGTCCAGAGCAGATTGAAGGTGTGGTGGCACAGACTGGAGAGTGTTGGACTAACTGCGATTTCGGCGGTCTCTCCGGTCCTGTGCCCTTAGCTCTCGCCGGAACGCCCATACCGATCTGCTTCGACTTTCGGTTTCTCGGGTCGCTTATCCAAAGAGATGGTGAGGTAGACCGAGACGTAACATGTCGGATCAACTCAGGATGGATGAAATGGTGACAGGCCACTGGAATAACTCGTGACGCAAGGATGCCCCTCAAATTGAACGGTAAAATCTAAAAGTACGTAATAATATGTGAAAAATACGGATGAAAAAAAATTGCATGTAGATGAAAATGTTGAGATGGATGTGTGGTGTGACAAAAAAGGATAAAACCGAGGAATTTGTATATTAGAGGAAGTTTGAAAGTGGAACCAGTGACCGAAAAGTTGAAGGGGAATCATTGTCTTGGTATGGTCATGTAAAAAGTAGGGATGAAACACATGTTACTAAAAAGGTTATGAGTATACATTTCGATGGATGAAGAGGGAGTGGGAGGCCAAAAAAAAGATGGATGGATTGTGTGAAGAGTGATATGAAAGAGAAGGAAGTTTGTGACAGCATGACGGGTAACAGGGCAGAATGGAAGAAGAAAACGTGTAGCGCCGACCACAAATAACATGGGAAAATGGCAGGAAGAAGAAGACGAGTCATAAATATAATTTGTAACAACCAATTTGCTTTGAAACTACCATGCCGTTTAGGTGATTGATATTGGATTTTAATATGACTTTTTGCTATCCAAACGCAGATGTGTAAAGTAAATTAATGATATTTGACTATAGGGGTCACCATAGCCAAAATTCGTCCTACCACTTATGGTAAAGAAAAAAAAACAATTTTCAAACTGGCGTACTGTATCGTACGATACATCAAATGACAGGGAAAAAAATTAAATAGTCATGGTCTCGTATAAATGCATATTATCATTTTATATTGAATATTAGGATCATCAAAGGCAACAAACGAAAATTACATTACATGAAGCTTTTGACGTATCTCATCGCGATCTTTGTACTTGGCTGATCTTTGTTTTTGATAATATAAAATTCGTTGAGGTATCGTAGTAATAAGGCAAACAAACAAAAAAAAAAATAACAAAAAAAATCTACAGTTTCGATTAACAGTGTAACGTATTTATATTTTTTAAATCCACTCGTCAAATCCTAGACGATAATCACATGCATTAACAGAATAAAAAAATAAAAAAAAATTGGGTGGGTGTTCATTTATTTATCTTACCCACCACATTGCATTTCCACATTTTTACAATAGCCTATGTTACTCGGGACGATGCAAGGATTCTAACGATACCTCATACGTGTAAATCGGTTCTGTCATTTAGAAGTTACGGTGGAATAAAGAAATTCACATACATACATACATGAACTCTGAAAACATAACACTCCTTTTTTGGGGCAGTCGTGTAAAAAAGTGAGTCATGGGATATAACCTACATAGGAAGTAACCTAAGAATTTGCGGAGTCAACAGTGTTCTCACATTTACATTATAGGTAGAAAGAGGCTATATAAAAGCAAGAAAAAACAAATAATTACAAATATCACTGCAGCAATTAATGATACAATAGTCTAAATAATATAAAAAATATTGCAAAAGCAATGTGTCGAAATAAAATAATAATAATAAATACATAATATATCATATATTAGAAACAAAGATGCAGTTAATAGACACATCTACACAATATAAATAATTTACCAGGGGGCCACATGTGCAGAAGCAGTCATGGCCAAACAAGCGTGTCTTCGACATAGTCTTTAATCTTATAATATGCTTTTTGGGTTATACACGCTTAATATGAGTTTTGAACTTTCCCTCGCTAAGTTCAGTTACCTCCTTAGGCAGCTATGCTGTTTACTAAAAATGACTTGCTGGTCTTAGCCAATCTTCATTTGGGTAATACAATTTCGTGTCTACTACGCGTACTTTTGTTATGAAAATCGCTTTTAATTTTAAAAAGCCCCAAATTTCTACAAACATACAAAATACTTTCCAAGATATAAAGAGAAGGCAAAGTCAGTATTTCGATTTCTTTGAATTTACCTCTGAGGGACTCGCGAGAACCCATTTTATAAATAGCCCGGATTGCTCTCTTTCGCAGTATGAAAATTGAGTCTACATCAGCTGCAGATCCCCACAGTAAAATGCCATTAGACATAATACTGTGGAAATAAGCATAGTAAAATAACCTAGCTGTGGCTACATCTGTCAATTGCCTCATTTTTCTTACTGCACATGCAGCTGAGCTTAACCTTCCTGAGAGATTTCTAATATGAGCGCCCCTACTGCAGTTTTGAATCGATAGTTATGCCTAAAAACACAGTTTCCGTAATAACATCAAGTTTTTTTTGCCGTCAAAAATTAGACTGACGCCAACTTGGGGGACATTGGGTAATGAAAACTTTATACATTTAGTTTTTTTTCCGCATTTAATAAGAGATTTTATAAAGCTGCGAACCATTTTAAAAGAACAGCCAGACTTGTAAGACATCTCCATTTTTTCTATCTACTTTAAAAATAAGAGAAGTGTCATCAGTAAATAGAATTATATTGGAGAAATTAGCCGACATGTAAGGAAGGTCATTAATTTAAACTAGAAAAAGGAAAGGGCCAAGAATTAAACCCTGAGGCACGCCCATCTTTACTAAAGACCCCGAGGACGTCGCCACATGTGCCAAATTTCTATTAAGGCTTAAAGAATAATTTCTTTATAAATAATTTTGAAGATTATTGTTTAATTTAACTTAACCTCTTGAAAATTCCTGTATATAGAGCAAAACTAAACCTTTGCATTTTCTAGATATACTTAGTGGCATTCTATAAACGAAATCGATTGTCAGAATATTAAAACGCATGAACCCAAAAATTTTGGACTCTTTGACAATCAATATTGCTAACAGAATATAGTGACATAGGCAAGGGCCTATGTCACTATTCATATATCTATCAGTCTATGTTTATAATTATTATTTTTTACTCGTAATATAATATCCGCACGTATATGATAAAATGTGTCATGATATGCATATATAATACATTTTTCATGAAAATATTTTTATTTAATGACGCAAATATGTATACATACCGGTGGATAAGGACAAGAACCGGTTCCTAATGCTTTTCGCACTGTTTCGCCGAAAATAATATCACGATTTATCATATCGCAAAATTGAAAATGCATTTCAACGAAGCTGCGGCAGTATCTGTTTGTTAGAAACTGGTAGAAGTAAAAGTCCAGCTGTAACAAATATCAATCAAGATTACAAAGACACTGTTCAAGCATATTTATTTGTGGATAAATAGTCCAATCTCTACGCACAGTCAAGCCCGGTATCCACGAAAGTGGAGAAGAGAGGAGACGAGAGGAGATGTGTTACGAAGCTGGCAGGTTATTTCCACCAAAACGCAGAGGAGAAGTGTAGTGGAGAGGAAATGTGAGCTTTGTGTAGCATTGATGTGAGCTGTGAGAGAAGAGGCGCGGGGAGAAAGCAGCAGGGTGCGGGGTGCGCGAGTGCGTGCGCCGCCCGACTTAATACTTCTCCGTTCTGCCGCACCGCTTGCTCGCTCACCGCACAAAATTCTATAGAAAAATTAGACATAAGTCCTCTCCATTTGATCCATTTCCACTAGAGCTAAGCGGAGAAGAGATGTGGAAATTACGAAATCGGATTCGTTTATTCAAACACATCTCCTCTCGTCTCTTCTCCTCTTCTCTCCGCTTTGGTGGATACCAGGCCTAACATGCAGTAGTTGCGTACAGTTTGGATTATTTATAGAATTATTTTCCATTAAATCCATTTACAATTAAAAATTATTTATGTGATGAAAACTAAAAATATTACGATATTTAAAACAATAAATAACGCAGCGCTGGTATTCTGTACTCACGTGTCGGTCTGTACTCTGACTGAAACTTGTAGCCATGATTATCCACCAACAAATTACTATTAAATACAATCTTGTGGAATCAGAAGTATGAAAATCGGTATAATATATCGGCAATATCACATTGTACTAGATCAATCTATCATCACTGACAGGACTATTGTTATCTACCTATCATTTAGAAATAGTGGTGATAGACCGACTAGAACGTCACACAATGATTGTTAATATAAGCTTAGGAAGTCTTTCATGACGAGAACCTCGTGACAGCTGAGAAAAATAAACTATCTAAGTTGCTTGACCTTATTCCCGAGGTTGTCGACATAAGGGAAGTGAATATACAGCATTATTTTCAATATGTGCGAAACCTGAATATAGTTTGTTCAGAATCAGTACCTGCATCGATTCCAATAATATTTTTTACACCATGATAAGATAAGATAGTCATTCACTTGCTAAAACATGAGTACAATATATACATCACAAAATGATAAAATACAATTTAGATCGTTATGTTTGCCTTGGACATTGGCATGCAAATATTTTCAAAATCATAAAATCATTCTAGCGAGTCATTAATTCAAATAATTAAAATACATATATATAGTACGGATACAACTCAAAGTAAAATTATTCGTCTTTTTTTTTTTTAACGTAGGTAAAATCATCCAATGACAAATCCCGCCCTTGGGTGGGGCGGGAAATAGTGCCAGACTTTTACTGACTAAAAACCTACCTTTCCGTTCCTCGTCTAGAATGTCAAATTGAGTAAATTAATTATTAAGCCAAAAAAATTTGGCTTCTAAAAAAACTTTAACGACACAAATTAAAGATAATTGCAATAATTCGGATCACATTTTAGACCTAAATTTACCCGCTTTCAACAACATTTCCCAGAAAGATTTGTGCTCACATGTGGAATCCAAAATAAGCGAGGGTGATATCAGGGGAGCGGCTAGGCTACTATTTAGCAGTGATGTGGTGGCGCCTTACTCTCCAGATACAATTTCAGCCCTGGAGAGTAAACACCCAGCGCCTGCGGATGACCTCACCTTTCCTGACGCTCCTGACACCCCTAATCCGGATTCACCTTTTCTCCACATTTCAGCGCCCCAGTTACTCGCAGCCGTGAGCTCCTTCAGAAGCGGTTCCGCCGGTGGCCTCGACGGCCTGACTCCTCAACACTTAAAGGACCTTTTAAGTTCAGGCGCCGGGGAAGCTGGTGAGTCGCTTTTGAAGGAACTTCTGGCTCTTGTCAAATTTATGCTCTCCGGTGGCGTGAACGATGCCGTCGTCGATGTCTTGTACGGGGCCAATCTATGTGCCCTGCGCAAGAGAGACGGTGGCATTCGTCCCATCGCCGTCGGGTGCACCTACAGGCGTATGGCAGCCAAAATTTGTTGCAAGATATATGGTCAGTCACTGACCAACAAATTCCAGCCCCTACAGCTTGGCTTTGGCTCGAGAGGGGGCTGTGAGGCTGCTGTACATGCCCTTGCCACTTTCCTGAATTCTGATAAGGGTGAGGTCATTCTCAAGGTTGACGTTAAAAACGCCTTTAATTCTGTTAACAGGGACACTTTGCTGGCTGAAGCAAAAAAAGAACTTCCAGAAATTTTCGGTTTTTTGTGGCAATGCTATAGGCACCCATCCAAATTATTATACAAAGACAAGGTTTTGGAATCTGCCGTTGGATGCCAACAAGGTGATCCTCTCGGGCCAGTCATTTTCAGCTTAGCTATCCATCCAATAATACAACAACTAAATTCCAAATTTAACCTATGGTATTTAGATGATGGAACACTGGGAGGTGATGTTGATACAGTTCTAAAAGATTTCCAATTTCTGACGGAGCAATTTCGATCCATCGGCCTCGAACTAAACTATTCGAAATGTGAAATTTTTGTTTCTGACAATACTGACAGACAATCAACTCTACAGAAATTTAATGCAATAGCCCCAAATATCAAAATTTTAGAAAAATGTTCACTGCACCTCCTAGGTTCTCCAATTTTTGAAGACAGTTTTTCCTTATTCATTGACGATAAAATAAAATCATTCAACGATATTTCGGACAGACTATCAAAAATTAACTTACATTCCGCTTTCACCCTCATTAGATATTGCTGTTTTGCACCAAACTTTATGTATTTTCTCCGCTCTTCCCCTTTATGGAAACAACCACATCTCTTAGACAAAATTGACGAAACCATTCGATACACTCTAACGTCCATCTTAAATGTGGCTTTGGATGACCGAGCATGGCTGCAAGCCACACTACCCATTCGCTTTGGTGGGCTCGGCATCCGCAAAATTTCTAGTGTCAGTCTACCGGCGTTCCTGTCTTCGGTCCACAGCACTCAACAGTTAATCGAAAGAATCTTAACTCCATCACTGGTTGACTGGGAGGTGCCGTGCTCGACCGATGCCGTGAATGTCTGGAAAGTGGCTTGCCCGGACAAGGCGTTGCCCGAAAATCCATCTTCCCAGAGACAGTGGGAT
This sequence comes from Leucania comma, assembly GCA_958295575.1. Taxonomy (NCBI): domain Eukaryota; kingdom Metazoa; phylum Arthropoda; class Insecta; order Lepidoptera; family Noctuidae; genus Leucania; species Leucania comma. Next base: position 21,014,110 of record OY282479.1, on the reverse strand, counting down.
GAGCCGCTCTGCAGGTTGGTACGGAATAATCTCATTAATCCGTCCACCAATACTGCTGAGCGTGCCCGCCTACTGGCTGTGGGGGAATGGGAGTCGGGTCTCTGGCTACAGGCTCTACCGTCACCCAACATAGGTACCATGCTGAGTGACACCACCTTCCGGATCGCTACATGCTTGCGTTTGGGTGCTCCTAGTGGAGCTCCACATCGATGTCAATGCGGTGAAGCAGTCGACCGCCTCGGACACCATGGCCTGTCCTGCAGTAGAAGCGCTGGTCGGATAGCACGGCATGCCAGCATTAATGACATCATCCGCCGAGCTCTCGTCATCGCCGGGGTGCCAGCTGTTTTAGAACCTATCGGCTTGGCACGTGACGATGGAAAGAGGCCAGACGGGATGACAATAATGCCCTGGAAGTTAGGTAGGCCTTTGGTGTGGGATGCAACTTGTGTCGACACCCTTGCGCCATCCCATCTTCTGAGTACGGCAGGCTGTGCTGGGGCGGCTGCTGCAGGTGCAGAAAATCTCAAACGGCGTAAATATAATAACCTTATCGGTAGTTACATGTTTGAGCCGTTTGGGGTTGAAACACTAGGGCCATGGGGTCCGAGCGCTCATCGAGTTGTTCGTGACATCAGCAAACAGCTAGTCGACTCTTCGCGTGACCAGAGGGCTGGGCTTTTCTTCGGTCAACGAATCAGCATTGCCATCCAACGTGGCAATGCTGCCAGCGTTCTGGGCACTTTTCCCATTGATATCGATGTGGATGAATTTTTTGATGCCCAATAAGTTCTTTTTCTACCCGTTTGTACATATTATTAATTTTTAATTTGTATATATATCTATTAAGTTTTATATCGAACTAGAAATCCATGTATGAAATATTGAAATAAAGCATTGATGTATTATTAAGTATAAAAAATAAATATAAAATGAAATGTCAATAAAAAATATAATACTAAAATTAGTATGTCACAAAATTCAAAATGTGTCACTAAAAACTCATTTAAATTGTAATATGCTTTATCTGCTAGGAAACTTGTAATTTTCTTTTCAAAGGTTAAATCACTCAGTTGCTTCCAGCTTTTAGGTATTTTATTATAAATTTTTGGAGCCATGAAAAAGACACTTTTACGCATGTTATTTTTTCCTAAATTTTTTTTTTTTTTTTCAATTCACAATTTGAACACCACTTACACTAAATATAACACAGGCTAGTCATAGCGAGCATTAAATATCAGCGCAAAGCAGGATTCAAGTACAAAACAATTCCTTAGTTGCCCGGCTGGCTCTGTGACCACATATTTGTGCGGCCAACCAGGTAACTAACATGACAAGCTTATAACTTTGTGATTTTTCATGATACAGTTTTGAAATGTTGTACATAGATTTTTTACATAAAAATACTAGACAGGTTTATCAGGTTCTGCATATACTAAAACTAATGTTGTATATAAGAGACACTATGCCGATTGTCGTGTTGGCCGATAGCTTAATAGCAAAGAGCCTCGACCGCCATCTGAAGAGATTCTCGTTTGGCTGTTGGATCAAGGGCTTGATCCAGAAAGCAGAGACGCGGTGCGTTAGAAGATTCCTCTCTCAGAAGCCCTGACTACCACTTGTTCCTGTTCACGATGCCGGTGGCTTACTTTATTTATCAATTAAATGCACACATGAGAATAGATTCAGACTCAGTATTCTCGGTATTATCCTTGGTATTATCTTCGCAATAAAATACCTACTGTTATATATTTTTATATAACTTAAATTATATTCATATAAGCTAAAAAAATACCTTTATTTTAGACCATGTTCAATTCATAAAACCTTAAAAAATATTTAAAATAACCGGCCAAGAGCATGTCGGGCCACGTTCAGTGTAGGGTTTCGTAGTTTCCCTTCCGTCACAATAAGTGTCCCCACTTGAGAGATACCGGACAAAAAGTAATTTACACAAGTGTTCAATGTAACTATATACTGTACAGGCAACACTTTCTATTCTAACAAACTTGCCTATCAAGTCACAATAGAATTTAATTAAACCCAATTTCTCACAATGTAGCAGAACCCTTAAACTACGATGACTATCAACCAATGTTATCCCCGTTCAAGTAAAAGAAATTATCGATCATGTCACGGAGGGTCATGAAAGCTCGAAGAATCTTAAGATTGACTTCTAGAAAGACACGTAATTACACAACGCCATCTATCGAACAAATTAAGAACAAATTAAACAAGCCCAAAGTACAGCGCCATCTCTCGGGAAATTGGGTTACAAACTAGAAGGGTTATGTATGTTGATTTTAATCATTCTTTTTATATTTGAAAGAAGATACGTTCAGGATAGTAAAATATGTACACCAAGTTAAAAAAATGCTTGCTCGGTTAAATTACAAACTTAGTTCAGAAATTATATTGTACAACTTTTCAAAAACTGTTTAACACATCAAGTTCAAAATAATTTTCCTAGAAAGTTTTTATAAAGTCCTACTTTGAGATTTTTTTTTCATATTTTCTAAACTTATGGTTCAAAAGTTAGAGGGGGGATTTTTTTTACTTTTGGAGCGATTATTTCCGAAAATGTTAACATTATCAAAAACTGAATTGATTGAAAACTGAGAAAATCCCTTTTAATTTTTAAAAGCCTATCACTACAGCTTGTTTTATTTAATTTCAACATCGACCCGTCCTTGTTGAAAGACCCTTTAGTTAGTTCAGAATCAGTAACTGAATTGATTCCAATAATTTTTACACCATGTTATATTTTTTCCCAAATATATTTAAAAAAGGTCACAAGTTGAAGACCACTGACACTAAGTACAATACAGGTCATGGCAGGTCATAGCGGGTGGCCCGGTGACTATGTATTTGTGTGGACAACCAGGTAACATAACAAGCTAATTTTGTGATTTTATATAGTTTTGAAATTTTGGTGATACATAAATTCTTTACATAAAAATACACATGTTTCAGGTTCCGCAAATACTAAAATAAGGTTGTGTTTTGTCTTTTGCATCATCACTTACCCCAGCGGAATTGTTCAGTGGTAAAAGCGCATACATGTATATGCGCACATAGTGCTTTGGATCCTGCCGATTTAACCTTTTACTCTGAATAGTGACGTTTTTGTAATGTTCCGGGTCAAACCAATAAACTGTTGGACGTTCAATGCTGAAGTAAGTTACCTATGACAGAAATTATTAAAACTATTAGAAGGAGAAAATAAAATAATAAAAAACTGGGCAAGTGCGAGTCGGACTCGCACACTGAGGGTCCCGCACAAACTTACCTATGGTTTTTTTTATTTTTATTGGTAGGTAAAATCATCCAGTGACAAATCCCGTCCTTGGGCGGAGCGGGAAATAGTGTCAGACTCTTACTGACTAAAAACCTACCCTGTTCCTTCCTTGCCTTGGTTCCAGGGCCCTGGTATGCATTTTCATACCTTCCCAAAGCCCCAGAGTAAGCTTATGGTAACATTTCATTTTCCGAATCGCGTTACAATTTTTTTTCAACCGCAAAAAGAAAATTGTGACTTAACTACAAATTTACAGTAATCAGATTTTGTCCTATACTTATGCTATGGGACCTTGCTTCATGCCAAATTTCAGGATGTACTCTATGAATTTTGATTCCCTTGAAAGTGGCGAAATAATCTTTTTTTTCCGTTAAGTACGTTCGCAGACTTGAGTACATGGTTTAAATTTCAACTCGATACCTCCAAGCGTGCCCGAGATAAAGGGTCTTGGTAGACAGACATACAGACAGACAGACAATAAAGTGATCCTATAAGGGTTTTGTTTTTTCTTTTGACGCACAGAACCCTAAAAATGGTCAGATGGTCAATAGAGAGAAGTTGTTTCTACGGTCCCTTGAAGCTGCGAAAAAATCAAACTTCTAAGTTAAAAGATAAAGCCATGGGAACCGATTACTTTTCCGAATTCATTTTGTTCGAATTTCATTTGACCGAAAACTATTGACCGACGTCTTTTTTGCTATATGTATTATTTGACACATTTTTATATCATCGAAATATCATGTGCCATAGGTATCATTTTACCGAAGTGCTATTGGCCGAAGCCTCTCTTGAACTTTTTTCATTTGCCAAATGATTTATTTGCCATATTTTCATCACACCGAAACAACAGTTTATAGAATTTTGGTCACAAAGATATACACACATTAAAAAAGTTTGAGATCACTTTGATAAGTCGAAATCGTTTTTGTTACGTTAGAGTAAAACGTTTTTTTTTTTTTCTTTTTTTTTCTAAGATTCTTCATTTAAAAATCAAATAATATAATAATATTCCACTAGTCTACTCAAGTCTCTAGTCTACTGGACTAGAAATTAGCACTCAGACCATCAGGAATTGCTTACACCAGGTTAGGTTACGAGCGAAGAGATCCTGGCGAGGACCCCTGAACTCACAGCAACGACAGCGACGCAGATGGACGACAGGATGCAGTGGGCTAGACTCCGCCAAAATGAAGAAAACGACGAGGAAAACATTTGGCGGAATTGTGTCTTCATTGACGAGTTTAAAATTAGCACTCATCCAGACAATCGAGGTCTTCGTGTCTGGAGAAAACGCGGAGACGCTGAAAGACAAAGAACTGCCATCGGAACCGTTCAACAAGGCGGGAAATCGGTATCCTTTTGGGGCGGTATAATGATTGATGCTAGAACGCCGTTGATCCCGTATCGTGGCTTTGTACCAAACCATTGCTATTGATGGAATTTTCAGGTAATTTAGAATAAACCATGCCCCTCGATTCGTAATGGTTGACGATAATGCACAGCACATCAAGCTCAACGAATCAACGCTGCTCTGCGTGAATACGATATTACCAGGTTAGACTGGTCTGCCGGCTCGCCTGACTTAAGCCCGATAGAGCACGGGTGGGATGCTGTCAAGCGAGCTGTTCGGAACCGTCAGCCACCTCCCCAGACAGTACCAGCGATCAGGGAAGCCGTTATTGAAGAATGGGACAAGTTGCCACAAGAAATGCTGGATAACTTCTGGATTCTCAGCATGCCAAGAAAGATTGCCGCATGTGTTTAAGCCAGGGGAGGAGTTATCTTGTACAAAATAAAAATAATTGCCTAATAAATGTTAACAATACTTAATTAAACCTCTTTCTTTCAATTATTTATTAGTCAAAAGTGCATTAGGACTTTTAAATTAAATTTTTGCTAAAAAAAAAAACAATTAAATTTTTTCATTTCAAAAATTGTATCTTTTTACAAAAAAGATGTTACGTATGCAACATTCCTTTAAAAACTAAAATTTAAAAATATTCTATCTTTTGCTAGTGATCTCAAACTTTTTTGATGTGTGTAGACAGTTATAGTACGCGGTAATTAACTTGAACCATTTGCTATGGTTGCGCGCAACCCTCCACTTCGATTTTTTTTTTTTCCACTTCGATTGGAACCCGAAAATTGGTTACTGCGCATTCAAGGTCGACTGCCATGATGGTTCAACTTGTATGACGAGGATTATAACCGTTTTCGGTTCTCAGTCGAGGAGGGGAGTTGCGCGTAGCTATAACGGAAAGTTCAACTTATTTGCCGCGTACCTTACTAGGTAGTATTTTCAATATTAAATTAAAATAGTGTCATAAAATTCAATATGTTGTGCTAAAAAATTTAGTGTTGTTGCAAATCCGACTTCACACAGTCTTGTCTGCCCTACCCCTAGAGTGTAATTCAAACCCGCGTAGGCGCGGAGGGGTAGAGCGGCCCGCGAGCTTAGGAGCAGGTGATTTGAAGGCCGCCGCGGCTGAGGCTGGCCCGCGAAGCCGAAGCTGCGGTGGTGAGCGTTGAAACCATTTGCGACGATAAGCTCGCGTGGGACCGCCCAAACCCCGCAGCGCCGGAGCAGAGACAGAAGACCTTTTATGGTGGTATAATGAAGGTTCGGAAACATAATACTTCGAACAAATGTTATTTCGGCTGAGTGTAACATCGACGTAAAGTTTTTCGACCAAATGAAACGTTAGAATAACGAAACAAATCGAATTGAGAATAGGTCAATTGATACAGTGGCAGACATGACTTCGAAAAAAAAAACGAAACGATAATAGTTGAACAGTTTAGGTGAAATGAAATTCGGTAAAACGTTTTTCGAACTTATGATAGGTTCCCTATAGCCATTTATGTCGCAAAAAAATACGTTTTCGACACTCTCAAGGAATCAAAATTCATAGAGTACTTCCCATTGACCCAGAATCCTTAAATTTGGCACAAAGCAAGGTCTCATAGCAAAAACAAAGGAAAAAAATCTATGAACTGTAAATTTGTATTGCACAAAATAAAATTTATGAATAAGAATATAAATACTCACACTTTCAGAAAAACACTTATTAATTTGGTGAAGCCAAAAAAAAACCAGACCACTGATGAAATATTTTAAATTCATTTTATATTTTGTGCTTTATGATAGGCAAATTTTTCTACGTGTAATGTCCATTTAGTAAACGACGATCCAATGATTTAAAACGATTCAATTTTATTTTGATAGAGATAGTCTGGAGATAGGCGATTTGCAATTGAGATAGCTCAGAAACGCTTGTTATGTTTTTTTAAGGTTGGGGCGACACAACCAACTACTACTGTATTGTGGGGTTTTTTTCTAAGATAGGTGAAATCATCCAATGACAAATCCCGCCCTTGGGCGTGGCGGGAGATAGTGTCAGATTCTTACTGACTAAAAATCTACCCTGCTCCTTCATTGCCTTCGTTCCAGGGGAAACACAAAAACGTAAAGAACAACGGCGAAGAAATTATTAAGTGTCTACATATATCACCATGATATATACTTGCGAAATATTTTCCTAAGTATTATCAAATCACGCTAACAGCCAGGCAAAGTAGAGCAAAAAAAGTCGTCATAATTAGAAACTGAATTGAGTACATTTTTCACGATAGTAAATAATAATAGATTTAATTTTTTTTTGCTGGTATCGTGACTTTTGGCGAAACTGAACTCTTAATGTTGCTACTAATATAAATCTTGGTTAGGTAACATAATCCTCAAGAATTTAAATATCATAACGGAAAGATAATATACTCCGTTCATTCTTCGTGGGGGCGATCGGCTGCAGCGATCTCTCTCGCCTTAATCACTCCGGACCATGGCCTGAACCCTTGGTTCAGACCTTGGAGGAGGGATGGCAGGCGGTCGCCTCCTTCTGCAAAGCAGTAATGCTAGTAAAGGAGGAGTTCGACCGCATCAGGCAAAGGCAACGGGGCGCTCGGTCCAGCCACCGCCGGGATTCCGATCCCGATTTCCGGCCACCGTAGGCGCGGGCTTGCGGACGTCGTGCAATGGGTAGTCGCTGTCCGGTAACCGACCCGACCGAGCCCAAATCGTCGACGGCGCGTACTGTTCCCGAACGGCTCAAGGAGCTCTCAGCGAACCGTAGGGGCTCAGCCAGCTAGCTGCAGGCAAGCAGGGTCGAAGCCTGCTTGGGTCATGGGTCAGCTTCCGAAAGGAAGGCCCGGCCCCGGCAAGATAAGCAACGAAGGAACGGGGTAGGTTTTTAGTCAGTAAGACTGACACTACTTCTTGCGCCGCCCAGGGGCGGGATTTGTCATTGGATGATTTTACCTACCATAAAAAAAATCGTTCATCTTGTCGTACATCATTGATTGGAAGACGAACTGTCAGGGGCCCTAGTCTGCTATTTTTTATACATTCGTCATTCCAACACGATTCCTTTGTCATTTTGCAAAAATTTCGTAATCTGTTAATTCCTAATGGCCGATGATTGGTCGGTCAGTCTCGTAATAGAATTGTGGTACGAACTGCCTTGAAACGAATTAAAAGCAACTGCACGGTCACTGATCAAAGGAACTTACAATTTTTGCTGATTATCGCATACGTCAGACATTCATTTGTCATTATGTTCGAGATTACTATAATATTCTATATCTTTCAATGGAGTGTCAAGGTTGACCATTGGAAAGTCATAATGACGCCATTACATTGGTAGATTACCAAACTTGTCAAAATCAACAATTCTGACACTATTGTAATAGCAGACTTGAGGCTCAGATGGTACGCTCATACAATGACTGTTATTATGTACCTAGGATGGGCCAGGCATCAATGAAATCATGAGGAATGAATATAAAAGAAAAACGATTTTTTTATCTTTACCTATACTTGACCTCCCAGTCTTAGAAAAATATTTGCGAATCCATTGATTCAACTATTACGTTTGTTGTATCAGGTTGGGTCCACCATGGAATAAAATTGGAAACTGGCCTCCAAGCATTCAGTAAAGAGAGGCAACGTGGCCATGACCTAGTCTTTCCCAGGTACCTCGACGGGTCTTGAGGTGGTGTTTTTTTTGCTTTTTTTTATACTTACACATGTAATACACATGTCATAGACATGTAACTCTTTTATTAACTTGCGCTTAAAATTTTAAGATATGTTGAAAGTCAATAAGTAAATTTATTTTTTTGCTTTTATTGTAAGCACTTAAATGGTTATTACTATAAACAAGCAACACTTAACCGCTGTCAATACCACTTTGTACAACTATAACACTATTTTAAATTCACTTTTCTGACAACGTTATTTTTTTCTTATATTCGATACCTCAAACCTTCGTTATTTATGGTCCTATTTAGAATTTTTTAATTTAAACTATACAAATGCTTCCAGATTGGTTTCAAGTTTTTCAAAATACAGTTCTGATGATGAAATTAATCTATGAAGCATTGAGGGAATTCCTCAAGTATTTAGTCATTTCAGTATCTTCATCAAGAACTCAAGTTTCAGTCAAAAAGTATCATTTGATTAAGTGGAACTGATTAAAAAGACCAGAAAAGGCTAACGGAAGTACACACTCACATAGATATCATAGGTAATGAAGATAATTAGACTAACTATAACCATAGAAATAAATGACTCTGAATTTATGTTGAAAATAGTACCTATCATCAAATTAATCTATCTAATAAGCACACATGCACTTTCATGCCCCACATGATACGATGTTTTTTTTTTAAGTAGGTAAAATCATCCAATGACATCCCCCGTTCTTGAGCGGAGCGGGAGATAGTGTCATAGTCTTACTGACTAAAAATCTACCCCGTTCCTTCTTTGCCTTGGTTCCAGGGCCCTGGTATGCATTTTCATACCTCCTCAGAGCCCCAGATTAGGCTTCGACCCTACTGGGCTCCTACAGTTTGCTGACAACTCCTTGAGGCGCGCGGGAACAGTGCGCGCCGTAGACGACTTGGGCTCGGTCCTGTCTGTTACCGGACGGACGGACACCGAGCTACCCATTGCCCGCCGTCCGCAAGCCCGCGCCTACGGGATCGGAATTACGGCGGCGGCTGCGGCGTGAGCGCCGGTACCTGATGCTGTCGGCCTCCTCCTTTACTAGCATTATTGCTTCGCAAAAGGAGGCAACCGCTTGCCACTCCTCCTCAGTCCGGACCATCGCCTGTACCAAGACCGGGCGCGAGAGATCGCCTCCACCGATCGCCCCTACAAGGACACGGCGATGCTCTTCCCAAGCGGGGCACTCCTCTACCGCATGCTTCACAACTTTAAGTTCGTGTGGGTTAAACAAGGCACCATTTTTGCAAGAGAATAAGAAGCGCGAGCATTTGCCATTGCCTTGCAGACTGAGTTACTAAGCAGTGGTCCAACCAGCTGTAGGACCCGTACACGTCACTTACAAAAGTAAGCGTACCCGAGTCAATACCTAGCATTTCTACATCCACACATAACCAATATTGTTCGGTACAATAATTGATTAGCTCGTTGTAAAATAATCCGTATGGCTCAGCATTGTAATCGCCTAATATATATACAGATTCAATGCCGTAATCATCAATTATTGCACTTACCAAACTAAACTCAGTCCGTAAACTCCGCAATATTGTCCGCCTAGTTCGTAGGCATATGTATATTCATCACTATTACGGGCCGGTCACTCGTTATTATTTTAATGGCACAAATACGCTCACTACCACAACGTAACACAGACACTTGTTGAAATAAGCTACTTTCCCACAGCAAGGCAACGCCCCCAAAGGGTCGCCCACGTAGCATACCTGCTGATGTGTCCACTGCCGAAATTCCCGTGTAGCCGAACCCGCTGTCCCCGCTGTCGATCGTACCTAAGTAAGGTATCTCCTCAGGAAGTAGCCAGGTTTCCTGCAACGCCACCAAATCACAGAAGCGACAAAGCTCCCTCACACTATCTACGGAAAGTTTTACGCTCCTGCAATTGAAACTTGCAAAACGATATGGTCTTTTATCCATTATTGTTTTTATTCAAGCCAGCCGCAGATATAAGTCCGCTCGAATTGCGACGCTTAAAATTAACAAAACGCCTAAATATTATTCGTCCAGGCCATAGATTTTCATCCAAATATGATGGTAACTTGGACTCTGAAACGAAAAATTTGTAGGCAATGTGACTCTCATTTTTTTTTCATTAATATTTTCTATAGCGACACCGTTTCCTGTGTCTTCAAATGAATATAACGGATTATTTCATCTTCAGACGTTTCACTATGTATATTAGTGTTAAAAACGGGGACTTTCCTATCTGCTGCTTTAAGTTGGCACTCCACGTCTGTCGCCACACCAGTCCTGCCAATATATCGGTACTTAGGCCGATTTTTCTCTTTGCCATCTGTCCTCATTATTGTTTATATTACACGGAGACCCCTGTTGCGCCACCGCATCGTCATTAGCGACAACCGCTTCGCCACCATCAGAGGTCCGGCGAGAGCACTCAGGTGGCACTGACTGAGACGACGTCATAGTCATGCTCGCCTGAGTGGTTGCACATTCATTCGTCGCACTCATCGCCCGAGTGTGAGTCACCGCGGCACTCGCACCTGCCACTAATGACCGTTGGTGCCGCGAACATGACTCACTTTTATTTTGTTTTCGTTTGTACCTGCTTAATTTTTCTGTATTGCGGCGTTCTCTGATTGAGATCACTACTGTTCTCATTTATATTGCAAAATTCATCGACAGAAGAATTATGCAGGTGTGACAGTCCCATAGGCCTACTATCCAGTAGCCAAGCTCCTCGTTTTGCATTTATTTTGAACGCTGATGTGGGTGGAATGAATCATTTCTGACTTGTAACAATTCCGTTCTAATTCATTATTCCCCGAGAGGACGCCGGCGTCCGCACACCTATTGTCTTTCTATTGTGTCTCTAATTACGGTATTCAACAGGTTAAGGTCCTTAAAATTTTCTAAAGTAACATATGTATTCTTTATCTCATCCATTGCTGCTTGCATTCAAACCAGATCCTTCAAGAGCTTCGTACAGTCCAGATGGTCAAAAGTAATAGGTGGCAATTTTTCAAGCCAGTGGGCCACAAATACTGGAATATCATCCGGCTCAGCAGATTTGAACAAATTTATGTTATCTGTTAAATCTCTTTGTTCTTTGCCTTTGTTTTTCATATCATATCATAATTGTCAATTTTAAATTAAACGCATGATTTATATACCTCCGATTGTTGTGAATAACGCCGTTGACAATTATGTAATTGTATAATTTTAAGTTTTAATTATTGTTATTTTTTGTTATGTGATTGTTTGTTATTCCAAATCAATCAAATTAAAATGTACTATTCTTTCTTATCCGATTCAAAAAACTATTAAAATATTATAAATCATCAACCTTAAAAAGAAATGAAAGTGGCAGTGGGCAGAAAGGATGGTCGATTTGGACGAATGGTACTGGAGTACCACGTACCGGAGGACGCAGCTTTGGAAGGCCTTCCACAAGGTAGACCGATGACCTGCTGAGGATCACGGGAATCCGATGGATGTGAGAAGCACAGGAGCGGTCATTATAGAAATAATAATCAAAAAATAAAAATAAAAATTATTCATTTATTTCACAAACAACCCCATATAAAAATCCCAATTAAAAAAGGTAATTCTCAGCTTTTTTTTTAAATTTTAGCCACTTTTATTTCCATATCAGCACTGCCACTAGAAATAATTTTGGTTACACCGCCGACTGTATACGACACATTGCAGTAGATACGTCCTTTAATAAATGGGAAACTTTTCGGTACAAATGGGATTGAAAGATTTTGCATATCATATTCACCCTGAAAAATAATAAGACATTGTTAATTTTCATAAAAATACAAATTGGCAAGTCAACCTTAAAGCATGGACCAGACGGTTGTAATTCCAGCGTTCCAACAGCGTCCACCACAGTTGGTGCTTGGTTTGTGTGTTTAGATTGTGTTGCAGCTACATGGATTTAACCCACGCGCCGCCACGATCCCATATCAGTCATTGTGATTGAAACTGTGGTTGAGAAAAAGCGCCCCCAGCCAAGGGTGTTGAAGGTTTACAACTGCTGTCTACACGGGTTGAAACTAGCAAGGTCATCTCTGTTGGGATCCTTGTAATTGAAGGCTTGCTTGGATGCAGATGAACAGAAAACCCATAGTATTTTTATGATGATGAAAAATCAAAAGTCAAAATATTTTTTATTTTACATAGGCCTACATGGGCACTTATAAAACGTCAGAAGTTAATGCACAGTTCCAAATTGGTCGTTTCCTATGGAGAAGAACCGGTAAGAAACTCTATGGTTACTCTTTAAAAAAAAATGGTTTATTTCCATATTACAATATTCATAAATAAATTATGCAAGGACAATGTATACCAATCAATATTGTACTAGAAATTACGACAAAAATAATCATAAAAAAATGAGTCATGATAGGAAGTAATCTAAGAATTTGCGGAGTCTACAGTGTTCTCACATTTACATTATAGGTAGATAGAGGCTATATAAAAGAAAGAAAAAAACAAAAAATACAATTATTAATAAAACAATTACATTATCCAATGGTCACAAAATATAAAAAATTGCAAAAGCAATGTGTTAAAATAAAATATAATAAAAAAAAAATCTGATAGCCTATTGTGTGTCCCACTGCTGGGCAAAGGCCTCCCCTTTCTCCTTCCAAACTTCTCTGTCTAGGGCAATCTCTGGCCAATTTTGCCCCGCAAACATGATCAGATCGTCACACCACCTTCGTCGTGGTCGACCTCGACGGCGTCGACCTTCCTCAGTCAATAAATACGTATCATATATTAAAAACAAAAATGGAGCAGTTAAAAGACACATCTACACAATATCAATGATTTACCAGGGGGGCACATGTGCAGAAGCAGTCATTGCCAAACAAGCGTGTCTTCAACATAGTCTTTAACCTTATAATATGCTTTTTGGGTTAACACACGCTTAATATGAGTTTTGACGAAATAGAAATGAAAAAAACCCTTGTTTTGATAAATTAAAAAAAAGCACGCGGGTGATAAACATGCCATATCGAACCTAATCATAGTGCGATAAGAGGTAGTTTACGAGTAAGTGCATTGAAAAATGTTTTTATATAATTATGCAAATATGCATACATACCGCTGGATAAGGACAAGAACCGGTTCCTAATGCTTTTCGTATTGTTTCGCCAAAAAAAGGGTCACGATTTACCATATCGCAAAATTGAAAATGCATCTCAACGAAGCTGCGCCAATATCTGTTTGTTAGAAACTGGTAGAAGTAAAAGTTCAGCTGTAACAAATATCAATTAAGATTACAACGACACTGTTCAACCATAATTATTTATTTGTGGATAAATAGTCCAATCTGTACGCACAGTCAAGCCCTGTATCCACCAAAGCGGAGAGGAGAGGAGCCGAGAGGAGATGTGTTGACAAGCTGGCCGGTTATTTCCACCAAAGCGCAGAGGAGTAGTGTAGTGGAGAGGAGATGTGAGCTTTGTGTAGCACTGATGTGAGCAGAGAGAAGAGGTGCGGGGAAAAGACATCTCTCCTCTCCGCTTGATCCATTCCCACCAAAGCTAAGCGAAGAAGAGATGTAGAAATAACGAAATCGGACTGGTTTATTCAAACACATCTCCTCTCGTCTCCTCTCCTCTCCACTTTGGTGGATACCAGGCCTAACATACAGTAGCTGCGTACAGTTCGGATTATATAAATAAATGTCATAAAATTTAACAAGACTGAATAATTTTAATCGTGCATAATTCAATGTGCATCACAATCAACACACCGGCGCGTAGTGCAACGAATGTAGGTATATGTATTATGCCTTGGGCAGCTAAGCACTACAGACGAATTGCAGTCAGCGCAAAATATTAAATGAGAAAGAGAAATTATAGTTGCTGTTAACAAAGGGTATTTTGAAGAAAAAAAAAGAAAAATATCACGGTCGGATGATGCATGTGTATTTTAATGTTATCAGTAAAGTGAACTTTAGTGATTTAGAAGAAGGAAACTGAAAATAGAAAAAAATTATATAGGCCGAAGGTGAGTGTTTAAAGAAATTACTATTTTAATTATTATTTATTTATTTATTTATATTTATATATACTTTATTGTACACCAAGATAAAAAGATTATACATTTTTGATTTTTGAGTCGGGTATCATAATGACCGCCATGAATGTCACGAGGATGTGTGGCGACAGCGACTACCAATGCAAGTACCGGATGCAAGTAGGCCAGACACGTAAGGTATGTAACCATAAAAACAAATGATTAAATTTAGCAATATTAGTATTAAAATTCCTGAGTACGTAAACGTGTGCTTTGTTTCGTACAGGTCCTCCAACTACGCGGGAACGTAAAGTGTTGCGGATGGCATCAGCACCTCCGGACCGTGGATATAACTATAATGAAATGAGCAGTCAACAGGTGCCCAGAGAGTCTTCACCATTCACATATCGGGGTTACGTGTAAGCTATTTTATATTTCCATGCAGCGTATTCTACATAGTAGAAGAAACATTTACTGTAGTTAAAACTCAATGTAGGCGGTTTATATAATTGAGACATTAAGAGTGACCATATCTAGTTTCCTTTGTGCATCTAGCAGGTACTGCCGTAAACGCATTCTGAACGTATGGATGCTGCCCAGTACTCTTAATGGTGGTGGAGTGTTATTCCATACCTTGGAAGCCCTCCTATGAGTCTGGGTTGAGAGTTGCTGCGCACAAAGCATACTGGCGCTGATGTTGTAAACCTACAATTGTACCCTTTTTAGTTTAGTGGCTTATTATCTAATTTCATTATTTGATAAAATAATTAGCCTCGAATATAATCACAAAACTACATAATTCAAATAACGTTACAAAGCTATTTGAGGCAACTGTGACTGCGCCGCCAAATATACATTATTTTAAGTATAGGTATGACAAACCTGAATATAGTTAGTTCAGAATCAGTAACTTAATTGATTCTAATAATTTTTAATATAAAAATATAACATGGTGTGCCATGTTAAACCCAAAAATATTTAAAAAAGGTCACAAGTTAGACACCACTGACACTAAGTACAATACAGGTCATGGCAGGTCATAGCGGGCATTAGGCGTCAGCGCACAACGGTTTGCGAGAGCAAAACAACCCTTCAGATGCCAGGATGGCCCGGTGACTATGTATTTGTGTGGACAACCGGATAACATAACAAGCTTATAACTTTGTGATTTTTCATGATACGGTTTTGAAATTTTGTAGATACATAAATTCTTTACATAAAAATACTAGACACGTGTTTCAGGTTCCGCATATACTAAAATAAGGTTGTGTTTTGTCTTTACCATCATCACTTACCCCAACGGAATTGTTCATTGGTAAAAGTGCATGCAAGTATAATCGCATATAGTGCCGTGGATCCTGCCGATTTAACCTTTTACTCTGAACCGTGACGTTTTTGAGATATTTCTGGTCAAACCAATACATTGTCGGACGTTCAAGGCTGAAGTAAGTTACCTATGACAGAAATTATTAAAACTATTAGAAGGAGAAAATAAAATAATAAAAAACTGGGCAAGTGCGAGTCGGACTCGCACACTGAGGGTCCCGCACAAACTTACCTATGGTATCATTTCAATTTCCGAATTGCGTTACGATTTTTTCTCAACCGCGAAAAAATTTTACTAAACTACAAATTTACAATAATCAGATTTTATCCTAGACTTATGCTATGAGATCTTGCTTCATGCCAAATTTCAGGATTTACTCTATGAATTTTGATTCCCTTGAGAGTGTCGAAATAATCTTTTTTTTCGTTAACTTAAAAGTTTGATTTTTTTCACAGATTCCAAGAACCGCAGATTTGAGTTCATGGTTTAAATTTCAACTCGATACCTCCAAGCGTTCCCGAGATAAAGGGTCTTGGCAGACAGACATACAGACAGACGGACAATAAAGTGATCCTATAAGGGTTTTATTTTACCTTTTGACGTACAGAACCCCAAAAAGAAGAAGAGATGTAGAAAAAAAGAACTTAAATTGAGTTTTTTTGTTTTTCGTAGATACACGTGTCTATGTCCCAGCCAACTAGCAAGAAAAAAAAAAAAGAATAAGAATAAACAAGAATTAAAATTTATTGAATGTAAAAATAATTTGGCTGGGCAGCGTTCGGGAAGCTGCACGGTATCTTCTTGTCCAATATACCACAGTGTCTCAAGACGAAAGTCTATGACCAGTGCGTGTTGCCAGTGATGACATATTGCTCCGAAATGTGGTCGCTTACAATGGGCCTCATCAGAAGACTTAAAGTCACCCAAAGGGCAATGGAAAGGGCTATGCTTGAAGTTTCCTTGCGTGATCGAATCAGGAATGAGGATATCCACAGGAGAACCAAGGTTACCGACATAGCACGAAGAATTGCCAAACTTAAGTGGCAATGAGCAGGGCACATTGCTCGCAGAACGGATTGCCGTTGGGGCCGGAAGGTTCTGGAATGGCGACCACGTACCGGAAGACGTAGCGTTGGAAGGCCTCCTACACCGACCGTGGACCGATGACCTGGTAAAGGTTGCGGGAATCCGGTGGATGCAAGACGCAGATGACCGTTCATTGTGGCGACACTTGGGGGAGGCCTATCTCCAACAGTGGATGTCTTTCGGCTGTAATGATGAATGATGATGAAAAATAACCCAACCGTAACTGGCCATTCATTTAATAGCTTATCCACATAACTAATCGGTGCCATTAAACACAGTTCAGGTTGTGTCTTTTTTAACCTTTTGAATACCATAATTAGAGTCACAATAGAAAGACAATAGGTGTGCGGACACTGGTGTCCTCTTAGAACTCGACAGTATTAAGTAAAGAAATGAATTGAGAAGAATTCTTGACTGTGTAGAAGACTCTTAAACTGACTCTGAAACATAAAGCTAAGTTAGTACCATTATGCCTACTTTTTTTTTTTTTTTTAGTTGGTGGGTAAAATCATTCTATGACATCTCCCGCCCTTGGGCGGAGCGGGAGATAGTGTCAGACTCTTACTGACTAAAAACCCACCCCGTTCCTTCGTGGCCTTAGATACCAGGGCCGGGCTTTCCTTTCGGAAGCAAACCCTTGGCCCCAGTAGGCTTCGACCCTGCCTGCCTGCAGTTAGCAGGCTGGGTCTCTACGGTTTGCTGACAACTCTTTGAGGCGCGCGGAAACAGTGCGCGCCGTTGACGACCTGGGCTTGGTCCAGATGGTTACCGGACGGTCAGACAGCGAGCTACCCATAGCTCGGCGTCCGCAAGCTCGCGCCTACGTTGGCTGGAAATCAGGATCGGAATCGGAACACCCGCGTCGGCTGGGCCGTGAGGGCCGTTGCCTCTCGCGTGCGGCCTCCTCCTTTGCTAGCATTACTGCTTCGCAGAAGGAGGCGACCGCCTGCCATCCCTCCTCGCTCCGGACCATGGCCCGTACCAGGGCCTGGCGCGAGAGATCACCGCTGCAGATCGCTCTCACGAGAACACGGCGATGCTCTGCCCAAGCGGGGCACACTTCGACCGTGTGCTCCACCGTGTCCTCCGGGCAGTCCACGCAGTAGTGGCACCCGGGCGTCGGTTCCGCACGAATCCGGAACAGGAACCTCCCGAACTTACCGTGTCCGGTGAGAACCTGGGTCATGCGGAAGGTTAGGACGCCGTGAGGTCTTTCCAGCCACGCTTCAAAGAGGGGCCTTACCGACCATTATGCCTACTTAAGGCATAATGGTACTAACTTAGTTTTAAGTTTTACTAACACTTTTATATAGAACTAGCTTTTGCCCGCGGCTTCGCTCCCGCTCTACCCTACTCAACCCTATTCTACCCTTCACTATCCTACTCTACCCTACTCTACCCTACTCTACCCTACTCTACCCCACTCTACCCTAATCTACCCTACCCTACTCTACACTATAGTACCAATAAATGAGCAGGTTTTGAATATATTTTTTTATTTAACGGGTTCTAAGCCACCTTCCCACCAATTTCCAGCCAAATCGGTTTAGTCGTTCTCGAGTTATAAATAGTGTAACTAACACGACTTTCTTTTATATATATAGATTATGTTCTGATTTAAATGATTAAATAAATAAACAAAATATCGCCCGGAAGGATATTGTGACGGCTAAAAGTTGATGTAAACTAGTGCTTAACTGTCCCACGTTTTTTTTTTATGGTATTAAAATCTTCCAATAACAAATCCCGCCCTTGGGCGGAGAGGAAGTAGTGTCAGACTCTTACTGACTAAAAACCTACCCCGTTCCTTCGTAGCCTATCGTGCTGGGGCCGGGTATTCCTTTCGGAAGTTAACCCATGACCCCAGTAGGCTTCGATCCTGCCTGCCTGCAGCCAGCAGGCTGGGCCTCTTCGGTGTGCTGACAGCTCCTTGAGGCGCGCGGGAACAGAACGCGCCGTCGACGACTTGGGCTCGGTCCGGTCGGTTACCGGAAGATCGGACAGCGTGCTACCCATTGCACGCCGTCCGCAAGCTCGCGCCTACGGTGGCCGGAAATCGGGATCGGAATCCCGGCGGCGGCTGGGGCGAGCGCCCCGTTGCCTTTGCCTGATGCCGCGCCTGCGGTAATAACTGTCCCACGTGTTGGTAAGCAGTAATGCAATCATTGATGGTGAGGCGCACTAGTTCTTTAGAGCCTATTCTAGTCTTGAAGACACCCAAGTTATAATCGGACGGGAAGACCGCAGCAGGCAAATTGTTCCAGTCCTTCGATGTACGCGGTATAAACGACAAGGCGAGGAAACTCGCCGTACGTCGTAACTTAACCGGCTGGCTAATGCATAGTGTACCCATCTTTTTTCCTTTCTTCCTGCCCTTGTCCCATATTACTTGGGGTCGGCACAACACGTTTTTTTCTTCCACTCTATCCTCTCAGCCGTCACACTATCACTAACTTCCTTTTCTTTCATATCACTCCTCACACAATTCATCCATCTCTTCTTCGGCCTCCCTCTTCCTCTCCATCCATCTACTTGTAAACTCAGAACTCTTTTAGTAACATGTATTTCATCCCTCCTCTTCACATGACCATACCAAGACAAACGATTTCCTTTCAACTTTTCAGTCACTGGCGCCACTTTCAAACTTCCTCTAATATACTCATTTCTCAATTTATCCATTTTTGTCAATCCACACATTCATCTCAACATTCTCATCTCCGCTACATGCAGTCTTTTTTCATCCATCTTTTTCATAGCCCAGCATTCTGATCCATACAGTATGACAGGTCTTATCACGGACACATAGTGTACCCATGTGATGAAAAAAAAAAACTCTAGGACAAATCATCTCCTTCATATGAGGTTCCTCTATACCTGGCAGACACAGCCTCACCGGAACTGCTTTTTCTACTTATATTATCTACAAACGACCGTCGTCGTCTGCTCATTGCTGGTTGAATGCGAATCAAATTTATCACTTGCCACAGCCTCTTTCAATTATCTTATCATCATCTTCCTGCTCTTGTCTAGATTTTTTTTAGGTGAGTAAATCATCAATTGACATCTCTCGCCGTTGGCCAGAGCGGGAGGGCGTGTCAGACTTTTACTGACTCTAATTTACTGATTTTAGCTTCGGTTTGGCCGAAACCGAAATTCGGAAAAAAAATGCCGAAAATCGGTTTCGATTTCGGTCATAAAAGCCAGTTTCGGTCGGAAACTAATTTCCTCTACTAGGCTTCTCCAAAACCTTTTCTCTCTATTGACCATCTGACCATTTTTAGGGTTCTGTATCTCAAAAGGAAAAAACGGGACCCTTATAGCATCACTTTGTTGTCCGTCTGTCTGTCTGACCCTTTATCTAGAGAACGCGTAGAGGTATCGAGTTGAAATTTAAACATATATTTAAGTCTGCGGTCCCTTGAAGCTGTGAAAAAAAATTAAACTTCTAAGTTAAAAGATATAATAGCCATTTATGCCGCAAAAAAGACGTTTTCGACACTCTCAAGGAATCAAAATTCATAGGGTACTTCCCGTTGACCCAGAATCCTGAAATTTGGCACAAAGCAAGGTCTCATAGCAAAAACAAAGGAAAAAATCTATGAACTGTAAATTTGTATTGCACAAAATAAGCTCAGTTCCGGAATCGAACTGTTTTCATAGGTACGTTTGTGCGGAACTCTCAAAGCGCGAGTCCGACTCGCACTTGCCCGGTTTTTCATTAAAAGAGGAATGTGCCCTCCCCCTGTTTGGCAAGTCTTCAGAATAATATAATTTGTTGATTCTCCTTCAAAATTCATTTTTTAATGATGACTCTTACACTTTTCTCTAAAAAAAACTATGTATAAGAATATAAATACTCACACTTTCAGAAATACACTTATTAATTTGGTGAAGCCAAAAAAAAACCAGACCACTGATGAAATATTTTAAATTCATTTTATATTTTGTGTTTTATGATAGGCAAATTTTTCTACGTGTAATGACCATTTAGTAAATGACGATCCAATGATTTAAAACGATTCAATTTTATTTTGATAGAGATAGTCTATAAATAGGCGATTTGCAATTGAGATAGCTCAGAAACGCTTGTTATGTTTTTTTAAGGTTGCTCTACACGAGCAACTACTACTGTATTATGAGTTTTTTTTTTATGATAGGTAAAGTCATCCAATGACAAATCCCGCCCTTGGGCATGGCGGGACATAGTGTCAGACTCTTACTGACTAAAAACCTACCCTACCATTCATTGTCTTTGTCCCAGGGCCCGTGGTGACATTTTCACATAACCTTTGGCCCCAGTAGGCTTCGGCCCTGCTGGGCCCCTACAGTTTGCTGATAACTCCTTGAGGCGCGCGGGAACAGTGCGCGCCGTAGACGACTTGAGCTCGGACCGGTCTGTTACCGGACGGACGGACAGCGAGCTACCCATTGCCCACCGTCCGCGAGCCCGCGCCTACGGTGGCCGGACATCGGGATCGGAATCCCGGCGGCGGCGGCGGCGTGTGCGTCTTTGCCTAATGCGGTCGGCCTCCTCCTTCGCTAGCATTACTGCTTCGCAAAAGGAGGCGACCGCCTGCCACTCCTTCTCGCTCCGGAGCATGGCTTGAACCAAGCCCCGGCGCGAGAGATCGCCGCGCGCCGGTCGCCCCCACGAGGACACGGCGATGTTCTTCCCAAGCGGGGCACACCTCGACTGTGTGCTCTACCGCGTCCTCCGGGCGGTCCGCACAGTGGCGACACCCGGGCGTCGTCTCTGCACGAATCTTGTAAAGGTACGGCCCGAACTTGCCGTGTTCGGTTAGTACTTGCGCCAAACGGAAGGTGATGATGCCGTGATATGATGGAGCTGGAAGGTGGAATGTAGACACGGGAACTTCATAATCATAATCATTTATTTTGCAAACATGGGTATAGTACATAGGTGTTTATTTTTAAATAGAGTCCTCCATATTTTGCCATCACATTGGCATGCGAATTTGAAAAAAAATCAAAAATCAAATTCCGTTGCATGTTTATAAAACCAAAAAATATATATATAATGCTAAAATGTCAGCGTAACAAAGGTCATAATTATAAAAAAATAAAAAGACTATATAATGTCAAATGGAAAAAAAACTAAGTCAACTAGAATTAAAATAATAATGTCAAACGGAAATAAAAACTAAATCAATCAGGATTAAAATAACAATGTCAAACGGGAATAAAAAGTAAGTCAACCAGGATTAAAATAACAATGTCAACCAATAAAAATGGAAATACAAAAATCAAACAGGATCAAAATAATAATGTCGAACAGAATATCAGTACGTCAATCAATTAGTGACCCGTCATTAAAAAAATCGTCAATCGTGTTATAGGTTTTCATAATTAAAAATTCATATAGCGCCCTTTTAAATTCTATTGTTGTCTTATTTTTGATTGAACTAGGAACTTTAACATGAATATGCGTGGTGCAATACCAAAAAAACTTTTTACATTAGTGCGGTTTTACATTTTACTTAACATAATTGATGCTTACGCTTAGGCGCACCCTGTGTTGCTCCACATCGGTGCCACTGCGGTGAATCCGTCGACAGTCTCGGACACCATGGCCTGTCCTGCTGCAGAAGCGCAGGCCGCATAGAACGGCATGCTAGCATCAACGATATTATCCGTCGAGCTCTTCTCACCGCCGGTGTACCTGCCGTATTAGAACCTAATGGCTTGGTTCGTGACGATGGAAAGAGACCAGATGGTATGACGTAGGTGCCGTGGAAGGTGGGTAGGCCTTTGGTGTGGGACGCAACCTGTGTCGACACCCTTGCGCCATCACATATTCCAAGTTTGGCAGGTTGTGCCGGCGCTGCCGCTGCGGCTGCTGAGACCCTTAAACTTCGCAAATACTGTAACCTTATTGGTAATTACAGTTTTGAGCCGTTTGGGGTTAAAACGCTTGAGTCATGGGGTCCGAGTGCGCGTCTCCTTTTTAAGGAAATTTCACACCGTCTGATCAACACTTTGCGTGACCAGAGGGCTGGCTCGTTCTTCGCCCAAAGAATTAGCATTGAACTGCCAGTCTTCTGGGTACATTTCCGGATGACAGCGATGTGGAGGAGTACTTCGACGCCTGAGTGTACTGTGTTTTTGTATTATAAGTACATAGGTAGGTTTTAGTATAATTAGTTTAGTTAATATTCAAGGTTTTGCACATATAGGTATAATTTAATTAGTTATTTATGTATTTTAGTCGCATAACGCTCTAATAATAATAAATTTTCATTGACATAATTGATTAATATATTGACTCCGCATTGGATTTTTTTCTTTTTGATCTCTGACATTTTGTTAAATAGATGTAGGTTACATTTCACAAACAAAGCTGTTTCCAATATAATATACAAAAGGCAAAGCTAAAATTTTTAATGAATTAAAATAGGGAACACAGCTATCTGTTTTTTTAAGACCGCACATTGACCTGATGCATCGCTTTTGCATCCTAAATACCAGCTCTCTATCAGTAGACTGCCCCCAGAAAACAATGCCATAGCGCAAAACAGACGCGACCAGTCCATGGTACGCTGTTAAAAGAGCCTGAATGTTAACTTTCTTGGAGATTTGAGAAAGAGCATATGTGGATTTACTAAGTTTCTTACATAGTTCTTCTATATGAGTCTTCCATGTAAGTTGGCTATCAATTATGATAACCAAGACCTTAGCCGTAGTAGTTTGTTCAATATCACAGCCCATGTAGGAAACACAAACGGTTGGATTTTCCCGTCGCTGATAAAAATGCATGGCTTTTGTTTCGCTCAGGTTTATAATCAAATTATTATTATGTAACCAATTAATAATGTCACTTAAGCAGGTATAAATGTCAATATTATAATTATTTGAATTAGTGGATTTTCCATTTTGTTAGTCGTTGCTTTTGGGAGATCATTTATATATACCAAAAAAATGGCGGGCCCAATACACCACCTTGTGGGACGCCATATTTTAAATGTCTTGGTTTTGATATATGTATGGTTTCTAATTGAGTTTTAGGACATATCCTAGAAATTTCCGTGCTTTGAAGCCTATTGCTCAGACATGATTTTATTGGTTTTAGGACGTTCCCTCTTATACCATAGCTATATAATTTGTGCAATAAAATATTATGGTCTACATAGTCAAAAGCCTTGTTTATGTCGGTATAAATTTCACAGACTGGATTTCTTGTATCTACGGACGGCATGATGTTAGCTAGCAAGTCAAACAGTGCCATACTAATTGTGGTGTTTTTACGAAAACCCATTTGTTCTGTACAAAATAATATTTTTCAAAGTAGGGATATAAAGAGTTATAGATTACTTTTTCAAAATTTTTACAGATAATTGGATTTTTTGCTATGGGTCTAGAATTTTTAAAGTCGGTTTTATCATCTTTTTTGTACAAAGGTTTTATTATTACATTTTTGAGCTTATTCTGGAAAATACTATCAGCTATGCACAAATTAATTATATGAACTAAAGGAGGCGCTACAAATTCTTTAGTAAACATGAGCACTTTTGTAGAAACTCCATCGTATCCCACCGGGTCGACGATGAAGTACCTGGGACTCGTCCTCGACAGCCGGTGGAACTTCGAGGAACATTTCCGACGTCTGGCTCCCAGATTGAATCGGACTGGGGCTTTTCTCAAGCGGCTCCTGCCGAACTTAGGGGGTCCAGACGCCTCCTGCCGGAGGCTCTACGCAGGCATCGTTCGGTCCATGGCCCTTTACGGTGCGCCGGTGTGGGCGCCGTCGCTGCGAAAGCGAGTGGCGGCCCGGCTGAACGCCTGCCAGAGGGTCATGGCCATCCGGATGATCCGCGGATACCGTACGGTGTCCTGTGAAGCGGCGAGCCTCCTTGCTGGCCTACCACCATGGGATTTGGAGGCAACAGTCCTTGCACACGTGCACGACTTACGCGTGGAGATGCAACGCCGGGGCGAAACTCCGCTGCCGCGACAAATCGCGGCATGGCGGACAGAGTTCCGGCGGGATCTCGCTTTTTGCGTTGCGTCGCAACCCCGTGCTGGGTACGATCCACGATCGGGGCGGTAAGGCCCCTCTTTGAGGTGTGGCTGGAAAGGCCTACGGGCGTCGTCACCTTCCGTTTGGCGCAGGTGCTGACCGAACACGGCAAGTTCGGACCGTACCTGTACAAGATTCGTGCGGAGACGACGCCCGGCCGTCGCCACTGTGCGGACCGCCCGGTGGACACGGTGGAGCACACAGTCGAGGTGTGCCCCGCTTGGGAAGAGCATCGCCGTGTCCTCGCGGGGGCAATCGGTGGTGATCTCTCGCGCCGGGGCTTGGTTCAAGCCATGCTCCGGAGCGAGGAAGAGTGGCAGGCGGTCGCCTCCTTTTGCGAAGCAGTAATGCTAGCAAAGGAGGCCGACCGCATTAGGCAAAGACGGACACGCCGCCGCCGCCGGGATTCCGATCCCGATTTCCGGCCACCGTAGGCGCGGGCTCGCGGACGGTGGGCAATGGGTAGCTCGCTGTCCGTCCGTCCGGTAACAGACCGGTCCGAGCTCAAGTCGTCTACGGCGCGCACTGTTCCCGCGCGCCTCAAGGAGTTGTCAGCAAACTGTAGGGGCCCAACAGAGCCGAAGCCTACTAGTCAAAGGGTATGTGAAAATGGCACCTGGGGCCCTGGGACCAAGGCAAAGAATGGAACGGGGTAGGTTTTTAGTCAGTAAGAGTCTGACACTACTTCCCGCTCAACCCAAGGGCGGGATTTGTAATTAGATGATTTTACCTACCATAAAAAAAAAAAATCGTATCCCACAGTATTTGTGTTTTTTATAGTGCAAATTATTCGTATTATGCCGTCAATTGTTACAGGTTGCATGAATAGAGAATTTAATGATTGATTGTTTATATTTGAATTATTTAATGTAATGTCAGCTTTAATATTATTCTCAATTGTGTAAATAAAATAATCGTTAAACTCGTTTGCAATGTCCAAGGGGTTTGTAAATGTGAAATTATCTCTTTTCATGCACATTATAGGCTCCGATGGCAGACAAAATTTGGATTTAATAATTTGCAAGGTAGCTTTAGATTTATTTGGAGCAGTACTTATGAAATGATTATTTTGTGCTTTTTGTATTAAGGAAATAATTTTTCTGTAAAGTTTTGTATAGTTTTTAAGGGCTAATTTATTTTTTGAATTTGTATTCAATCGATAGGCCCAAAGTAACTGTCTTTGCTTATTACTACATGATTTTATTCCATGTGATATCCATTTCGTTTTCTTGCTTGTTTTAATGATAATAATTTTCTCTGGAATTTTTTTTGCAATTTTATGATGTAATCTTCTGTCTATTTATTTTATAATGTAATAATTAGTATGACGTAGCAATTTTATAGTCAAGTAAATTAATCCATGTCAGCAATTTTTTATGTTACTGTTTTTAAGCCTAAATATATTATATTAATATTTGCACACCATGTCAATATGGTAAATATGTTAGCACAACTCCATTTTATTGTAACACCTTGCATGCATTGTTTTCCATAATAATTGTATGTACACTCATGTTTGAGCAAATAAAAGAATCTGAATCTGAATCTGAATCTGGAAAACATAATCTGTATAAAAGTTAGAAATCATCCAAGAAATGTTCAAAAGCTTCGTTTGCATCCTTAGCTTCATATACTTGCTTAAAAGATAAGACAGCTGAGATGTCTTTTAAAATTAACTAAATTTTCCACACATATGTCCTATTTTTTTGTTTTCCAATATTTTAATTTGCTAGTTTTGTGTATTGGTACTTTCAGTATCTGAGATGTATGATCTGAAAGAATCAGATCTACAACTTCAGCTTTACATTTTTTTTTGAAAATTTGTAAGCAAAATTGTCAAAACAGATTTGACTTTTCAACCTAATGGGAGTACAAAGCGCTAGTTTTAAATTGTACTTCTTAAGAAAATATTCAAGTTCAAGAGTAGTTTTGTTCCTTTTCAAGACATCAATATTTAAATCGCCACACAACATGATTTTCTTGTTCGAAAATAAACTGACTTTATTTAAAATATAATTTAATTTTTTTTTGAAAAACACTTCATAGTTTTTTTTTGGTATCCTATAAATACAAATAATAATATTTTATAAAAAGAATTTTGCTGCTGTGAATCATTAGAAAATTCATGTTTCATTTCATTTATTCAATAACAATTTTTACATTGTGTCTGAATGTTTTACAAAGAAAGTTAAAATAATAGAAAAATAATTAAAAATTTTCTAAAAAAAAAAAATTTTAAGTAGTTTAAAAAAAAAACAAACATTATGATATTCAATTAAAGTAAATAAAAATCACAATTATAAAACATTAATAACACAAAAATGAATAATATTACAGCTTCAAAAAATTATTAAAAAAAAAAAATCAAGTAGGTCCATAAATAATACAAACAAAAAATAAACGTAAAATTTAAAATTCATTGGTTGTCAAAAACTCATTTACATAAAATTCATTGAAATAGTTAAGTGCCTGTATCATATCAAAAAACCATCTATCCTACAAAAATTAAAATTATATTTTATAATCCATTCATTCATCTATCAAAAAAAATATCACGACAACAAATTAATGCAATTACCATCATTGACACAAGCGTTGAGTATTCATGAAATTTTCCACGGAATAAAAACATTTTTCCAATAAAAAGTCTTTAAGTTTATTTTTAAATAAGGTGGTTTTATACAGTATTTCTTTTGGGTCTTTAGGTAAGCAATTAAATAATTTTACCGCTTGATATTGAACATAGTGTTTTGCAATATTTAATTTGGTGTCTATTTTATGTTTCAAGTATTGGTTCCGTGTGCTTTCCCTTTGGTGTCTTTCGTCCTGCGTTTCATAACTATGTATGGGTTTTGCCAGGCTAGTCAAGACTGTTAGTATATAAAGGCTAGGTACTGTAAGTATAATAATCTCGCGCGCGCCCTCTAAGTAAACGGTCCGTTTTCGTTTGCTCCCAATTAATATCAATTAAAAATAGTTTAAAGTACATTTTGTAAGTTAATTTTTCTCAATATACTCACATAGAACTGTAATAGTCTCAGTGTTATAATATCCAGTGCTAGTTTACCAAATAAACATCGTAAAATAACTATAAACAAAACAGTTTTCAAAATCTAGAAAGTGTTTCGCTTGTGATAAAGTGTTTTGATTCAAACGCGTAAGAGACGCGATATACCCGGCGCTTAAGACCTTATTTCCGCGTAAGTTTCGTGCGGCCGCTACATCGCCGCTAAGCGTAACCATCGCTGCTCGCTTAATTGCATGATTGAACGCCGATCGCTTTGCACACTGCTTAAAGCGCATTATTAGCACTGCGCCAACATTTGAATTTTGCGGTGTAACGTGTGCTAAATGATTGCGAGATGTCAACAAATAACTGCGCTGGATGTTTAAACGCTTTGGAGGGAGAAGACAGCGTTCAATGCTTTACTTGCTTTAAATATTATGATCTTATTTGTGCTAATATTTCTAAAAAAAGCCTAACGAACGTTCGTGTCAGAACTAAATGGAAATGCCCGGAATGCTTGCTCAAACAGCCGAAATTTGATAATACCAATACACCAGTCCGGCATGCCCGGCCGGAAAGCCCTACTATCGCTAATCAAAGTTTTTCTTCACCAATTGTTGTCAGTTTAGGCCTTCCTGATAAGCGCCGCGTAACTAATTTAAATTGTGCCGCCTGCCGAGGCATTATCGTCGACGGAGAAGAATACCTAAACTGTACATTGGATAAATGCAAACTCAAATATCATCTTCAATGCTCAGGTGAAGTGATTGTGACTGAAGGGCACCTAAAATCCTGGGTTTGTGTGGAATGTGCCTGTTCGACCAGAGGTGATTATAACTTTATCACTTTAACGCAAGATAGCGACCCGAATGTCACTTTAAGGAAAAAAGGCCCCATGATTCAAGATGCCCAAAACAAGGTCGAATTTCAGGAACTCTCTTTTGAAATGAGTAAATTACGATTTGAGATGGAGTTATTGAAAGAACAATTTGGCAAAGCTGTATCTGTTATTTCCAATTACGAATGTAAGTTAACTTGTTTTGCTTCTCAAATAGACCTTCTGAACACCCAATTAAAGCAGTGCACCATTTTGCTGTCAGCTCGTCTAAATGTTGCCGATCAACAGCAACCCCTCTGTGTTACAACGAAGCAACAACCGGACTTTGTAACCACCCAACAGCCATTTCAGCACGTGCCGCCGGCCGGGGCTCCTACATCAGTGCAAATGTCACACCGTGCCAAAAAACATAAAAAGGCTAAAGCAAAAAGCGCTGCTACTAAAGCACCTAGCCATACTAACTCCAATCGGCTGGACATTGCACAGGCTAATCCAACTGACCACAAAGGACCCACGCCTGAAACATTAGAGCTGCTTAGTGTAAATAACCAAACCTCTCCTGCCAAAGACTCCACTTCTTCTGTCGAACACCATATTTCTCACTCCGTTGACCACGCTTCTCCTGACAACGACGTCATTTCTACCGACGGTAGCAGTTTGCCTGCTGACGACAACGCTGACGATCAAAACTGGACGAAAGTTAAGGAAAAGAAATTCCGGAAACCTATGTCGTTATGTGGCGTGGCTGGGCCCAACATTACTAACTTAAAAGCAGTCGAACCTCGTAAATATCTGCACTTATGGAATATGGAGTCCAGTGCCGACGAGATTCGTGACTATCTACGCCAATTATGTCCCACAGGCGCATGTACGGTCGAACAGCTACGAGCTAGAGGAAGTTATAAGTCGTATAAGATCGGTGTTCCAATAATTCACTATGAGAAATGTTATTCTGTTGATGTGTGGCCAATGAACGCAAGAGTTAATACTTGGATTGCACGTAATGGAAGTCATAAGGCGCCTGATAGCGCCCAACTGAGCCAACTGAGTCAACAGACATTTCGTACCCAAGCCGCCTCATACCAGAATTAAAAACTTTGATGTGTTGTACCAAAATGTCCGTGGTCTCAAGACTAAACTCTCGACTTGGAGAATGAACTTATTACAGTTGGAACATAATCTCATAGCTGTAACAGAGAGCTTCCTCAATGCTTCTATTGAAGATGGAGAACTTGCGGTTGGCGATTGGAACGTATTGCGACGCGACCGGAGTACACCATGCGGCGGAGTGATACTCGCTGCTCGTGCACCTATCGCACTACGTCGCCGCCGCGATCTAGAAACGGTCAGTGGTGAAGACCTGTGGGCGGATTTCTCATGGTGCGGTCGAACTGTTCACGTATGTGTTGTATACATCAAACCTAGTGCAAGTGATGATGAGTACATGGGATGGTTTTGTAAAGTGGAAGAGTATATAAATAATTTAAAAGGACTTGTTATCATTTTAGGTGACTTAAATTTAAATAGTGCTTCGTTAAATATTAAGAATTATTATTGTTATTTTGTGTCTTTTTGTTGTATGAATGAGATGAATGTTGTGAATAATTTGTATGGCGGTATGTTAGATGTTGTTTTGGTCCAAGAGAACATTAGTGCTCCAAGAACCGTAGTCACTGCCACCGAAGGCATAGTGCCACTGGACGCATATCACCCGGCTCTGCACATTGAGGTAAGCATTGATGTACGCCATTCCTCAGACTCGATAGAGCCTAGTAACATTGACAAAGCCAAGCATTGGAACTTCCGCAATTGCGATTTTGATAAACTTTATTTACTTCTCTCTGGTGAGAATATTTGGGAGGAGGTTTTGGATTCCAATGATGTAGAAATAGCCACTCGTAAGTTCTACAACATAATCTATAAGTTTTTTGACTCCTGCATGCCCAAAAAGCACAGAAAAAGGTCGGCAAATAAACGATATCCAGTGTGGTATACAAGTGATATCATTCAGGATCTAAAGCTCAAGTTGAAGCTCCACAAGAACTGGAGGAGAACTAAGTGCGATAGCGCGTATTTGCTTTTCTCGAATCTCAGGGCAAGCTTAAAGTGCCGTATTGCGGATGCGTATACCTCGTATATGAGTAATATAGAGAGTAGAATTAAGTGCAACCCTCGTACTTTCTGGTCACACATTTCCAGCCTACGGTCCAAAGGTGGGTTTGAGCCTAACATTACATACAAGGGTGAAACTTTTTCAGGATCTAAGGCAGCAGGGTTGCTCAGTTTTTCTCTGATGTCTTTCTGCCTGACGTTCCGCGGCTTGACGCTGATCATACCACTGCGGTTAGCCATACCAGTAATAGCAATTACATAAAAATACCACCCTTGTGTCCAGTAGACCTAATAAAAGGCATAAATAAACTTAAACCTAACACCTCCATCGGCCCTGACAATATTCCCCCCTTTATTATTAAAGATTTAAGAAACTTTTTCAGTGGTCCTCTCTGCCACATTTTTAATTTAGCCTTGCAATCTGGTAGATATCCCCCTCAGTGGAAGGTTTTCAGAGTCACACCAATTCCTAAAACCCAAAACAAAAGTTCCGTTGAAAATTACCGCCCCATCGCAATTTTATCTTCCCCGGCGAAGGTCTTTGAGAACATCCTCTTCAATGCCATCTACCAGCAAATAAACACGTACTTATGTAATGAGCAGCACGGTTTCAGGGGCCAGAGATCTGTTGACACGAATCTCCTGACTCTGGTTGATTATATCTCTTCTAGCTTGGACCGCGGACGTCAGGTAGATGTACTTTATTTTGACTTCCGGAAGGCGTTTGATAGGGTCAATAATGACACGCTGCTGATGAAACTAAGCAAAATTGGTTTCTCACCTTCCCTGCTCCGTTTCTTCGCAGATTATCTACGCGATCGTCAGCAGTTTGTTAGGCTCGGAATGTACGAGTCCGATACCTATCACACGCGTTCCGGAGTGAGTCAAGGTTCAATTCTGGGGCCTTTATTATTCCTAATCATGGTAAATGATCTCCCTCAAGTTCTGCGTCACGCAAGATGTCTTTTATATGCCGATGACTTGAAACTTTACCTTGAAGTAAACTCCGAGTCTGACTGCTTGGCACTACAACAAGACATTGACGCAATCTATAACTGGAGTTTAGATAACAAGATGGAATTTAATAGCTCTAAATGCTTCGCTATGACCTTCGGTCGAATGCGGTGCCCAGTTGATTTCGAATACCATCTTGATAATAGTACCATCACAAAAACAACAGATATGAAAGACCTGGGAGTCACATTCGATCGAAAGCTTACATTCCACGACCACATGGCCACGGTAGCAAAATCCTCTTACCAAAGGTTGGGTTTTGTTTTGCGCAATTGCCGTGATTTTTGCACCGCGCACGCCATTAAAATTTTATTTAATGCGCTCGTGCGTAGTAAGCTGGAATCCAGCTCTTGCGTGTGGAACCCGCACCAAAGTACTTACGTGCTTTTATTAGAAAAAGTACAAAAAGCGTTCCTTAGGTTCCTGTACAAGCGGATGCATGGCTATTACCCATACCTCTATCCGACAAAATTTTTACTGGGTTGCCTCGGATATAACTCGCTAGAGGTAAGACGAGCACGAGATCAGCTCACTATAGCCTGCAAGACGCTCCGTGGGGCTATTGATGCGCCGGACCTACTTGCTGTGCTGGCACTCTTCTTTGTCCCAGACAACTACTGCCGCGGTAAAAAACACAGGATGTTCGCTGTGCCTCAGTGTCGCACTGTTGCCCGTGCTCAGTCACCAATACCTCGCACTTTGGCTGCACTAAATGGCCTCTTGGACTCCAATTCAACTAGCGATCTGTTTGTGGATGAATGGAAGACGATTTTATTGGCATGTCAGAAGTACTGTGAGAGGGATTGATGTATGAGTATAACTTACATATCTTCTTAACATTTTTGTGTTTTGTTATATTTTTCCTTTTTTAAGTTTTTTTAGTTACTGCAATTGGTTGTAAGACCGTTGTAATTAATAATAAATAAATAAATAAATAAATAAGTATCGACAGACTTTGGAAATACTTCCGACAGGACTCCATTTGGGGAATGCGAACCATTGTTCTGATTGCCCTCTTTTGTAAAACAAATGCTTTATCACAGTTACACTTGTAGCTATTTCCCCATTGTTGAATGCTGTATCTCAATTTTGACTCCACCAATGCATAATAAACGGTTTTTAACATATTCAAGCTAAGTTCATCTCGTAGCCTCTTGAGGGCATAGCATGCTGATGATATTGATCCGTCGATGGCTTTTAGTTCATTTTTCCAATTTAATAAAAGATCAATATGAACTCCTAAGAACTTTACTGAGTCTACAATATCTATTTTATCTCCATTTAACTTAACAGTTAAATTGTCACTACCACGTGATGTACGTAGACGTTTGTTTTTTTTTGTATTTATAATTAATTTATTTGCCGTAAACCACAAATTGAATGACTCAAGAGCCGTATTTATGCTGTTGCTCAATGCTTCTGTACTGGTTTTGCTAACAATAGCATTTGTATCGTCTGCAAATGCTACTAATTTTATATCAGGATTTATTTTTGTTACGAGGTTAAGTAAATCGTTCGTAAAAATTAAAAATAGGATTGTACCTAGTATAGATCCCTGCGGGACACCTGTCAAAAGCCTTCGTAACTTTGAATGGTAGACTTTATAAAAATTATCCTGATTTAAATCTTTTACTTCTACATACTTCTACATACATCTATTCCTATTCATTAAGTACGAGCAAAAAAGCTCCAGAACATGTCCTCTAATTCCATAATGTTCCATTTTAGCAAGCAACAGTTAATGATTTACCGTATCAAATGCAGAACTTAAATCCAAGAAGATACCAGCTACCTTGAGTTTTTTATTTAATTTGTCAACCACATCACCAACCAGAGTGCTAATAGCTTCTGCAGTTCCAACACCTTTTTGGTATCCAAATTGTCTATTATTAATAATTTTATTTATATTAAGATGAGTGACCAGATGAATTTTAATTAATTTTTCAAAAAAATTTGACAGTGTTGGTAAAACTGTGATTGGCCTATAGTTTTTTGGATCCCTTTGTGAACCTTTTTTATGCAAGGGAATAACTTTCGCTATCTTTAGCTGTTCAGGGAAAATACCTTCATCAAAACACTTATTGAAAAATTTGAATAAAGGCAACGCAAATATATCGACATGTTGTTTTATGACACTTATTGGCAGGTCATCATACCCGCTTGATAGTTTATTTGGCATTGACCTCACAAATTTTATTATTTCTTTAGGAGTCACGGGTGTCAAACGCATTTCATTATTAACCCTATCAGTAGACTCCTTTAAATAGAACAGTGAATTACATTCTTCTGAACTATCCAAAGAATGGTCAAAATCATTAAATTGTTCAGTGAACACGTTTGCCACTTCTCTAGGGTTCTCAATAATTTTGTGATTAAATATCACAATGAGTTTCTTCGAAAAAGTTGGTTTATCTTTGTTCCTATGTCGATTTACTACTCGCCAGATTTCCTTGCTTTTAATTTTAGCTTTCTCTATTTGATCCCTCACAGCAATACTTTTTGCACTTTTTACAGCCTTCCTAAACAAGCGAATATAATTGAGTTTATACGTAAGTACGGTATTATGACTACTTCCGTTATTTACACATAAAAACCTTTTCATTTTGCTCGACACCCTTATACCCTTTGTGGTCCATTTTATACCCTTACTATTATTTAAAACTACGTGTTTTTTTCGCTTTCTGAAGCTACACTGAAAAGCGTTATTAAATTTATTTAAAAACGTGTTAATTCCCATCGAAGACCAGTCCATACCTAAAATTTTATTACTAAATATAGCGTGATTATTTTTCGGGAACATCGTTTTTTAACAATAATGTTCTGGTTATTGTTTCTCTTTTTTCCCATTACCGTCTGGAGCTGTAATTCACAAAAAAGTCCTGAATGAACATCTGCGAAACCATTGTGATCTACGGAAAATTTCTTAATATACGTGTCATCTAAGTTAGTAATGAAATTGTTTATGCAAGAAGATGACTGATTTCGAGCAAAAGTTGCCGTTTGAATAAGAGTTTTAAAATTATAACATCGCAAAAGACTAACAACTGTTGACTATGATTCATTTGAGGGTGGCAGTTTACTTCTGAGCACGTAGCATTCAAGCTGCTTATGCTAAGAATCAGGTCCTGTAAATCCGTTAGAACTGTATTTAAATAATAACTATAATTAAAATAAATAATAAATAACTATAAATTTAATAATAACGTAATTAAACAATATATCCTGGCGGTGTTTGGACTAATTGTAATTGACGTGAGATGTAAATACTCTGACCGTAAATTTGTGTATTACAATAAAAAAATGGGATATAAAAATTTTAATACAAAAAAATTATTAAAAAATTTAAGAGTTATTTTGAATGTTTAGGTTAATATTACGCCATTTGAGGAATCGCTTCAGCACAGCCCGCCATACTCAGAAGATGGAATGGCGTAAGGTTGTCGACACATGTTGCATCCCACACCAAAGGTTTACCCAACTTCCAAGGCATTATAGTCATCTCGTCTGGCCTCTTTCCATCGTCACGTGCCAAACCCTTCGGTTCTAAAACAGCTGGCACCCCGGCGGTGACAAGAGCTCGACAGATGATATCATTAATGCTGGCATGCCGTGATATCCGACCAGTGCTTCTACTGCAGGATAGGCCATGGTGTCCAAAGCGGTCGACTGCTTCACCACGCTGACATCAATGTGGAGCTCCACAAGGAGCACCTAAATGCAGGCATATAGTCATTTGGAAGGTGGCGTCACTCCGACGTATTTATGGGTGATTATTTGAAACCGACAGAACGTCTCATTCATCGGGCTTAGCTTTTCGCCATCTATCTTGTATCGTAAGCCACTAGGCACTAATAAGTGCCTTTGATACATTTAGTGATCGGGGAAAACTAATAAGCAAGTAAAAATATCAAATTATAAAGAAAAAACTAGGCTAGACGAATGAGACACCCGGTTTCAAAGAATAGATTATTCCGTACCAACCTGCAGAGCGGCTCATCCCACTGTCTCTGAGAAGATGGATTTTCGGGAACGCCTTATCCAGACCAGCCACTTTCTAGGCGTTCACGACGTCGGTCAAGCACGGCACCTTCCAGCCAGCTATGATTCTTTCAGTTAACTGTTGAGTGCTGTGGACCGAAGACTGGAATTTGTGTGGGTGACGTGGCCACCAAAACGGATGGGTAGCTTGACTTGTAGGCACGTTCGGTCATCCAGGGCCACATGTAAGATGGATGTTACAGCGTTTCAAATGTTTTGATCAATTATGTCCAAAAGATGTGTTTGTTTCCATAAAGGAGACGAGCTAAAAAAATTCATAAAATTTGGAGCAAAACGGCAATATCTAAAGAGGGTGAAAACCGAATGTAGGTTAATTTTTGAAAGTCTATCCGAAATATTGTTGAAACGATTAATTTTATCATCAATGAATGAAGAAAAACTGTCTTCTAAAATTAAAGAAACTAGAGATGCAGTGACCATTTTTTTTAAAGTTTTGATCTTTGAGGCTATTGCATTGAATCACTATTGTGACGATTGCCTGTCAGTATTGTTAGAAAAAAAAAAACATTTGAAATGGTTGAAGTTAAAGCCGATAGATTAAAATTGTCCCTTCAGCAATTGGGAATATTTTTTAACAGTATCTACGTCACCTCCTTGGGATCTATCGTCTAAATACCACACGTTTTTTGTATTTAATTGTTCTATAATTGGATGAATAGCCAAACTGAAAATAACTGGCCCAAGAGGGTCACATTGTTGGCATCCAATTGCAAATTCCAAAACATTCTCTTTGTCAGTCTTTGTATAATAATTTTGATGGATGCTGCCACAAAAAGCCGAAAATTTCTGTTAGTTCTTTTTTGCATCAGCCAACAAGATGATCACTGTGATCAGATTGATACAATTAATCTCACTATATGTGGTTCGTTGTTTTTCATTCTTACTTATACAAACCCTTTCAAAAAATGAATAAAAATATGCAAATAAAAAAAAAACAAGGTAATTCATAGGAAGAATTTATTGCATAAATTGAGAAAACAACATCATGTAAACTACAATTATGATAAATCAGAACGAATCGTTTGTACATTTTTATTAGAATGAATTATAACTTGTTCTTTTAAAAAACATATTTTCCAATTTTTTTTATTCTGTTGGTACAAAAAAAACATTGTGTACAAACTATGGGTTATTTTGTTTCCTTTTTATATGTACGACTTTGACCTGCATATCAATACTTGCTCTCCCAATATTTCGGTAGACACCGCGTTCTAAAAGCGACGTATTTACATAGATACGTCCCATGTTGAACGGAAAGCCTCTAGGTACATATGAAATCGTCAAATTTTTCCAATCATATACACCCTGAAAAATAACGTACACTCATTTAATATTTTACGCACACAAATTCATACAATCGTACAGGGGCATTTTCTGCCAGTCAATATTTAGATAATGTTGAAATAAAGAGTTACACGTATATGCAATATTGACAAATAGCTTTTGCCCGCGGCTTCGTTCGCGTAAAATTACCAATGCCACGTTAAGTTGTGTCATATGAGAAGCATCTAGTCCTGTGGTTGTCACCTACAGCCTTGCAACTTGCTTATGGTCTTTAAGAATATCCCTGGTACTGCATGAGCATGAATTGGAAGAAGTAATTGTGGGGAATCAGCAGCAAACGTCGTCTTATAAATAGATTTGGTTACTTATCGTATAAAGTTGGTTAATATTATAAACACGACTCCGCTAACATTATACTCACAATATCAACTATAAAAAAAAAAAACTTCTACTCATGTCAACGATAAATGCTATATTGATAAGTGGTGCGCTGAAAATAGCGCGCTTCGCTCATCATTGTGCGGCGAGATGACAGTATTTATAGTCTTATCTTTCTCACTTATACTACAGCTACTACCCGGAAGAACTATCAGTAATAAACCAAAGAAGTATAATCAGGACCCGACCCATCAGCTAAATATCGTGCGCCATTAGTTCGCTTACTCTAAGTGAATAAAAATACTCTGTTGGGTAATGCGTTATCTTGCTCCTTAACTGTATTTATGGAAATGTGATAACACTTCATTCCACCAAACTTTATGTTATGACACAATTCAAATTCAACTGCAACCCCTTTTTCAGAAGTTTTTTATAACAAGTTATTACTTATAAAATCATTTTATGTCAATATTTGGCAAATAGGTATTTTAAAAACACTTTTACTCGTAAATTTTTTCGTCAGTTTAAACTAGATGAGGCCGTCGTTTCCTAGCTGACTACTCTGAGAAGAAACATTGAAACCATCGAAGAAATCAAAGTCTCTTTTAAAAGTCCATACAGCAAAAACGTAATGGTCAAATCACATGAGAACCTTGCAGACTTGTGTCTGAGATGGTCTTTTGAAGAAAAAACCACGCAGGTTTGAGTGGACCTGTCCAGTCAGTGCAAGCATTAAATTTGTCAGTATTAGTATAGTTCAACTTAGGACTACTAAGGAGTTAACGAACAATAGCAAGGAAAGGACGTTTGAGTAAGCCGCAGACATACTCAAATTGCCACACATTCGTCAAACAGGTAAAATAAAAACAAATATCAATGTCAAATTATAAAAATAATGTAAAAAGCTCAATTGAAATATATCAAAAATAATGGTAGAGCGTACTGGAGCAGGTCAATCCCAAGCCTTTTTGTCCTCAAGATAGTCTTTTACAGTGTAAAAGCCTAATGCAAAAGTTTTCACTTTACTAATGATGTGAATTTATTAAGGCTTAGTTCTTGAAAATAACTAGGAAGTTTATTATAAAAGTGTATGCATTGGAATTTGAATGATTCTCCTGCTTTTTTGAAAGTAACAAGAACTACTAATTTATGTTTGTTTCTAGTATTAAAATCATGAATATCACTGTATTTCTTGAATATATTTTTATGGGCATACAAAATATTCTCGTATATATACTGAGAAGATACAGTGACAGATATTAATGTCTTTAAATTTATCTCTGAGGGAGTATCTGAGACTTAATTTATTAATATAACGAATAGCCCTTTTCTGCAAAACAAAAATCGTCTGTATCAGCGACATTTTCCCACAACTGAATACCTTATGACATGACACTATAAAAATACCTAAACGGGCTGTCTCTAATTCAGTTTGATTTTGAATTTTTCTAACAGCGTATTCAGCAGAGCTGAGTTTTTCGATAATTTGTCTATATGTGGACCCCATTGAAGTTTAGCATCTAAAGTTATGCACAAAAACACTGTATTATCTTCAGGACTCAACTCTTTACCTTTTATTAACACACTAGTTTCTACTTGCCTAACATTAGGCATGGTAAACTTAATACACTTAGATTTTTTTTCAGGTTATTTACATTAAACCAGTGTACTATTTTTGAAAGAGTGATATTTATATCGTCAGTAACCCGCTGCTGCCGTTTAAGTTTAAACAAAAGTAAAGTGTCGTCTGCAAACAACATTATATTATGGTTATCTTTTAAAAGGGAAGGTAAATCATTTATATAAATAAGGAACAAAAAGGGACCAAGAATTGAGCCCTGCGGAACACCCATTTTTACTATAGACCCGAGAGATCTTTTTCCGTTTACGTCATCTTAATGAATCTTTTTACTCAGATATGTCGTAAGAAAATCCAGGGATGAGTTTCGGATCCAATGTTTATTATATACTACAATGAGGATTATAGACTTTATAATGTCCACAGAATGATCCCAAAAATCTGCACTCTTTTTTACATTCAAGGAGTTTAAAGTTATAATAATATCTACATAAGTTACATGTTCGAAACTAAAATCTAAATCACAATTTAAGATTTTCTTTAAGCAGAAACTCTGCAGCAGTAGGTGAAGGGTTTAGAGATTTTGTTGTTGATACGGGGATCTCTGAAAAGAAATTTTCAAAAGCCGCGGCAACCTGTGAATCCGAAGTGGTTATCAATCTTCCATTTTCACTATTTATAATATCAAACACAAATTTAAATTATAGTAACCCCTATTTTCACAAAACCTTTTAATTACGAGTGATCACTTATTTAAACAAGACGTATATAATTTTATATCACTTGTGCAGTGACTCAAGTTAGGAGAATGTCTTGAATTATAAAATTCAAATTTGTATTTAATAATCAAACGATACTTACTGCAGGTAAAGGACATCGTTGGTTTCCTAATGCAGTCCGCATTGTTTTGCCAAAAAACAGGTCAAAATTGATCAGGTCGCACAATTTAAAATGCATCTCAACGAAGTTGGGTCGGTATCCGTTCGTTAGAAGCTGGTAGAAAAAGTAATCAACCTATAAAATAAATATTACTGTCCTTTATTTTATAGTCATCATTATCATCGTTATGCGTAGCCTAACTTACCCACAGCTAGTCTTAGGCCTTGATTACATCATTTTGTTTCTAAAATATTAGTACGCCGCTCGGTACAAATACTCCCATAAAAATCTCACCAACCAGTATCAGGATTTTCTAGTATTACAGAAAACATGAATTCTCGGGAGCAAACTCTACCTTCGTGCTTGCCTCCTCAGGCTTAAACTAAGATGACAACAATGAAGGTAAAGGTAAAGGTAACTCGGTGGCTGCTTCATGATACATGATTATCAAAGTGCTTTGAATATGACAACAAATCACCAATCACTCAACAGGACTAAACATATACCGTAAAATTTTGGTCGTTTTAATCCCACGGAGGGTCGATTCGGTACATAAAACACTATTGATTTGTAAAGAGAAAATTAAAAAAGTACTTTTTTTAAACTCGAATTAAATTACGCATATACGAAATTAATTTCTTTAAGTAAAAATCAGCTGAGCGAAGCCAATGTACTGTTACCTACAGTTCATTGGCCTCGCTTGTTGGTACGCAACGACCGACAGCCACCCACAAGGTCATTGACTCGTTTACTTAAACAAATTAATTTCGTACATGCGTATATTAATTCGAGGTTTAGAAAAAAAGTACTATATTTTTTAATTTTATCTTTATAAATCTATAGTGTTTCATAAAATTTAACGGTGTATTATTATTCATGTACAATCAATTATGTGAAGGATGCTGTAAAAGATAAATGAAATTTAAATTAAATATATCTAAATCCAAGATACGCATGCTGATTTATTAACAAAAGGATTATTATCTGATAAGCAATGCAAATTCTTAGATGCCCATACAGAAACTTTATTTATGTGCTTTAATTTAGGTTAAATGTCACTCCAATACCTGCAATTTTGTCTGTTTACGTGTCCGTTTAACCATTGAATTAGAACACCTGTAAAGCCGTCATCGAAAATTTCCGCTCCAGGTTAGAGCAGTGTCAAAATAACTCTGGATCACATAATTATGAATGATGTAATTAAAAAAAAAACCCTATTTGTATACTTTCATAATAAATAAATAGTTATCTAATTTATCTATTAATTTATTATTATTTTTGATTTGTATATATACCTTCTTCTAATATAAAAATAAAAATATTATTTTTTAAATAAAAAAAAATATCTAGTTTAATTAAATACATGTAAAAAAAAACTTTTGGTCCATCCTGTATATAGATAATGGTTCCTCAAATCGCTGCTTGTGCCGCGATTCACGCTTACTGTCAGGGTTCCCCAGGGAAGTATATTGTGCCCTCCTTTGTTCCTTCGATGTTTATCAATGTTCTACCAAAGGCAACTAAGGAACAGATGTCATTATTCGCTGACGAAATATTGTGAGGCGCTATGGTTACTGTACTATCGTAACCATAGTAAAATATCAAAATATTTTAAATTACCACTCTCATTCTATATATTATATTTATAGTGCCTCAAATCGCTGCCTATGCCACAATTCGCACTTACCCTCATGGTATTATTCAATGGTATTATTGATTCTGCGTGCAGCTCCAAATAGTGCCTTGGATCTTGTCGAGTCAAACGTCTACTCAGCACAACAAATTTTTTGAAGCATTTCGGGTCAACATAGGCAATTTCTGGACGCTCAAGGTTGATGAATGTTATCTGTAATAGAAAATGAACGAATTATTACATAATAGAAATAAACTGTAGACTGATGAGACGCGACAATCTCCTTAATATAATTATACTGGACTAGCATCTGGCAATTTCCCGCGTGAAAGTACTGCGGTTTTGCAACAGTGGGTTTCAAGCAGGGCAATGTTATTGATGAGCGTGGATACGCATAATAATTATATATTTGAGTGTAGGTATTGGGATAGTTGTTTATCGTTGTTCTGACTTAAGCTCGCTTTCCAAAGACATACCGAAGTATGAATTGACATCCGCATATAGGTAAGAACGACTTGGTTAGTTATAGGCAGGTCATGCTTTATCCTTCGAAAGTTTTTTGTAACATTATAAACGCTTGTTGCCTCCACATTTCTTTCATTGGGGCGTAACTCATGTGACATC
Source organism: Leucania comma (assembly GCA_958295575.1). Taxonomy (NCBI): domain Eukaryota; kingdom Metazoa; phylum Arthropoda; class Insecta; order Lepidoptera; family Noctuidae; genus Leucania; species Leucania comma. Next base: position 20,971,886 of record OY282479.1, on the reverse strand, counting down.
GGAAGTAGATTGCAATGAGTTGTTTTCTTAATAGCCAACGGACTGGCTTGATAAGTATGCTTTGAAGGATTTTTCATTGTTAGAAAATGTTTTAGATACAATAGAATTTGATAGAAAAATAGAAGTGTGTTTTATTTTCAGTGTTGAAGTGACCTTTGACGTGAAATAAAGTAAATTTAAGTCATATTTGCGACGCTTTAAGTGGTTTTACTTCACATAAACATCGCGGAACCGAAGCCTATCTGAGCTGAGCTACGACAATGTATAACTCAGTAATAAATCTGGGGTTGTGGTGGTGGTAGGTGAGATACTGGCCAAACACGAGCCTACTACTGGTGAAAGTATTTAAAATATCGGCCCAGTAGTTTTGAGTTTATTCATTACAAAATCATTGTAATACAATTATTATTTAGTAGAGATGGGACCAGTAAGTGACCACGTTAAATTGAATGTAGAAGGCGGCCCAACACGAGAGCCACCGATCGCTTCGACGAAGCCACAGCGGTGTTCTACCCAAGCGGGGCACACCTCCACCGTATGCTCTACATTGTCTTTCCGGGCAAACTAGTACTTACACTCTCAGCAACACACAAATTCATTTGATTATGTAAATATAAAAACAAACAAAATAAAACATATTTCAACGTCATTGTTGATGTTATTATGACAAAGTTTTGCATCGGCGAATGGTTATAAAGTCTCTTGTATTATTTTGTGATGCGTAATGACCCAATGCACGTAATGTCCCAATGCAGATAATGATGAAAGGGTAATTCTACTTTTGAGAGTCAATTTGCAGAAATTATTTAATCATAGTTTTTATGACAATGAGTTCACTGAACGTCATAATGTAATAAAATAAAAAAAATATATTTACTGTCTCAAATAAATTTACAAACTTACACAAAGCCCTGATCCCCACACTAGGACCCGGAGGACACGGTGGAGCACACTGTAGAAGTGTGCCCCGCCAGGGCGGAGCATCGCCGTGTCCTCGTGGGGGCGATCGGCGGCAGTGATCTCTCTCGCCGGGCCTTGGTTCAGGCCATGGTCTGGAGTGAGGAGGGATGCCAGGCGGTCGCCTCCTTCTGCGAAGCAGTAATGCTTTCTAAGGAAGAGGCCGACCGCATCAGGCAGAGGCAACGGGGCGCTCGCCCCAGCCGCCGCCGTAGGCGCGGGCTCGCGGACGGCGTGCAATGGGTAGCACGCTGTCCGATCGTCCGGTAACCGACTGGACCGAGCCCAAGTCGTCGACGGTGCGTACTGTTCCCGCGCGCCTCAAGGAGCTGTCAGCAAACCGTAGAGGCCCAGCAGGGCATAAGCCTACTGGGGCCAAAGGTTATGTGAAAATGTTACTAAGGGCCCTGGGAGAAAGGCAAGGAATGGAGCAGGGTAGGTTTTTAGGGCAGGGCTATATCACCATGATATATTCTTGCAAAATAATTTACTAAGTATTATCTAATCACGCAAATAGTCAGGCAAACTAGAGCAAAAAAGTCGTCATATAATTATGACGACTTTTAAACTGAATTGACTAGATTTTCACGATACTAAATAAATCAAGGCCACTAATATAAATCTTGGTTAAGTAACTTAATCCTAAAGAATCTAAATATCATAACGGAAAAATAACACACACAGATAAACAGATTATCTTTTCGTACATAATTGGTTGGAAGACGAACTGTCAGGGACCCTAGTCTGATATTTTTTATAAATTCTTCATACCAACACGATTCTTTTATCATTTTGCTGAAAAATCGTAATCTGTTAATTCCTAATGGCTGACGATGATTGGTCGGTCGGTCTCGTAATAGAATTGTGGTATGAGCTGTCTTGTAACGAATTAAAAGCAACTGCACGTTCAACTGGTAGGTCCCTGATCAAAGGAACTGTTACAATTTTTGCAGATACGCATTCATCAGACATTCATTTGTCATTATGTAAGAGATTACCATTCTATTTCTTTCAATGGAGTGTCAGAGTGTTAACCATTGGAAAGTCATAATGACGCCATTACATTAGTAGATTACCAAACTTGTCAAAATCAACAATTCTGACACTATTGTAATAGCAGACTTGAGGCCCAGATAACTCTTTTGGTTACTTGCGCTTCATCACTCGTCTTTATTTAGAGATAATTATGACGAAAGTCAATAAGTTAATTTATTTTTTGCATTTAATTGTAAGCATATAAATGGTTATTACTTTAAACAAGCAACACTTATCCGCTGTCAATACCTATCTATATTCACTTTGTATAACTATATAACTATTTTAAATTCACTTTTTTGACAACGATAATTTTTTTCGTTACCTCAAACCTTCGTCACTTATGGTCCTATTTAGATTTTTTTTTTTTTTGACGATTGATGTTTTTTTTTAATTTGTATAATGTAGATATTAATATAAATTAGCAGAATGTTTTTGAAATTTAATAAATTAACTTTGACAGAGAGTCTATAAGGTATTTGTAATATGGGTTTTGTTATCTGAAATAAAATTATTATTATTTCCTTTATTTATTTCTTGTACATATTTTTAACATTTAAATTACAGAAATGCTTCAAGATTGGTTTCAAGATTGTCCAAATCCAGTTCCGATGATGAAATTAATCTATGAAGCATTGAGGGAACTCCTCAAGTAGTTAAGGCAACTATATAGTAAATAAAATATCATCATCAAGAAGTCAAGTATCAGTCAAAAAGTATCATTTAATGAAGTAAAACTGATTAAAAAGACCAGAAAAGGCACTCACATAGATATCATAGGTAATAAAGATAATTAGGCTAACTATAATCATAGAAATAAATGGTTCTGAATTGATGTTGAAAATAGTATCTACCATCAAATAAATCTATCTAATAAGCCCACATGCACTTTCATGCCCCACATGATACTACTGGATGTTTTTTTTTTAAGTACTTAGAATCATCCAATGACATCCCCCGCCCTTGAGCGGAGCGGGAGATAGTGTCAGACTCTTACTGACTAAAAACCTACCCTGTACCTTCTTTGCCTTGGTTCCAGGACCCTGGTATGCATTTTCATACCTCCCAGATTAGGCTACGACCCTGCTGGGCCCCTACAGTTTGCTAACAACTCCTTGAGGCGCGCGGGAACAGTGCGCGCCGTAAACGACTTGGGCTCGGTCCTGTCTGTTACCGGACGGACGGACAGCGAGCTACCCATTGCCCACCGTCCGCAAGCCCGCGCCTACGGTAGTCGGAAATCGGGATCGGAATTACGGTGGCGGCTGCGGCGTGAGCACCGTTGCCTGATGCGGTCAGTCTTCTCCTTTGCTAGCATTACTGCTTCGCAAAAGGAGGCGACTGCTTGCCACTCCTCCTCGCTCCGGACCATGGCCTGTACTAAGGCCCGGCGGGAAAGATCACTGCCGCCGATCGCCCCCACAAGGACACGGCGATGCTCTTCCCAAGCGGGGAACACCTCTACCATGTGCTCCACCGTGTCCTCCGGGCATTCCGCACAGTGGTGACACCCGGGCGTAACCTCCGCACAAATCTTGTACAGGTACTTCCCGAACTTACCATGTTCGGTTAGTACCTGCGCCATGTGGAAGGTGACGACGCCGTGATAATCCGATGATGGAGCTGGAAGGTGGAATGTAGACACGGGAACTTCATAATCATAATCATTTATTTTGCAAACATGGGTATAGTACATAGGTGTTTATTTTTAAATAGAGTCCTCCATATTTTGCCATCACATTGGCATGCAAATTTAAAAAACAAAATCAAAAATCAAATTCCGTTGCAAAAAAATATATATAATGTTAAAATGTCAGCGTAACAAAGGTCATAGTTATAAAAAAATAAAAGACTATATAATGACAAATGGAAATAAAAACTAAGTCAACTAGAATTAAAATAATAATGTCAAATGGAAATAAAAACTAAATCAATCAGGATTAAAATAACAATGTCAAACGGAAATAAAAAGTAAGTCAACCAGGATTAAAATATTGTTATTTTAATCCTGGTTGACTTACTTTTTAACCAAAGTCAACCAATATAAAATGGAAATACAAAAATCAAACAGGATCAAAATAATAATGTCAAACAGAATAACAGTATGTCAATCAATTAGTGAACCGTCATTAAAAAAATCGTCAATCGTGTAATAGGTTTTCATAATAAAAAATTCATATAGCGCCCTTTTAAATTCTATTGTTGTCTTATTTTTGATTGATCTAGGAACTTTAACATGAATATGCGTGGGGCAATACCAAAAAAACTTTTTACATTAGTGCGGTTTTACATTTAACTTAACATAATTGATTAATATATGGACTCCGCATTAGATTTTTTTTGACCTCTGAAATTTTCTTAAATAGATGTAGGTTACATTTCACAAACAAAGCTGTTTCCAATATAATATACAAAAGGAAAAGTTTAAAATTGTAATGAATTAAAATAGGGAACACTGTTGTCTTAAGACCGCACATTGACCTGATGCATCGCTTTTGCATCCTAAATACCAGCTCTCTATCAGTAGACTGCCCCCAGAAAACAATGCCATAGCGCAAAACAGACGCGATCAGTCCATGGTACGCTGTTAAAAGAGCCTGAATGTTAACTTTTTTGGAGATTTGAGAAAGAGCATATGTGGATTTACTAAGTTTCTTACATAGTTCTTCTATATGAGGCTTCCATGTAAGTTGGCTATCAATTATGATACCCAAGACCTTAGCCGTTGTAGTTTGTTCAATATCACAGCCCACGTAGGAAATACAAACTGTTGGGTTTTCTCGTCGCTGATAAAAATGTATGGCTTTTGTTTTGCTCAGGTTTATAATCAAATTATTATTATGTAACCAATTAATAATGTCACTTAAGCAGGTATAAATGTTAATATTATAATTATTTGAATTAGTGGATTTTATGATAGATGTACTATCATTTGCAAAAAGAACCATTTTGTTAGTCGTTGCTTTTGGGAGATCATGTATATATACCAAAAAAATGGCGGGCCCAATACACCACCTTGTGGGACGCCATATTTTAAATGTCTTGGTTTTGATATATGTATGGTTTCTAATTGAGTTTTAGGACATATCCTAGAAATTTCCGTGCTTTGAAGCCTATTGCTCAGACATGATTTTATTGGTTTTAGGACGTTCCCTCTTATACCATAGCTATATAATTTGTGCAATAAAATATTATGGTCTACATAGTCAAAAGCGTTGTTCATGTCGGTATAAATTTCACAGACTGGATTTCTTGTATCTACGGACGGCATGATATTAGCTAGCAAGTCAAACAGTGCCATACTAATTGTAGTGTTTTTACGAAAAACCATTTGTACTGTGCAAAATAATATTTTTCAAAGTAGGGATATAAAGAGTTATAGATTACTTTTTCAAAAATTTTAGAGATAATTGGATTTTTTGCTATGGGTCTATAATTTTTAAAGTCGGTTTTATCATCTTTTTTGTACAAAGGTTTTATTATTAAATTTTTGAGCTTATTCGGGAAAATACTATCAGCTATGCACAAATTAATTATATGAACTAAAGGAGGCGCTACTAGTTCTTTAGTAAACATGAGTACTTTTGTAGAAACTCCATCGTATCCCACAGTATTTGTGTGGCTCCGATGACAGACAAAATTTGGATTTATTTATAATTTGCCAGGTAGCTTTAGATTTATTTGGAGCAGTACTTATGAAATGATTATTTTGTGCTTTTTGTGTTAAGTTTGGTATAGTTTTTAAGGGCTAATTTATTTTTTGAATTTGTATTGAATCGATAGACCCAAAATAACTGTATTTGCTTATTACTATATGATTTTATTCCAAATCTCTCTGGAAAACATAATCTGTATAAAAGTTGGAAATCATCAAAGAAATGTTCACAAGCTTCGTCTGCATCCTTAGCTTCATATACTTGCTTAAAAGATAGACATCTGAGATTTCTTTTAACATTAACTAAATTTTCCACACATATGTGTGGAAAACAAAAAAATAGACAATAGATAACAATATTTTAATTTGCTAGTTTTGTGTATTGGTATCTGAGATGTATAATCTTAAAGAATCAGATCTACAACTTCAGATTTACATTTTTTTTGATAATTGTGAGCAAAATTGTCAATACAGGTTTGACTTTTCAACCTTATGGGAGTACAAAGCGCTAGTTTTAAATTTAAGAAAATATTCAAGTTCAAGAGTAGTTTTGTTCCTTTTCAAGACATCAATACTTAAATCGCCACACAATACGATTTTCTTGTTCACTTCATAGTTTTTTTTTTGGTATTCTATAAATACAAATAATAATATTTTTATAAGCTATTATTTCTACAGCGCAGCATTCAAAGATGCCTGAAACGGATTGTTTTGTTATGACCGATATTTCTTTATATCGCAGTCCTGCTCTCACGAAAATACCTGTTCCTCCTCTCTTTGTGTTCCTAGAAAAGAAAGCTGCTGGACAAAAATTCAGTGTGTGCAATAAATTCTCATAACCCGTTTGTATGAAATGTTCTGTAACACAGAGAACATCTTTAATAGTTCCCTGGTCGCTTAATTCTACTAATTTTACAGTCAGTGAATCGGATTTATTAATTAAACCAGCTATGTTTTGGTGTAAGATGTTTAGATAATTAGCGAAAAATCAAAGAATTTTGCTGCTGTGAGTCATTAGAAAAGTCATGTTGACTATGATTCATTTGAGGGTGGCAGTTTACTTCTGAGCACGTAGCATTCAAGCTGCTTATGCTAAGAATCAGGTCCTGTAAATCCAGAACTGTTTTAAATAATAACTATAATTAAAATAAATAACAAATAACTATAAATTTAATAATAACGTAATTAAACAATATATCCTGGCGGTGTTTGGACTAATTGTAATTGACGTGAGATGTAAATACTCTGGCCGTAAATATGTGTATTACAATAAAAAAATGGTATATAAAATTTTTAATACAAAAAAAAATAATTAAAAAATTGAAGAATTATTTTGAATGTTTAGGTTAATATTAAGCCATTTGAGGAATCGCTCCAGCATAGACCGCCATACTCAGAAGATGGAATGGCGTAAGGGTGTCGACACATGTTGCATCCCACACCAAAGGTTTACCCAACTTCCAAGGCATTATAGTCGAGATGACTATAATGCCTGGCCTCTTTCCATCGTCACGTGCCAAACCCTTTGGTTCTAAAATAGCTGGCACCCCGGCGGTCACAAGAGCTCGACAGATTATATCGATAATGCTGGCATGCCGTGATATCCGATCAGTGCTTCTACTGCAGGATAGGCCATGGTGTTCAAAGCGGTCGACAGCTTCATCACGCTGACATCAATGTGGAGCTCCACAAGGAGCACCTAAATGCAGGCATATAGTCATCTGGAAGGTGGCGTCACTCAGCATAATACCTATGTTGGGTGACGGTAGAGCCTGTAGCCTGAGGTCTGACTCCCAATCACCCACAGCCAGTAGGCGGGCACGCTCAACAGTATTGGCGGACGTATTTATGGGTGATTCTTTGAAACCGACAGAACGTCTCATTCATCGGGCTTAGCTTTTCGTCATTTATTTTGTATCGTAAGCCACTAGGCACTAATAAGCGCCTTTGATACCTTTAGTGATCGGGGAAAACTAATAAGCAAGTAAAAATATCAAATTATAAAGAAAAAACTGGGCTAGACGATTGAGATACCCGGTTTCAAAGAATAGATTATTCCGTACCAACCTGCAGAGCGGCTCATCCCACTGTCTCTGAGAAGATGGATTTTAGGGAACGCCTTGTCCGGACCAGCCAGTTTCTAGGCGTTCACGACGTCGATCAAGCAAGGCAACTTCCAGCCAGCTATGATTCTTTCAGTTAACTGTTGAGTGCTGTGGACCGAAGACTGGAAATTGTGCGGGTGACGTGGCCACCAAAACGGATGGGTAGCTTGACTTGTAGGCACGTTCGGTCATCCAGGGCTACATGTAAGATGGATGTTACAGCGTTTCAAATGTTTTGATCAATTGTGTCCAAAAGATGTGTTTGTTTCCATAAAGGAGACGAGCTAAAAAAATTCATAAAATTTGGAGCAAAACGGCAATATCTAATGAGGGTGAAAACCGAATGTAGGTTAATTTTTGAAAGTCTATCCGAAATATTGTTGAAACGATTAATTTTATCATCAATGAATGAAGAAAAACTGTCTTCTAAAATTAAAGAAACTAGAGGTGCAGTGACCATTTTTCTAAAATTTTGATCTTTTTGGCTATTGCTTAATCACTATAGTGACGATTGCCTGTCAGTATTGTTAGAAAAAAAAAACATTTGAAATGGTTGAAGTTAAAGCCGATAGATTGAAATTGTCCTTTCAGCAATTGGGAATATTTTTTAAACAGTATCTACGTCACCTCCTTGGGATCTATCGTCTAAATACCACACGTTTTTTGAATTTAATTGTTCTATAATTGGATGAATAGCCAAACTGAAAATAACTGGCCCAAGAAGGTCACATTGTTGGCATCCAATTGCAAATTCCAAAACATTCTCTTTGTCAGTCTTTGTATAATAATTTTGATGGATGCTGCCACAAAAAGCCGAAAATTTCTGTTAGTTCTTTTTTGCATCAGCCAACAAGATGATCACTGTGATCAGATCGATACAATTAATCTCACTATATGTGGTTCATTGTTTTTCATTCTTACTTATACAAACCCTTTCAAAAAATGAATAAAAATATGCAAATAAAAAAAAAACAAGGTAATTCATAGGAAGAATTTATTGCATAAATTGAGAAAACAACATCATGTAAACTACAATTATGATAAATCAGAACGAATCGTTTCTAAATTTTTATTAGAATGAATTATAGCTTGTTCTTTTAAAAAACATATTTTCCAATTTTTTTTATTCTGTTGGTACAAAAAAAACATTGTGTACAAACTATGGGTTATTTTGTTTCCTTTTTATATGTACGACTTTGACCTGCATATCAATACTTGCTCTCCCAATATTTCGGTAGACACCGCGTTCTAAAAGCGACGTATTTACATAGATACGTCCCATGTTGAACGGAAAGCCTCTAGGTACATATGAAATCGTCAAATTTTTCCAATCATATACACCCTGAAAAATAACGTATACTCATTTAATATTTTACGCACACAAATTCATACAATCGTACAGGGGCATTTTCTGCCAGTCAATATTTAGATGATGTTGAAATAAAGAGTTACACGTATATGCAATATTGACAAATAGCTTTTGCCCGCGGCTTCGTTCGCGTAAAATTACCAATGCCACGTTAAGTTGTGTCATATGAGAAGCATCTAGTCCTGTGGTTGTCACCTACAGCCTTGCAACTTGCTTATGGTCTTTAAGAATATCCCTGGTACTGCATGAGCATGAATTGGAAGAAGTAATTGTGGGGAATCAGCAGCAAACGTCGTCTTATAAATAGATGAGTGGACCTGTCCAGTCAGTGCAAGCATTTGTCAGTATTCGTATAGTTCAATTTAGGACTACTAAATAGTTAACGAACAATAGCAAGGAAAGGACGTTTGGGTAAGCCGCAGACATACTCAAATTGCCACACATTCGTCAAACAGATAAAATAAAAACAAATATCAATGTCAAATTATAAAAATAATGTAAAAAGCTCAATTGAAATATATAAAAAAAATGGTAAAGCGTACTGGAGCAGGTCAATCCCAAGCCTTTTTGTCCTCAAGATAGTCTTTTACAGTGTAATTACAGTGATTTGAATTTATTAAGGCTTAGTTCTTGAAAATAACTAGGAAGTTTATTATAAAAGTGTATGCATTGGAATTTGAATGATTCTCCTGTTTTTTTGAAAGTAACAAGAACTACTAATTTATATTTGTTTCTAGTATTAAAATCATGAATATCACTGTATTTCTTGAATATATTTTTATGGGCATACAAAATATTCTCGTATATATACTGAGAAGATACAGTGACAGATATTAATGTCTTTAAATTTATCTCTGAGGGAGTATCTGAGACTTAATTTATAAATATAACGAATAGCCCTTTTCTGCAAAACAAAAATCGTCTGTATCAGCGACATTTTCCCACAACTGAATACCTTATGACATGACACTATAAAAATACCTAAACGGGCTGTCTCTAATTCAGTTTGATTTTGAATTTTTCTAACAGCGTATTCAGCAGAGCTGAGTTTTTCGATAATTTGTCTATATGTGGACCCCATTGAAGTTTAGCATCTAAAGTTATGCACAAAAACACTGTATTATCTTCAGGACTCAACTCTTTACCTTTTATTAACACACTAGTTTCTACTTGCCTAACATTAGGCATGGTAAACTTAATACACTTAGATTTTTTTTCAGGTTATTTACATTAAACCAGTGTACTATTTTTGAAAGAGTGATATTTATATCGTCACTAACCCGCTGCTGCCGTTTAAGTTTAAACAAAAGTAAAGTGTCGTCTGCAAACAACATTATATTATGGTTATCTTTTATGAGGTAAGGTAAATCATTTATATAAATAAGGAACAAAAAGGGACCAAGAATTGAACCCTGCGGAACACCCATTTTTACTATAGACCCGAGGGATCTTTTTCCGTTTACGTCAACTTTATGAATCCTTTTACTCAGTTATGTCGTAAGAAAATCCAGGGATGAGTTTCGGATCCAATGTTTATTATAGACTACAATGTCGATTATAGACTTTATAATGTCCACAGAATTATCCCATAAATCTGCAGTTTTTTTTTACATTCAAGGAGTTTAGAGTCATAATAATATCTACTGAAGTTACATGTTCGAAACTAAAAGCCAAACCAAAAATTAAGATTTTCTTTAAGCAGAAACTCTGCAGCAGTATGTGAAGAGTTTAGACATTCTGTTGTTGATACGGGGATCTCTGAAAAGAAATTTTCAAAAGCCGCGGCAACCTGTGAATCCGAAGTGGTTATCAATCTTCCATTTTCACTATTTATAATATCAAACACAAATTTAAATTATAGTAACCCCTATTTTCACAAAACCTTTTAATTACGAGTGATCACTTATTTAAACAAGTATATAATTTTATATCACTTGTGTAGTGACTCAACTTAGGAGAATGTCTTGAATTATAAAATTCAAATTTGTATTTAATAATCAAACGATACTTACTGCAGGTAAAGGACATCGTCGGTTTCCTAATGCAGTCCGCACTGTTTCGCCAAAAAACAGGTCAGAATTGATCAGGTCGCACAATTTAAAATGCATCTCAACGAAGCTGGGTCGGTATCCGTTCGTTAGAAGCTGGTAGAAAAAGACATCAACCTATGAAATAGATATTACTGTCGTTTATTTCATAGTCATCATTATCATCTTTATGCGTAGCCTAACTTACCCACAGTGGGTCTTAGGCCTTGATTACATCATATTGTTTCTAAAATATTTCTAAAATATTTTACTCAGGAGCAAACTCTACCTTCGTGCTTGCCTCCTCAGGTTTAAACTAAGATGACAACAATGAAGGTAAAGGTAAGTCGGTGGCTGTTTCATGATACGTGATAACCAAAGTGCTTTGAATTTGGCAACAAATCGCCAATCACTCAACAGAACTAAACATACACCGTAAAATTTTGGACTTTTTAATCCCGCGGAGGGTAGATTCGGTAAAAATTATGTAATAAATCGATGAAACACTATCGATTTATAAAAAATAAAGTACTTTTTTTCTAAAACTCGAATTTAATTTCTTTAAGTAAACGAGTCAATGACCTTGTAGGTAGTTGTCGGTCGTTGCGTAACAACTACCTACAGTTCATTGGCCTCGCTCAGCTGATGTTTACTTAAAGAAATTAATCTCGTATATGCGTAAATTAATTCGAGTTTAAAAAAAGTACTTAATTTTTTAATTTTCTCTTTACAAATCAATAGTGTTTTATGTACCGAATCGACCCTCCGTGGGATTAAAAAGACCAAAATTTAACGATGTATTATTATTCATGTACATTACAATTATGTGAAGGATGCTGTAAAAGGTAAATAATTTAATTTAAATTAAATATATATAAACCCAAGATACGCATGCTGATTTATTAACAAAAGGATTATTATCTGACAAGCACTGCAAATTCTTAGCTGCCCATACAGAAACCTTGGGGGAATGCCCCTGCATTCACCCAAGGTTTTGATGCTTTAATTTAGGTTAAATTTCACTCCAATATCTGCAATTTTGCAATTTTTTTTTTATTTTTACAAATCGATAGTGTTTTATGTACTGAATCGACCCTCCACGGGATTAAAACGACCAAAATTTAACGGTGTATTTATAGTGCCTCAAATCGCTGCCTGTGCCACAATTCGCACTTACCCTCATGGTATTATTCATTGGTATTATTGATTCTGCGTGCACCTCCAAATAGTGCCTTGGATCTTGACGAGTCAAACGTCTACTCAGCACAACAACGTTCTTGAAGCTTTTCGGGTCAACATAGGCAATTTCTGGACGCTCAAGGTCGATGAAAGTTATCTGTAATAGAAAATGAACGAATTATTACATAATAGAAATAAACTGTAGACTGATGAGACGCGACAATCTCCTTAATATAATTATACTGGACTAGCATCTGGCAATTTCCCGCGTGAAAGTACTGCGGTTTTGCAACAGTGGGTTTCAAGCAGGGCAATGTTATTGATGAGCGTGGATTGACGCATAATAATTATATATTTGACTGTAGGTATTGGGATAGTTGTTTATCGTTGTTCTGACTTAAGCTCGCTTTCCAAAGACATACCGAAGTATGAATTGACATCCGCATATAGGTAAGAACGACTTAGTTAGTTATAGGCAGGTCATGCTTTATCCTTCGAAAGTTTTTTGTAACATTATAAACGCTTGTTGCCTCCACATTTCTTTCATTGGGGCGTAACTCATGTGACATCGGAAGTAGATTGCAATGAGTTGTTTTCTTAATAGCCAACGGACTGGCTTGATAAGTATGCTTTGAAGGATTTTTCATTGTTAGAAAATGTTTTAGATACAATAGAATTTGATAGAAAAATAGAAGTGTGTTTTATTTTTAGTGTTGAAGTGACCTTTGACGTGAAATAAAGTAAATTTAAGTCATATTTGCGACGCTTTAAGTGGTTTTACTTCCAATAAACATCGCGGAACCGAAGCCTATCTGAGCTGAGCTACGACAATGTATAACTCAGTAATAAATCTGGGGTTGTGGTGGTGGTAGGTGAGATACTGGCCAAACACGAGCCTACTACTGGTGAAAGTATTTAAAATATCGGCCCAGTAGTTTTGAGTTTATTCATTACAAAATCATTGTAATACAATTATTATTTAGTAGAGATGGGACCAGTAAGTGACCACGTTAAATTGAATGTAGAAGGCGGCCTAACACGAGAGCTCGCCGCCACCGATCGCTTCGACGAAGACACAGCGATGTACTACCCAAGCGGGGCACACCTCCACCGTATGCTCTACATTGTCTTTCCGGGCAAACTAGTACTTACACTCTCAGTAACACACAAATTCATTTGATTATGTAAATATAAAAACAAACAAAATAAAACATATTTCAACGTCATTGTTGATGTTATTATGACAAAGTTTTGCATCGGCGAATGGTTATTAAGTCTCTTGTATTATTTTGTGATGCGTAATGACCCAATGCACGTAATGACCCAATGCAGATAATGATGAAAGGGTAATTCTACTTTTGAGAGTCAATTTGCAGAAATTATTTAATCATAGTTTTTATGACAATGAGTTCACTGAACGTCATAATGTAATAAAATAAAAAAAATATATTTACTGTCTCAAATAAATTTACAAACTTACACAAAGCCCTGATCCCCACACTAGGACCCGGAGGACACGGTGGAGCACACTGTAGAAGTGTGCCCCGCCAGGGCGGAGCATCGCCGTGTCCTCGTGGGGGCGATCGTCGGCAGTGATCTCTCTCGCCGGGCCTTGGTTCAGGCCATGGTCTGGAGTGAGGAGGGATGCCAGGCGGTCGCCTCCTTCTGCGAAGCAGTAATGCTTTCTAAGGAAGAGGCCGACCGCATCAGGCAGAGGCAACGGGGCGCTCGCCCCAGCCGCCGCCGTAGGCGCGGGCTCGCGGACGGCGTGCAATGGGTAGCACGCTGTCCGATCGTCCGGTAACCGACTGGACCGAGCCCAAGTCGTCGACGGTGCGTACTGTTCCCGCGCGCCTCAAAGAGCTGTCAGCAAACCGTAGAGGCCCAGCATGGGCATAAGCCTACTGGGGCCAAAGGTTATGTGAAAATGTTACTAAGGGCCCTGGGAGAAAGGCAAGGAATGGAGCAGGGTAGGTTTTTAGGGCAGGGCTATATCACCATGATATATTCTTGCAAAATAATTTACTAAGTATTATCTAATCACGCAAATAGTCAGGCAAACTAGAGCAAAAAAGTCGTCATATAATTATGACGACTTTTAAACTGAATTGACTAGATTTTCACGATACTAAATAAATCAAGGCCACTAATATAAATCTTGGTTAAGTAACTTAATCCTAAAGAATCTAAATATCATAACGGAAAAATAACACACACAGATAAACAGATTATCTTGTCGTACATCATTGGTTGGAAGACGAACTGTCAGGGACCCTAGTCTGATATTTTTTATAAATTCGTCATACCAACACGATTCTTTTATCATTTTGCTGAAAAATCGTAATCTGTTAATTCCTAATGGCTGACGATGATTGGTCGGTCGGTCTCGTAATAGAATTGTGGTACGAGCTGTCTTGTAACGAATTAAAAGCAACTGCACGTTCAACTGGTAGGTCCCTGATCAAAGGAACTGTTACAATTTTTGCAGATACGCATTCATCAGACATTCATTTGTCATTATGTAAGAGATTACCATTCTATTTCTTTCAATGGAGTGTCAGAGTGTTAACCATTGGAAAGTCATAATGACGCCATTACATTAGTAGATTACCAAACTTGTCAAAATCAACAATTCTGACACTATTGTAATAGCAGACTTGAGGCCCAGATAACTCTTTTGGTTACTTGCGCTTCATCACTCGTCTTTATTTAGAGATAATTATGACGAAAGTCAATAAGTTAATTTGTTTTTTGCATTTAATTGTAAGCATATAAATGGTTATTACTTTAAACAAGCAACACTTATCCGCTGTCAATACCTATCTATATTCACTTTGTATAACTATATAACTATTTTAAATTCACTTTTTTGACAACGATAATTTTTTTCGTTACCTCAAACCTTCGTCACTTATGGTCCTATTTAGATTTTTTTTTTTTTTGACGGTTGACGTTTTTTTTTAATTTGTATAATGTAGATATTAATATAAATTAGCAGAATGTTTTTGAAATTTAATAAATTAACTTTGACAGAGAGTCTATAAGGTATTTGTAATATGGGTTTTGTTATCTGAAATAAAATTATTATTATTTCCTTTATTTATTTCTTGTACATATTTTTAACATTTAAATTACAGAAATGCTTCAAGATTGGTTTCAAGATTGTCTAAATCCAGTTCCGATGATGAAATTAATCTATGAAGCATTGAGGGAACTCCTCAAGTAGTTAAGGCAACTATATAGTAAATAAAATATCATCATCAAGAAGTCAAGTATCAGTCAAAAAGTATCATTTAATGAAGTAAAACTGATTAAAAAGACCAGAAAAGGCACTCACATAGATATCATAGGTAATAAAGATAATTAGGCTAACTATAACCATAGAAATAAATGGTTCTGAATTGATGTTGAAAATAGTATCTACCATCAAATAAATCTATCTAATAAGCCCACATGCACTTTCATGCCCCACATGATACTACTGGATGTTTTTTTTTTAAGTACTTAGAATCATCCAATGACATCCCCCGCCCTTGAGCGGAGCGGGAGATAGTGTCAGACTCTTACTGATTAAAAACCTACCCTGTACCTTCTTTGCCTTGGTTCCAGGGCCCTGGTATGCATTTTCATACCTCCCAGATTAGGCTACGACCCTGCTGGGCCCCTACAGTTTGCTAACAACTCCTTGAGGCGCGCGGGAACAGTGCGCGCCGTAAACGACTTGGGCTCGGTCCTGTCTGTTACCGGACGGACGGACAGCGAGCTACCCATTGCCCACCGTCCGCAAGCCCGCGCCTACGGTAGTCGGAAATCGGGATCGGAATTACGGTGGCGGCTGCGGCGTGAGTACCGTTGCCTGATGCGGTCAGTCTTCTCCTTTGCTAGCATTACTGCTTCGCAAAAGGAGGCGACTGCTTGCCACTCCTCCTCGCTCCGGACCATGGCCTGTACTAAGGCCCGGCGGGAAAGATCACCGCCGCCGATCGCCCCCACAAGGACACGGCGATGCTCTTCCCAAGCGGGGAACACCTCTACCATGTGCTCCACCGTGTCCTCCGGGCATTCCGCACAGTGGTGACACCCGGGCGTAACCTCCGCACAAATCTTGTACAGGTACTTCCCGAACTTACCATGTTCGGTTAGTACCTGCGCCATGTGGAAGGTGACGACGCCGTTATAATCCGATGATGGAGCTGGAAGGTGGAATGTAGACACGGGAACTTCATAATCATAATCATTTATTTTGCAAACATGGGTATAGTACATAGGTGTTTATTTTTAAATAGAGTCCTCCATATTTTGCCATCACATTGGCATGCAAATTTAAAAAACAAAATCAAAAATCAAATTCCGTTGCAAAAAAATATATATAATGTTAAAATGTCAGCGTAACAAAGGTCATAGTTATAAAAAAATAAAAGACTATATAATGACAAATGGAAATAAAAAGTAAGTCAACTAGAATTAAAATAATAATGTCAAATGGAAATAAAAACTAAATCAATCAGGATTAAAATAACAATGTCAAACAGAAATAAAAAGTAAGTCAACCAGGATTAAAATATTGTTATTTTAATCCTGGTTGACTTACTTTTTAACCAAATTCAACCAATATAAAATGGAAATACAAAAATCAAACAGGATCAAAATAATAATGTCAAACAGAATAACAGTATGTCAATCAATTAGTGAACCGTCATTAAAAAAATCGTCAATCGTGTAATAGGTTTTCATAATAAAAAATTCATATAGCGCCCTTTTAAATTCTATTGTTGTCTTATTTTTGATTGATCTAGGAACTTTAACATGAATATGCGTGGGGCAATACCAAAAAAACTTTTTACATTAGTGCGGTTTTACATTTAACTTAACATAATTGATTAATATATGGACTCCGCATTAGATTTTTTTTGACCTCTGAAATTTTCTTAAATAGATGCAGGTTACATTTCACAAACAAAGCTGTTTCCAATATAATATACAAAAGGAAAAGTTTAAAATTGTAATGAATTAAAATAGGGAACACTGTTGTCTTAAGACCGCACATTGACCTGATGCATCGCTTTTGCATCCTAAATACCAGCTCTCTATCTGTAGACTGCCCCCAGAAAACAATGCCATAGCGCAAAACAGACGCGATCAGTCCATGGTACGCTGTTAAAAGAGCCTGAATGTTAACTTTTTTGGAGATTTGAGAAAGAGCATATGTGGATTTACTAAGTTTCTTACATAGTTCTTCTATATGAGGCTTCCATGTAAGTTGGCTATCAATTATGATACCCAAGACCTTAGCCGTTGTAGTTTGTTCAATATCACAGCCCACGTAGGAAATACAAACTGTTGGGTTTTCTCGTCGCTGATAAAAATGTATGGCTTTTGTTTTGCTCAGGTTTATAATCAAATTATTATTATGTAACCAATTAATAATGTCACTTAAGCAGGTATAAATGTTAATATTATAATTATTTGAATTAGTGGATTTTATGATAGATGTACTATCATTTGCAAAAAGAACCATTTTGTTAGTCGTTGCTTTTGGGAGATCATGTATATATACCAAAAAAATGGCGGGCCCAATACACCACCTTGTGGGACGCCATATTTTAAATGTCTTGGTTTTGATATATGTATGGTTTCTAATTGAGTTTTAGGACATATCCTAGAAATTTCCGTGCTTTGAAGCCCAGAATTTTGACTTGCTCAGACATGATTTTATTGGTTTTAGGACGTTCCCTCTTATACCATAGCTATATAATTTGTGCAATAAAATATTATGGTCTACATAGTCAAAAGCGTTGTTCATGTCGGTATAAATTTCACAGACTGGATTTCTTGTATCTACGGACGGCATGATATTAGCTAGCAAGTCAAACAGTGCCATACTAATTGTAGTGTTTTTACGAAAAACCATTTGTACTGTGCAAAATAATATTTTTCAAAGTAGGGATATAAAGAGTTATAGATTACTTTTTCAAAGAGATAATTGGATTTTTTGCTATGGGTCTATAATTTTTAAAGTCGGTTTTATCATCTTTTTTGTACAAAGGTTTTATTATTAAATTTTTGAGCTTATTCGGGAAAATACTATCAGCTATGCACAAATTAATTATATGAACTAAAGGAGGCGCTACTAGTTCTTTAGTAAACATGAGTACTTTTGTAGAAACTCCATCGTATCCCACAGTATTTGTGTGGCTCCGATGACAGACAAAATTTGGATTTATTTATAATTTGCCAGGTAGCTTTAGATTTATTTGGAGCAGTACTTATGAAATGATTATTTTGTGCTTTTTGTGTTAAGTTTGGTATAGTTTTTAAGGGCTAATTTATTTTTTGAATTTGTATTGAATCGATAGACCCAAAATAACTGTATTTGCTTATTACTATATGATTTTATTCCAAATCTCTCTGGAAAACATAATCTGTATAAAAGTTGGAAATCATCAAAGAAATGTTCACAAGCTTCGTCTGCATCCTTAGCTTCATATACTTGCTTAAAAGATAGACATCTGAGATTTCTTTTAACATTAACTAAATTTTCCACACATATGTGTGGAAAACAAAAAAATAGACAATAGATAACAATATTTAATTTGCTAGTTTTGTGTATTGGTATCTGAGATGTATAATCTTAAAGAATCAGATCTACAACTTCAGATTTACATTTTTTTTGATAATTGTGAGCAAAATTGTCAATACAGGTTTGACTTTTCAACCTTATGGGAGTACAAAGCGCTAGTTTTAAATTTAAGAAAATATTCAAGTTCAAGAGTAGTTTTGTTCCTTTTCAAGACATCAATACTTAAATCGCCACACAACACGATTTTCTTGTTCACTTCATAGTTTTTTTTTTTTGGTATTCTATAAATACAAATAATAATATTTTTATAAGCTATTATTTCTACAGCGCAGCATTCAAAGATGCCTGAAACGGATTGTTTTGTTATGACCGATATTTCTTTATATCGCAGTCCTGCTCTCACGAAAATACCTGTTCCTCCTTTCTTTGTGTTCCTAGAAAAGAAAGCTGCTGGACAAAAATTCGGTATGTGCAATAAATTCTCATAACCCGTTTGTATGAAATGTTCTGTAACACAGAGAACATCTTTAATAGTTCCCTGGTCGCTTAATTCTACTAATTTTACAGTCAGTGAATCGGATTTATTAATTAAACCAGCTATGTTTTGGTGTAAGATGTTTAGATAATTAGCGAAAAATCAAAGAATTTTGCTGCTGTGAGTCATTAGAAAAGTCATGTTGACTATGATTCATTTGAGGGTGGCAGTTTACTTCTGAGCACGTAGCATTCAAGCTGCTTATGCTAAGAATCAGGTCCTGTAAATCCAGAACTGTTTTAAATAATAACTATAATTAAAATAAATAATAAATAACTATAAATTTAATAATAACGTAATTAAACAATATATCCTGGTGGTCTTTGGACTAATTGTAATTGACGCGAGATGTAAATACTCTGGCCGTAAATATGTGTATTACAATAAAAAAAAATGGGATATAAAATTTTTAATACAAAAAAAAAATTAAAAAATTGAAGAGTTATTTTGAATGTTTAAGTTAATATTTACGCCATTTGAGGAATCGCTTCAGCACAGCCCGCCATACTCAGAAGATGGAATGGCGTAAGGGTGTCGACACATGTTGCATCCCACACCAAAGGTTTACCCAACTTCCAAGGCATTATAGTCATCTCGTCTGGCCTCTTTCCATCGTCACGTGCCAAACTCTTTGGTTCTAAAACAGCTAGCACCCCGGCGGTGACAAGAGCTCGACAGATGATATCATTAATGCTGGCATGCCGTGATATCCGACCAGTGCTTCTAGTGCAGGATAGGCCATGGTGTCCAAAGCGGTCGACTGCTTCACCACGCTGATATCAATGTGGAGCTCCACAAGGAGCACCTAAATGCAGGCATATAGTCATCTGGAAGGTGGCGTCACTCCGACGTATTTATCGGTTTCAAAGAATAGATTATTCCGTACCAACCTGCAGAGCGGCTCATCCCACTGTCTCTGGGAAGATGGATTTTCGGGAACGCCTTATCCGGACCAGCCACTTTCTAGGCGTTCACGACGTCGGTCAAGCACGGCACCTTCCAGCCAGCTATGATTCTTTCAGTTAACTGTTGAGTGCTGTGGACCGAAGACTGGAAATTGTGTGGGTGACGTGGCCACCAAAACGGATGGGTAGCTTGACTTGTAGGCACATTCGGTCATCCAGGGCCACCATGTAAGTTTTTTTTTTTTTTTTTTTTTGTGGTAGGTAAAATCATCCAATGACGAATCCCGCCCTTGGGTGGGGCGGGAAACAGTGTCAGACTTTTACTGACTAAAAACCTACCTTTCCATTCCTTGCCTTTATCCTGGGGCCTTTGGTGACAGTCTCACATAACCTTTGGCCCCAGTAGGCTTCGGCCCTGCTGGACCCCTACAGTTTGCTGACAACTCCTTGAGGCGCGCGGGAACGGTGCGCGCCGTAGACGACCTGAGCTCGGACCGGTCTGTTACCGGACGGACGGACAGCGAGCTACCCATTGCCCACCGTCCGCGAGCCCGCGCCTACGGTGGCCGGAAATTGGGATCGGAAACCCGGCGGCGGCGGCGGCGTGTCCGCCTTTGCCTAAGGCGGTCGGCCTCCTCCTTTACTAGCATTACTGCTTCGCAGAAGGAGGCGACCGCCTGCCACTCCTCCTCGCTCCGGAGCATGGCTTGAACCAAGCCCCGGCGCGAGAGATCGCCGCCGATCGCCCCCACGAGGACACGGCGCTGCTCTTCCCAAGCGGGGCACACCTCGACTGTGTGCTCCACCGTGTCCACCGGGCGGTCCGCACAGTGGCGACACCCGGGCGTCGTCTCCGCACGAATCTTGTACAGGTACGGACCGAACTTGCCGTGTTCGGTCAGCACCTGCGCCAAACGGAAGGTGACGATGCCGTGGGGCCTTTCCAGCCACGCCTCAAAGAGGGGCCTTACCGCCTCGATCGTGGCGTGCCCAGCACGAGGTTGCGACAATCGCTCTCGCCATTTCACCATGAGATCCCGCCGGAGCTCTGTCCGCCATGCCGCGACTTGTCGCGGCAGCGGAGTTTCGCCCCGACGTTGCATCTCCACGCGTAAGTCATGCATGTGTGCAAGGACTGTTGCCTCCAAATCCCACGGTGGTAGGCCAGCAAGGAGGCTCGCCGCTTCGCAGGACACCGTACGGTATCCGCGGATCATCCGGATGGCCATGACCCTCTGGCAGGCGGTTAGCCGGGCCGCCACTCGTTTCCGTAGCGATGGCGCCCACACCGGCGCACCGTAAAGGGCCATGGACCGAACGATGCCTGCGTAGAGCCTCCGGCAGGAGGCGTCTGGACCCCCTAGGTTCGTCAGGAGCCGCTTGAGCGCAGCCCCAGTCGCATTCAACCTGGGAGCCAGACGTCGGAAGTGCTCCTTGAAGTTCCACCGGCTGTCGAGGACGAGTCCCAGGTACTTCATCGTCGACCCGACTTGGATGTTACAGCGTTTCAAATGTTTTGATCAATTGTGTCCAAAAGATGTGTTTGTTTCCATAAAGGAGACGAGCTAAAAAAATTCATAAAATTTGGAGCAAAACGGCAATATCTAATGAGGGTGAAAACCGAATGTAGGTTAATTTTTGAAAGTCTATCCGAAATATTGTTGAAACGATTAATTTTATCATCAATGAATGAAGAAAAACTGTCTTCTAAAATTAAAGAAACTAGAGGTGCAGTGACCATTTTTCTAAAATTTTGATCTTTTTGGCTATTGCTTAATCACTATAGTGACGATTGCCTGTCAGTATTGTTAGAAAAAAAAAACATTTGAAATGGTTGAAGTTAAAGCCGATAGATTGAAATTGTCCTTTCAGCAGTTGGGTATATTTTTTAAACAGTATCTACGTCACCTCCTTGGGATCTATCGTCTAAATACCACACGTTTTTTAAATTTAATTGTTCTATAATTGGATGAATAGCCAAACTGAAAATAACGGGCCCAAGAGGGTCACATT
The DNA here is from genome assembly GCA_958295575.1 of Leucania comma. Classification (NCBI taxonomy): domain Eukaryota; kingdom Metazoa; phylum Arthropoda; class Insecta; order Lepidoptera; family Noctuidae; genus Leucania; species Leucania comma. The sequence goes on along the minus strand of OY282479.1, from coordinate 20,949,526 downwards.
GTTGGCATCCAATTGCAAATTCCAAAACATTCTCTTTGTCAGTCTTTGTATGATAATTTTGATGGATGCTGCCACAAAAAGCCTAAAATTTCTGTTAGTTATTTTTTGCATCAGCCAATAAGATAATCACTGTGATCAGATCGATACAATTAATCTCACTTTATGTGGTTCATTGTTTTTCATTCTTATTTATACAAACCCTTTCAAAAAATGAATAAAAATATGCAAATAAAAAAAAAAAACAAAGTAATTCATAGGAAGAATTTATTGCATAAATTGAGAAAACAACATCATGTAAACTACAATTATGATAAATCAGAACGAATCGTTTGTAAATTTTTATTAGAATGAATTATAGCTTGTTCTTTTAAAAAACATATTTTCCACTTTATTCTGTTGTTACAAAAAATCATTGTGTACAAACTATGGGTTATTTTGTTTCCTTTTTATATTTACGACTTTGACCTGCATATCAATACTTGATCTCCCAATGTTTCGGTAGACACCGCGTTCTAAAAGCGACGTATTTACATAGATACGTCCCATGCTGAACGGAAAGCCTCTAGGTACATATGAAATCGTCAAATTTGTCAAATCATATACACCCTGAAAAATAACATACACTCATTTAATATTTTACGCACACAAATTCATACAATCGTACAGGGGCATTTTCTGCCAGTCAATATTTATATGATGTTGAAATAAAGAGTTATACGTATATGCAATATTGACAAATAGCTTTTGCCCGCGGCTTCGTTCGCGTAAAATTACCAATGCCACGTAAAGTTGTGTCATATGAGAAGCATCTAGTCCTGTGGTTGTCACCTACAGCCTTGGAACTTGCTTATTGTCTTTAAGAATATCCCTGGTACTGCATGAGCATGAATTGGAACAAGTAATTGTGGGGAATCAGCAGCAAACTTCGTCTTATAAATAGATATGGTTGACATATCGTATAAAGTTGGTTAATATTATAAACACGACTCCGCTAATATAATACCCACAATATCAACTATAAAAAAAAAGTCTACTCATGTCTACGATAAATGCTATATTGATAAGTGGTGCGCTGAAAATAGCGCGCTTCGCTCATCATTGTGCGGCGAGATGACAGTATTTATAGTCTTATCTTTCTCACTTATACTACAGCTACTAGCCGGAAGAACTATCACTAATACACCAAAGAAGTATAATCAGGAACCGACCCATCAACTAGATATCGTGCGCCATTAGTTCGCTTACTGTAAGTGAATAAAAATACTCTGCGTAATGCGTTATCTTGCTCCTTAACTGTATTTATGGAAATGTGTTAACACTTCGATCCACCAAACTTTATGTTATGACACAATTCAAATTCAACTGCAACCCCTTTTTCAGAAGTTTTTTATAACAAGTTATTACTTATAAAATCATTTTATGTCAATATTTGGCAAATAGGTATTTTAAAAACACTTTTACTCGTAATTTTTTTCGTCAGTTTAAACTAGATGAGGCCGTCGTTTCCTAGCTGACTACTCTGAGAAGAAACATTGAAACCAACGAAGAGGTCAAAGTCTCTTTTAAAAGTCCATACAGCAAAAACATAATGGTCAAATCACATGAGAACATTGCAGACTTGTGTCTGAGATGGTCTTTTGAAGAAAAAACCACGCAGGTTTGAGTGGACCTGTCCAGTCAGTGCAAGCATTAAATTTGTCAGTATTCGTATAGTTCAACTTAGGACTACTAAGGAGTTAACGAACAATAGCAAGGAAAGGACGTTTGGGTAAGCCGCAGACATACTCAAATTGCCACACATTCGTCAAACAGGTAAAATAAAAACAAATATCAATATCAAATTATAAAAATAATGTAAAAAGCTCAATTGAAATATATAAGAAAAATGGTAGAGCGTACTGGAGCAGGTCAATCCCAAGCCTTTTTGTCCTCAAGATAGTCTTTTACAGTGTAAAAGCCTAATGCAAAAGTTTTCACTTTACTAATGATTTGAATTTATTAAGGCTTAGTTCTTGAAAATAACTAGGAAGTTTATTATAAAAGTGTATGCATTGGAATTTGAATGATTCTCCTGTTTTTTTGAAAGTAACAAGAACTACTAATTTATTTATTTATTTATTTATTTATTTACACTTTATTGTACAACAAGATTACAATTATTATAAAGGGAAACCATAGAAAAAAGAAAAACATACAATCGGCGGCCTTATCGCACTCGGCGATAAGGCCGCCGATTATGTTTGTTTCTAGTATTAAAATCATGAATATCACTGTATTTCTTGAATATATTTTTATGGGCATACAAAATATTCTCGTATATATACTGAGAAGATACAGTGACAGATATTAATGTCTTTAAATTTATCTCTGAGGGAGTATCTGAGACTTAATTTATAAATATAACGAATAGCCCTTTTCTGCAAAACAAAAATCGTCTGTATCAGCGACATTTTCCCACAACTGAATACCTTATGACATGACACTATAAAAATACCTAAACGGGCTGTCTCTAATTCAGTTTGATTTTGAATTTTTCTAACAGCGTATTCAGCAGAGCTGAGTTTTTCGATAATTTGTCTATATGTGGACCCCATTGAAGTTTAGCATCTAAAGTTATGCACAAAAACACTGTATTATCTTCAGGACTCAACTCTTTACCTTTTATTAACACACTGGTTTCTACTTGCCTAACATTAGGCATGGTAAACTTAATGCACTTAGATTTTTTTTCAGGTTATTTACATTAAACCAGTGTACTATTTTTGAAAGAGTGATATTTATATCGTCAGTAACCCGCTGCTGCCGTTTAAGTTTAAACAAAAGTAAAGTGTCGTCTGCAAACAACATTATATTATGGTTATCTTTTATGAGGTAAGGTAAATCATTTATATAAATAAGGAACAAAAAGGGACCAAGAATTGAGCCCTGCGGAACACCTATTTTTACTATAGACCCGAGGGATCTTTTTCCGTTTACGTCAACTTTATGAATCCTTTTACTCAGTTATGTCGTAAGAAAATCCAGGGATGAGTTTCGGATCCAATGTTTATTATAGACTACAATGTCGATTATAGACTTTATAATGTCCACAGAATTATCCCATAAATCTGCAGTTTTTTTTTACATTCAAGGAGTTTAGAGTCATAATAATATCTACTGAAGTTACATGTTCGAAACTAAAAGCCAAATCAAAAATTAAGATTTTCTTTAAGCAGAAACTCTGCAGCAGTATGTGAAGAGTTTAGACATTCTGTTGTTGATACGGGGATCTCTGAAAAGAAATTTTCAAAAGCCGCGGCAACCTGTGAATCCGAAGTGGTTATCAATCTTCCATTTTCACTATTTATAATATCAAACACAAATTTAAATTATAGTAACCCCTATTTTCACAAAACCTTTTAATTACGAGTGATCACTTATTTAAACAAGTATATAATTTTATATCACTTGTGTAGTGACTCAACTTAGGAGAATGTCTTGAATTATAAAATTCAAATTTGTATTTAATAATCAAACGATACTTACTGCAGGTAAAGGACATCGTCGGTTTCCTAATGCAGTCCGCACTGTTTCGCCAAAAAACAGGTCAGAATTGATCAGGTCGCACAATTTAAAATGCATCTCAACGAAGCTGGGTCGGTATCCGTTCGTTAGAAGCTGGTAGAAAAAGACATCAACCTATGAAATAGATATTACTGTCGTTTATTTCATAGTCATCATTATCATCTTTATGCGTAGCCTAACTTACCCACAGTGGGTCTTAGGCCTTGATTACATCATATTGTTTCTAAAATATTTCTAAAATATTTTACTCAGGAGCAAACTCTACCTTCGTGCTTGCCTCCTCAGGTTTAAACTAAGATGACAACAATGAAGGTAAAGGTAAGTCGGTGGCTGTTTCATGATACGTGATAACCAAAGTGCTTTGAATTTGGCAACAAATCGCCAATCACTCAACAGAACTAAACATACACCGTAAAATTTTGGACTTTTTAATCCCGCGGAGGGTAGATTCGGTAAAAATTATGTAATAAATCGATGAAACACTATCGATTTATAAAAAATAAAGTACTTTTTTTCTAAAACTCGAATTTAATTTCTTTAAGTAAACGAGTCAATGACCTTGTAGGTAGTTGTCGGTCGTTGCGTAACAACTACCTACAGTTCATTGGCCTCGCTCAGCTGATGTTTACTTAAAGAAATTAATTTCGTATATGCGTAAATTAATTCGAGTTTAAAAAAAGTACTTAATTTTTTAATTTTCTCTTTACAAATCAATAGTGTTTTATGTACCGAATCGACCCTCCGTGGGATTAAAAAGACCAAAATTTAACGGTGTATTATTATTCATGTACATTACAATTATGTGAAGGATGCTGTAAAAGGTAAATAATTTAATTTAAATTAAATATATATAAACCCAAGATACGCATGCTGATTTATTAACAAAAGGATTATTATCTGACAAGCACTGCAAATTCTTAGCTGCCCATACAGAAACCTTGGGGGAATGCCCCTGCATTCACCCAAGATTTTGATGCTTTAATTTAGGTTAAATTTCACTCCAATATCTGCAATTTTGCAATTTTTTTTTATTTTTACAAATCGATAGTGTTTTATGTACTGAATCGACCCTCCACGGGATTAAAACGACCAAAATTTAACGGTGTATTTATAGTGCCTCAAATCGCTGCCTGTGCCACAATTCGCACTTACCCTCATGGTATTATTCAATGGTATTATTGATTCTGCGTGCACCTCCAAATAGTGCCTTGGATCTTGTCGAGTCAAACGTCTACTCAGCACAACAACGTTCTTGAAGCTTTTCGGGTCAGCATAGGCAATTTCTGGACGCTCAAGGTCGATGAAAGTTATCTGTAATAGAAAATGAACGAATTATTACATAATAGAAATAAACTGTAGACTGATGAGACGCGACAATCTCCTTAATATAATTATACTTGACTAGCATCTGGCCCCGCGTAAAAGTACTGCGGTTTTGCAACAGTGGGGTTCAAGCAGGGCAATGTTATTGATGAGCGTGGATTGACGCATACTAATTATTTAAGAGTAGGTATGATGATAGTTATTTATCGTGGCTCTGACTTAAGCTCGCTTTCCAAAGACATACCGGAGCATGAATTGACATCCGCAATTCCGCATATAGGTAAGAACGACTTCGTTAGTTATAGGCAGGTCATGCTTCATCCTTCGAAAGTTTTTTGTAACATTATAAACGCTTGTTGCCTCCACATTTCTTTCATTGGGGCGTAACTCATGTGACATCGGAAGTAGATTGCAATGAGTTGTTTTCTTAATAGCCAACGGACTGGCTTGATAAGTATGCTTTGAAGGATTTTTCATTGTTAGAAAATGTTTTAGATACAATAGAATTTGATAGAAAAATAGAAGTGTGTTTTATTTTCAGTGTTGAAGTGACCTTTGACGTGAAATAAAGTAAATTTAAGTCATATTTGCGACGCTTTAAGTGGTTTTACTTCCAATAAACATCGCGGACCCGAAGCCTATCTGAGCTGAGCTACGACAATGTATAACTCAGTAATAAATGTGGGGTTGTGGTGGTGGTAGGTGAGATACTGGCCAAACATGAGCCTACTACTGGTGAAAGTATTTAAAATATCGGCCCAGTAGTTTTGAGTTTATTCATTACAAAATCATTGTAATACAATTATTATTTAGTAGAGATGGGACCAGTAAGTGACCACGTTAAATTGAATGTAGAAGGCGGCCTAACACGAGAACTCGCCGCCACCGATCACTTCGACGAAGCCACAGCGGTGTTCTACCCAAGCGGGGCACACCTCCACCGTATGCTCTACATTGTCTTTCCGGGTAAACTAGTACTTACACTCTCAGCAACACACAAATTCATTTGATTATGTAAATATAAAAACAAACAAAATAAAACATATTTCAACGTCATTGTTGATGTTATTATGACAAAGTTTTGCATCGGCGAATGGTTATAAAGTCTCTTGTATTATTTTGTGATGCGTAATGACCCAATGCACGTAATGACCCAATGCAGTTAATGATGAAAGGGTAATTCTACTTTTGAGAGTCAATTTGCAGAAATTATTTAATCATAGTTTTTATGACAATGAGTTCACTGAACGTCATAATGTAATAAAATAAAAAATATATATTTACTGTCTCAAATAAATTTACAAACTTACACAAAGCCCTGATCCCAACACTAGGACCCGGAGGACACGGTGGAGCACACTGTAGAGGTGTGCCCCGCCAGGGCGGAGCATCGCCGTGTCCTCGTGGAGGCGATCGGCGGCAGTGATCTCTCTCGCCGGGCCTTGGTTCAGGCCATGGTCCGGAGTGAGGAGGGATGCCAGGCGGTCGCCTCCTTCTGCGAAGCAGTAATGCTTTCTAAGGAAGAGCAATGGGTAGCACGCTGTCCGATCGTCCGGTAACCGACTGGACCGAGCCCAAGTCGTCGACGGTGCGTACTGTTCCCGCGCGCCTCAAGGAGCTGTCAGCAAACCGTAGAGGCCCAGCAGGGCATAAATCTACTGGGGCCAAAGGTTATGTGAAAATGTTACCAAGGGCCCTGGGAGAAAGGCAAGGAATGGAGCAGGGTAGGTTTTTAGGGCAGGGCTATATCACCATGATATATTCTTGCAAAATAATTTACTAAGTATTATCTAATCACGCTAATAGTCAGGCAAACTAGAGCAAAAAAGTCGTCATATAATTATGACGACTTTTAAACTGAATTGACTAGATTTTTCACGATAGTAAATAATCATGGCCACTAATATAAATCTTGGTTAAGTAACTTAATCCTAAAGAATCTAAATATCATAACGGAAAAATAACACACACAGATAAACAGATTATCTTGTCGTACATCATTGGTTGGAAGACGAACTGTCAGGGACCCTAGTCTGATATTTTTTATAAATTCGTCATACCAACACGATTCTTTTATCATTTTGCTGAAAACTCGTAATCTGTTAATTCCTAATGGCTGACGATGATTGGTCGGTCGGTCTCGTAATAGAATTGTGGTACGAGCTGTCTTGTAACGAATTAAAAGCAACTGCACGTTCAACTGGTAGGTCCCTGATCAAAGGAACTGTTACAATTTTTGCAGATACGCATTCATCAGACATTCATTTGTCATTATGTAAGAGATTACCATTCTATTTCTTTCAATGGAATGTCAGGGTGTTAACCATTGGAAAGTCATAATGACGCCATTACAGTAGTAGATTACCAAACTTGTCAAAATCAACAATTCTGACACTATTGTAATAGCAGACTTGAGGCCCAGATAACTCTTTTGGTTACTTGCGCTTCATCACTCGTCTTTATTTAGAGATAATTATGACGAAAGTCAATAAGTTAATTTATGTTTTTGCATTTAATTGTAAGCATATAAATGGTTATTACTTTAAACAAGCAACACTTATCCGCTGTCAGTACCTATCTATATTCACTTTGTCTAACTATAACACTATTTTAAATTCACTTTTTTGACAAACCTTCGTCACTTATGGTCCTATTTAGATTTTTTAATTTTTTTTTTGACGATTGACATTTTTTTTAATTTGTATAATGTAGATATTAATATAAATTAGCCGAATGTTTTTGAAATTTAATAAATAACTTTGTCAAAGAGTCTATAAGGTATTTGTAATATGGGTTTTGTTATCTGAAATAAAATTATTATTATTTCCTTTATTTATTTCTTGTACATATTTTTAACATTTAAATTACAGAAATGCTTCAAGATTGGTTTCAAGTTTGTCAAAATCCAGTTCCGATGATGAAAGTAATCTATGAAGCATTGAGGGAACTCCTCAAGTAGTTAAGGCAACTATATAGTAAATAAATATCATCATCAAAAAGTCAAGTATCAGTCAAAAAGTATCATTTAATGAAGTAAAACTGATTAAAAAGATCAGAAAAGGCACTCGCATAGATATCATAGGTAATAAAGATAATTAGGCTAACTATAACCATAGAAATAAATGGTTCTGAATTGATGTTGAAAATAGTATCTACCATCAAATAAATCTATCTAATAAGCCCACATACACTTTCATGCCCCACATGATACTACTGGATGTTTTTTTTTAAGTACTTAAAATCATCATCAATGACATCCCCCGCCCTTGAGCGGAGCGGGAGATAGTGTCATACTCTTACTAACTAAAAACCTACCCTGTACCTTCTTTGCCTTGGTTCCAAGGCCCTGGTATGCATTTTCATACCTCCCAGATTAGGCTACGACCCTGCTGGGCCCCTACAGTTTGCTAACAACTCCTTGAGGCGCACGGAAACAGTGCGCGCCGTAAACGGCTTGGGCTTGGTCCTGTCTGTTACCGGACGGACGGACAGCGAGCTACCCATTGCCCACCGTCCGCAAGCCCGCGCCTACGGTAGCCGGAAATCGGGATTGGAATTACGGTGGCGGCTGCGGCGTGAGCGCCGTTGCCTGATGCGGTCAGTCTTCTCCTTTGCTAGCATTACTGCTTCGCAAAAGGAGGCGACTGCTTGCTACTCCTCCTCGCTCCGGACCATGGCCTGTACTAAAGCCCGGCGGGAGAGATCACCGCCGCCGATCGCCCCCACAAGGACACGGCGATGCTCTTCCCAAGCGGGGAACACCTCTACCATGTGCTCCACCGTGTCCTCCGGGCATTCCGCACAGTGGTAACACCCGGGCGTAACCTTCGCACAAATCTTGTACAGGTACTTCCCGAACTTACCATGTTCGGTTAGTACCTGCGCCATGTGGAAGGTGACGACGCCGTGATAATCCGATGATGGAGCTGGAAGGTGGAATGTAGACCCGGGAACTTCATAATCATAATCATTTATTTTGCAAACATGGGTATAGTACATAGGTGTTTATTTTTAAATAGAGTCCTCCATATTTTGCCATCACATTGGCATGCAAATTTAAAAAAACAAAATCAAAAATCAAATTCCGTTGCAAAAAAAAAATAATAATGTTAAAATGTCAGCGTAACAAATGTCATAGTTATAAAAAAATAAAAGACTATATAATGACAAATGGAAATAAAAACTAAGTCAACTAGAATTAAAATAATAATGTCAAATGGAAATAAACACTAAATCAATCACGATTAAAATAACAATGTCAAACGGAAATTAAAAGTAAGTCAACCAGGATTAAAATAACAATGTCAACCAATATAAAATAGAAATAAACACTAAATCAATAACGATTAAAATAACAATGTCAAACGGAAATTAAAAGTAAGTCAACCAGGATTAAAATAACAATGTCAACCAATATAAAATGGAAATACAAAAATCAAACAGGATCAAAATAATAATGTCAAACAGAATAAAAGTATGTCAATCAATTAGTGAACTGTCATTAAAAAAATCGTCAATCGTGTAATAGGTTTTCATAATTAAAAATTCATATAGCGCCCTTTTAAATTCTATTGTTGTCTTATTTTTGATTGAGCTAGGAACTTTAACATGAATATGCGTGGGGCAATACCAAAAAAACTTTTTACATTAGTGCGGTTTTACATTTAACTTAACATAATTGATTAATATATTGACTCCGCATTAGATTTTTTTTGACCTCTGACATTTTCTTAAATAGATGTAGGTTACATTTTACAAACAAAGCTGTTTCCAATGTAATATACAAAAGGAAAAGTTTAAAATTTTAATGAATTAAAATAGGGAACACTGTTGTCTTAAGACCGCACATTGACCTGATGCATCGCTTTTGCATCCTAAATACCAGCTTTCTATCAGTAGACTGCCGCCAGAAAACAATGCCATAGCGCAAAACAGACGCGACCAGTCCATGGTACGCTGTTAAAAGAGCCTGAATGTTAACTTTCTTCGAGATTTGAGAAAGAGCATATGTGGATTAAGGTTTGTTACATAGTTCTTCTATATGAGGCTTCCATGTAAGTTGGCTATCAATTATGATACCCAAGACCCTAGCCGTAGTAGTTTGTTCAATATCACAGCCCTTGTAGGAAATACAAACGGTTGGGTTTTCTCATCGCTGATAAAAATGCATGGCTTTTGTTTTGCTCAGGTTTATAATGAAATTATTATTATGTAACCAATTAATAATGTCACTTAAGCAGGTATAAACTTCAATATTATAATTATTTGATTTATTGGATTTTATGATAGATGTACTATCATTTGCAAAAAGACCCATTTTGTTAGTCGTTGCTTTTGGGAGATCATATATATATATACCAAAAAAATGGCGGGCCCAATACACCACCTTGTGGGACGCCATATTTTAAATGTCTTGGTTTTGATATATGTATGGTTTCTAATTGAGTTTTAGGACATATCTTAGAAATTTCCGTGCATTGAAGCCTATTGCTCAGACATGATTTTATTGGTTTTAGGACGTTCCCTCTTATACCATAGCTATATAATTTGTGCAATAAAATATTATGGTCTACATAGTCAAAAGCCTTGTTCATGTCGGTATAAATTTCACAGACTGGATTTCTTGTATCTACGGACGGCATGATATTAGCTAGCAAGTCAAACAGTACCATACTAATTGTAGTGTTTTTACGAAAACCCATTTGTTCTGTGCATCATAATATTTTTCAAAGTAGGGATATAAAGAGTTATCTAATTACTTTTTCAAAAATTTTTACAGATAATTGGATTTTTTGCTATGGGTCTATAATTTTTAAAGTCAGTTTTATCATATTTTTTGTACAAAGGTTTTATTATTACATTTTTGAGCTTATTCGGGAAAATACTATCAGCTATGCACAAATTAATTATATGAACTAAAGGAGGCGCTACTAATTCTTTAGTAAACATGAGCACTTTTGTAGAAACTCCATCGTATCCCACAGTATTTGTGTTTTTTATAGTGCAAATTATTCGTATTATGCCGTCAATTGTTACAGGTGGCATAAATAGAGAATTTAATGATTGATTGTTTATATTTGAATTATTTAATGTAATGTCAGCTTTAATATTATTCTCAATTGTGTAAATAAAATAATCGTTAAACTCGTTTGCAATGTCCAAGGAGTTTGTAAATGTCAAATTATCTCTTTTCATGCACATTATAAGCTCCGATTGCAGACAAAATTTGGATTTATTTATAATTTGCAAGGTAGCTTTAGATTTATTTGGAGCAGTACTTATGAAATGATTATTTTGTGCTTTTTGTGTTAAGGAAATAATTTTTCTGTAAAGTTTGGTATAGTTTTTAAGGGCTAATTTATTTTTTGAATTTGTATTCAATCGATAGGCCCAAAGTAACTGTATTTGCTTATTATTACTACATGATTTTATTCCAAATCTCTCTGGAAAACATAATCTGTATAAAAGTTGGAAATTATCCAAGAAATGTTCACAAGCTTCGTCTGCATCCTTAGCTTCATATACTTGCTTAAAAGATAACATCTGAGATATCTTTTAACATTAACTAAATTTAGGACATATGTCCTATTTTTTTGTTTTCCAATATTTTAATTTGCTAGTTTTGTGTATTGGTATCTGAGATGTATAATCTGAAAGAATCAGATCTACAACTTCAGCTTTACATTTTTTTTTTTGATAATTGTGAGCAAAATTGTCAATACTAATAGGTTTGACTTTTCAACCTAATGGGAGTATTGCTTGTTTTAAATTGTACTTCTTAAGAAAATATTCAAGTTCAAGAGTAGTTTTGTTCCTTTTCAAGACATCAATATTTAAATCGCCACTCAAGACGATTTTCTTGTTCGAAAATAAACTGACTTTATTTAAAATATAATTTAATTTATTATAAAACACTTCATAGTTTTTTTTTTTGTATTCTATAAATACAAATAATAATATTTTTATAAGCTATTATTTCTACAGCGCAGCATTCAAAGATGCTTGAAACGGATTGTTTTGTTATGTCCGATATTTCTTTATATTGCAGTCCTGCTCTCACGAAAATACCTGTTCCTCCTCTCTTTGTGTTCCTAGAAAAGAAAGCTGCTGGACAAAAATTCAGTATGTGCAATAAATTCTCATAACCAGTTTGTATAAAATGTTCTGTAACACAGAGAACATCTACAACAGTTCCCTGGTCGCTTAATTCTACTAATTTTACAGTCAGTGAATCGGATTTATTAATTAAACCAGTTATGTTTTGGTGTAATATGTTTAGATAATTAACGAAAAATCAAAGAATTTTGCTGCTGTGAGTCATTAGAAAAGTCATGTTGACTATGATTCATTTGAGGGTGGCAGTTTACTTCTGAGCACGTAGCATTCAAGCTGCTTATGCTAAGAATCAGGTCCTGTAAATCCAGAACTGTTTTAAATAATAACTATAATTAAAATAAATAATAAATAACTATAAATTTAATAATAACGTAATTAAACAATATATCCTGGTGGTCTTTGGACTAATTGTAATTGACGTGAGATGTAAATACTCTGGCCGTAAATATGTGTATTACAATAAAAAAAAATGGGATATAAAATTTTTAATACAAAAAAAAAATTAAAAAATTGAAGAGTTATTTTGAATGTTTAAGTTAATATTTACGCCATTTGAGGAATCGCTTCAGCACAGCCCGCCATACTCAGAAGATGGAATGGCGTAAGGGTGTCGACACATGTTGCATCCCACACCAAAGGTTTACCCAACTTCCAAGGCATTATAGTCATCTCGTCTGGCCTCTTTCCATCGTCACGTGCCAAACTCTTTGGTTCTAAAACAGCTAGCACCCCGGCGGTGACAAGAGCTCGACAGATGATATCATTAATGCTGGCATGCCGTGATATCCGACCAGTGCTTCTAGTGCAGGATAGGCCATGGTGTCCAAAGCGGTCGACTGCTTCACCACGCTGATATCAATGTGGAGCTCCACAAGGAGCACCTAAATGCAGGCATATAGTCATCTGGAAGGTGGCGTCACTCCGACGTATTTATGGGTGATTATTTGAAACCGACGGAACGTCTCATTCATCGGGCTTAGCTTTTCGTTATCTATTTGTATCGTAAGCCACTAGGCACTAATAAGTGCCTTTGATACATTTAGTGATCGGGGAAAGCTAATAAGCAAGTAAAAATATCAAATTATAAAGAAAAAACTAGGCTAGACGAATGAGACACCCGGTTTCAAAGAATAGATTATTCCGTACCAACCTGCAGAGCGGCTCATCCCACTGTCTCTGGGAAGATGGATTTTCGGGAACGCCTTATCCGGACCAGCCACTTTCTAGGCGTTCACGACGTCGGTCAAGCACGGCACCTTCCAGCCAGCTATGATTCTTTCAGTTAACTGTTGAGTGCTGTGGACCGAAGACTGGAAATTGTGTGGGTGACGTGGCCACCAAAACGGATGGGTAGCTTGACTTGTAGGCACATTCGGTCATCCAGGGCCACCATGTAAGTTGGATGTTACAGCGTTTCAAATGTTTTGATCAATTGTGTCCAAAAGATGTGTTTGTTTCCATAAAGGAGACGAGCTAAAAAAATTCATAAAATTTGGAGCAAAACGGCAATATCTAATGAGGGTGAAAACCGAATGTAGGTTAATTTTTGAAAGTCTATCCGAAATATTGTTGAAACGATTAATTTTATCATCAATGAATGAAGAAAAACTGTCTTCTAAAATTAAAGAAACTAGAGGTGCAGTGACCATTTTTCTAAAATTTTGATCTTTTTGGCTATTGCTTAATCACTATAGTGACGATTGCCTGTCAGTATTGTTAGAAAAAAAAAACATTTGAAATGGTTGAAGTTAAAGCCGATAGATTGAAATTGTCCTTTCAGCAATTGAGAATATTTTTTAAACAGTATCTACGTCACCTCCTTGGGATCTATCGTCTAAATACCACACGTTTTTTGAATTTAATTGTTCTATAATTGGATGAATAGCCAAACTGAAAATAACTGGCCCAAGAGGGTCACATTGTTGGCATCCAATTGCAAATTCCAAAACATTCTCTTTGTCAGTCTTTGTATAATAATTTTGATGGATGCTGCCACAAAAAGCCGAAAATTTCTGTTAGTTCTTTTTTGCATCAGCCAACAAGATGATCACTGTGATCAGATCGATACAATTAATCTCACTATATGTGGTTCATTGTTTTTCATTCTTATTTATACAAACCCTTTCAAAAAATGAATAAAAATATGCAAATAAAAAAAAAACAAAGTAATTCATAGGAAGAATTTATTGCATAAATTGAGAAAACAACATCATGTAAACTACAATTATGATAAATCAGAACGAATCGTTTGTACATTTTTATTAGAATGAATTATAGCTTGTTCTTTTAAAAAACATATTTTCCACTTTATTCTGTTGTTACAAAAAATCATTGTGTACAAACTATGGGTTATTTTGTTTCCTTTTTATATTTACGACTTTGACCTGCATATCAATACTTGATCTCCCAATGTTTCGGTAGACACCGCGTTCTAAAAGCGACGTATTTACATAGATACGTCCCATGCTGAACGGAAAGCCTCTAGGTACATATGAAATCGTCAAATTTGTCAAATCATATACACCCTGAAAAATAACATACACTCATTTAATATTTTACGCACACAAATTCATACAATCGTACAGGGGCATTTTCTGCCAGTCAATATTTATATGATGTTGAAATAAAGAGTTATACGTATATGCAATATTGACAAATAGCTTTTGCCCGCGGCTTCGTTCGCGTAAAATTACCAATGCCACGTAAAGTTGTGTCATATGAGAAGCATCTAGTCCTGTGGTTGTCACCTACAGCCTTGGAACTTGCTTATTGTCTTTAAGAATATCCCTGGTACTGCATGAGCATGAATTAATAAATAATAAATAAATAATAATAATTTTATTTTCAGGCATCGGAGGCCCATAGAAAAAAATACATAAAATAATCTTAAACAATAATAAACTAATACATATTATAAAAACAAAACTTATTTAACTATAATTTATACACGTAATGTAGTCGGCGTCGTGTTGCGCTGCGTGGTGTCGTGTAACCGTCCGCGGAAACGTCGATATACGACACCTTTCGGCCAGAAGTCCTCTTTTAAGAAGGTCTGTAGCTGTTGGGTTGGAACTCGTACCACGAACGACTTGAAGTTGACGTCGTGGCGCGCCTCCAACCTTACGACCCTCAGAGTCCAGTTGGTCTTCACTTTCAAATACTCCACGACTTCCTCAACCTTCGTGTAGTGATGCAGGCGCGAAATGTATAGCTGCGTCGTAGGCACAGCAGGACGCAGCAGCATGTTCGGACCACTCGGTGCGGTACCGCACTGGTTACGGGAACAGGGTTTCTTCTTCTTCTTCTTTTCCACTCTTGTGAAACCCTCACAACAAACTTCGTCTTATAAATAGATATGGTTGACATATCGTATAAAGTTGGTTAATATTATAAACACGACTCCGCTAATATAATACCCACAATATCAACTATAAAAAAAAAGTCTACTCATGTCTACGATAAATGCTATATTGATAAGTGGTGCGCTGAAAATAGCGCGCTTCGCTCATCATTGTGCGGCGAGATGACAGTATTTATAGTCTTATCTTTCTCACTTATACTACAGCTACTAGCCGGAAGAACTATCACTAATACACCAAAGAAGTATAATCAGGACCCGACCCATCAACTAGATATCGTGCGCCATTAGTTCGCTTACTGTAAGTGAATAAAAATACTCTGCGTAATGCGTTATCTTGCTCCTTAACTGTATTTATGGAAATGTGTTAACACTTCGATCCACCAAACTTTATGTTATGACACAATTCAAATTCAACTGCAACCCCTTTTTCAGAAGTTTTTTATAACAAGTTATTACTTATAAAATCATTTTATGTCAATATTTGGCAAATAGGTATTTTAAAAACACTTTTACTCGTAATTTTTTTCGTCAGTTTAAACTAGATGAGGCCGTCGTTTCCTAGCTGACTACTCTGAGAAGAAACATTGAAACCAACGAAGAGGTCAAAGTCTCTTTTAAAAGTCCATACAGCAAAAACATAATGGTCAAATCACATGAGAACATTGCAGACTTGTGTCTGAGATGGTCTTTTGAAGAAAAAACCACGCAGGTTTGAGTGGACCTGTCCAGTCAGTGCAAGCATTAAATTTGTCAGTATTCGTATAGTTCAACTTAGGACTACTAAGGAGTTAACGAACAATAGCAAGGAAAGGACGTTTGGGTAAGCCGCAGACATACTCAAATTGCCACACATTCGTCAAACAGGTAAAATAAAAACAAATATCAATATCAAATTATAAAAATAATGTAAAAAGCTCAATTGAAATATATAAGAAAAATGGTAGAGCGTACTGGAGCAGGTCAATCCCAAGCCTTTTTGTCCTCAAGATAGTCTTTTACAGTGTAAAAGCCTAATGCAAAAGTTTTCACTTTACTAATGATTTGAATTTATTAAGGCTTAGTTCTTGAAAATAACTAGGAAGTTTATTATAAAAGTGTATGCATTGGAATTTGAATGATTCTCCTGTTTTTTTGAAAGTAACAAGAACTACTAATTTATGTTTGTTTCTAGTATTAAAATCATGAATATCACTGTATTTCTTGAATATATTTTTATGGGCATACAAAATATTCTCGTATATATACTGAGAAGATACAGTGACAGATATTAATGTCTTTAAATTTATCTCTGAGGGA
Source organism: Leucania comma (assembly GCA_958295575.1). Lineage (NCBI taxonomy): Eukaryota > Metazoa > Arthropoda > Insecta > Lepidoptera > Noctuidae > Leucania > Leucania comma. Next base: position 20,932,866 of record OY282479.1, on the reverse strand, counting down.
GTATCTGAGACTTAATTTATAAATATAACGAATAGCCCTTTTCTGCAAAACAAAAATCGTCTGTATCAGCGACATTTTCCCACAACTGAATACCTTATGACATGACACTATAAAAATACCTAAACGGGCTGTCTCTAATTCAGTTTGATTTTGAATTTTTCTAACAGCGTATTCAGCAGAGCTGAGTTTTTCGATAATTTGTCTATATGTGGACCCCATTGAAGTTTAGCATCTAAAGTTATGCACAAAAACACTGTATTATCTTCAGGACTCAACTCTTTACCTTTTATTAACACACTGGTTTCTACTTGCCTAACATTAGGCATGGTAAACTTAATGCACTTAGATTTTTTTTCAGGTTATTTACATTAAACCAGTGTACTATTTTTGAAAGAGTGATATTTATATCGTCAGTAACCCGCTGCTGCCGTTTAAGTTTAAACAAAAGTAAAGTGTCGTCTGCAAACAACATTATATTATGGTTATCTTTTATGAGGTAAGGTAAATCATTTATATAAATAAGGAACAAAAAGGGACCAAGAATTGAGCCCTGCGGAACACCTATTTTTACTATAGACCCGAGGGATCTTTTTCCGTTTACGTCAACTTTATGAATCCTTTTACTCAGTTATGTCGTAAGAAAATCCAGGGATGAGTTTCGGATCCAATGTTTATTATAGACTACAATGTCGATTATAGACTTTATAATGTCCACAGAATTATCCCATAAATCTGCAGTTTTTTTTACATTCAAGGAGTTTAGAGTCATAATAATATCTACTGAAGTTACATGTTCGAAACTAAAAGCCAAACCAAAAATTAAGATTTTCTTTAAGCAGAAACTCTGCAGCAGTATGTGAAGAGTTTAGACATTCTGTTGTTGATACGGGGATCTCTGAAAAGAAATTTTCAAAAGCCGCGGCAACCTGTGAATCCGAAGTGGTTATCAATCTTCCATTTTCACTATTTATAATATCAAACACAAATTTAAATTATAGTAACCCCTATTTTCACAAAACCTTTTAATTACGAGTGATCACTTATTTAAACAAGTATATAATTTTATATCACTTGTGTAGTGACTCAACTTAGGAGAATGTCTTGAATTATAAAATTCAAATTTGTATTTAATAATCAAACGATACTTACTGCAGGTAAAGGACATCGTCGGTTTCCTAATGCAGTCCGCACTGTTTCGCCAAAAAACAGGTCAGAATTGATCAGGTCGCACAATTTAAAATGCATCTCAACGAAGCTGGGTCGGTATCCGTTCGTTAGAAGCTGGTAGAAAAAGACATCAACCTATGAAATAGATATTACTGTCGTTTATTTCATAGTCATCATTATCATCTTTATGCGTAGCCTAACTTACCCACAGTGGGTCTTAGGCCTTGATTACATCATATTGTTTCTAAAATATTTCTAAAATATTTTACTCAGGAGCAAACTCTACCTTCGTGCTTGCCTCCTCAGGTTTAAACTAAGATGACAACAATGAAGGTAAAGGTAAGTCGGTGGCTGTTTCATGATACGTGATAACCAAAGTGCTTTGAATTTGGCAACAAATCGCCAATCACTCAACAGAACTAAACATACACCGTAAAATTTTGGACTTTTTAATCCCGCGGAGGGTAGATTCGGTAAAAATTATGTAATAAATCGATGAAACACTATCGATTTATAAAAAATAAAGTACTTTTTTTCTAAAACTCGAATTTAATTTCTTTAAGTAAACGAGTCAATGACCTTGTAGGTAGTTGTCGGTCGTTGCGTAACAACTACCTACAGTTCATTGGCCTCGCTCAGCTGATGTTTACTTAAAGAAATTAATTTCGTATATGCGTAAATTAATTCGAGTTTAAAAAAAGTACTTAATTTTTTAATTTTCTCTTTACAAATCAATAGTGTTTTATGTACCGAATCGACCCTCCATGGGATTAAAAAGACCAAAATTTAACGGTGTATTATTATTCATGTACATTACAATTATGTGAAGGATGCTGTAAAAGGTCAATAATTTAATTTAAATTAAATATATATAAACCCAAGATACGCATGCTGATTTATTAACAAAAGGATTATTATCTGACAAGCACTGCAAATTCTTAGCCTCCCATACAGAAACCTTGGGGGAATGCCCCTGCATTCACCCAAGGTTTTGATGCTTTAATTTAGGTTAAATTTCACTCCAATATCTGCAATTTTGCAATTTTTTTTTTATTTTTACAAATCGATAGTGTTTTATGTACTGAATCGACCCTCCACGGGATTAAAACGACCAAAATTTAACGGTGTATTTATAGTGCCTCAAATCGCTGCCTGTGCCACAATTCGCACTTACCCTCATGGTATTATTCATTGGTATTAATGATTCTGCGTGCACCTCCAAATAGTGCCTTGGATCTTGTCGAGTCAAACGTCTACTCAGCACAACAACGTTCTTGAAGCTTTTCGGGTCAACATAGGCAATTTCTGGACGCTCAAGGTCGATGAAAGTTATCTGTAATAGAAAATGAACGAATTATTACATAATAGAAATAAACTGTAGACTGATGAGACGCGACAATCTCCTTAATATAATTATACTTGACTAGCATCTGGCCCCGCGTAAAAGTACTGCGGTTTTGCAACAGTGGGGTTCAAGCAGGGCAATGTTATTGATGAGCGTGGATTGACGCATACTAATTATTTAAGAGTAGGTATGATGATAGTTATTTATCGTGGCTCTGACTTAAGCTCGCTTTCCAAAGACATACCGGAGCATGAATTGACATCCGCAATTCCGCATATAGGTAAGAACGACTTCGTTAGTTATAGGCAGGTCATGCTTCATCCTTCGAAAGTTTTTTGTAACATTATAAACGCTTGTTGCCTCCACATTTCTTTCGTTGGGGCGTAACTCATGTGACATCGGAAGTAGATTGCAATGAGTTGTTTTCTTAATAGCCAACGGACTGGCTTGATAAGTATGCTTTGATTTTTCATTGTTAGAAAATGTTTTAGATACAATAGAATTTGATAGAAAAATAGAAGTGTGTTTTATTTTCAGTGTTGAAGTGACCTTTGACGTGAAATAAAGTAAATTTAAGTCATATTTGCGACGCTTTAAGTGGTTTTACTTCCAATAAACATCGCGGACCCGAAGCCTATCTGAGCTGAGCTACGACAATGTATAACTCAGTAATAAATCTGGGGTTGTGGTGGTGGTAGGTGAGATAATGGCCAAACACGAGCCTACTACTGGTGAAAGTATTTAAAATATCGGCCCAGTAGTTTTGAGTTTATTCATTACAAAATCATTGTAATACAATTATTATTTAGTAGAGATGGGACCAGTAAGTGACCACGTTAAATTGAATGTAGAAGGCGGCCCAACACGAGAGCTCGCCGCCACCGATCGCTTCGACGAAGCCACAGCGGTATTCTACCCAAGCGGGGCACACCTCCACCGTATGCTCTACATTGTCTTTCCGGGCAAACTAGTACTTACACTCTCAGTAACACACAAATTCATTTGATTATGTAAATATAAAAACAAACAAAACAAAACATATTTCAACGTCATTGTTGATGTTATTATGACAAAGTTTTGCATCGGCGAATGGTTATTAAGTCTCTTGTATTATTTTGTGATGCGTAATGACCTAATGCACGTAATGACCCAATGCAGATAATGATGAAAGGGTAATTCTACTTTTGAGAGTCAATTTGCAGAAATTATTTGATCATAGTTTTTATGACAATGAGTTCACTGAACGTCATAATGTAATAAAACAAAAATAAAATATTGTCTCAAATAAATTTACAAACTTACACAAAGCCCTGATCCCCACACTAAGACCCCACACTAAGACACTGGGCCCATAACCTTATAAAACACGGTGTGAGGTTGTTCAAAGACTAAACTTTTATTTTCATAAAGCAGAGACAATAGACAACTATCAAGGGATGTAAATAGTTATCAACAGATGCATTATTAGTAGGAACATTATTTTGATAGTAATTTTAACAGAGGACACGGTGGAGCTCACTGTAGAGGTGTGCCCCGCCTGGACGGAGCATCGCTGTGTCCTCGTGGGGGCGATCGGCGGCAGCGATCTCTCTCGCCGGGCCTTGGTTCAAGCCATGGTCCGGAGTGAGGAGGGATGCCAGGCGGTCGCCTCCTTCTGCGAAGCAGTAATGCTTTCTAAGGAGGAGGCCGACCGCATTAGGCAGAGGCAACGGGGCGCTCGCCCCAGCCGCCGCTGGGATTCCGATCCCGATTTCCGGCCACCGTAGGCGCGGGCTGTCGGACGACGTGCAATGGGTAGCACGCTGTCCGATCGTCCGGTAACCGACTGGACCGAGCCCAAGTCGTCGACGGCGAGTACTGTCCCCGCGTGACTCAAGTAGCTGTCAGCAAACCGTAGAGGCCCAGCCTGCTAACTGCAGGCAGGGTCGAAGCCTGCTGGGGTCAAGGGCCGTTTTCTGAGAGGAAGGCTCAGCCCCGGCATGATAGGCAACGAAGGAACGGGGTAGGTTTTTAGTCAGTAAGAGTCTGAAACTATTTCCCGCTCCGCCTAAGGGCGGGATTTGTCATTGGATGATTTTACCTACCATAAAAAAAACCCACACTAGGATTCCCTGTTTTGTGGGGTCCAGTCTCTTTCCATCCATAACAGAAGGTGAGTACAGTACAAAGACAATAGTTTAATTAAGCTAATAATTATGTTTAGCAAAGTAGTAGTTTGGGTAGTGTGATGTAGTGAGTGTTGTGTTGGAAGTGTAGTGTAGTAGGTGTAGCGACTGTAATGTTGTTGACTGGCCTGTTGGTCTAGTGGTTAGTGGCCCAGACTGCTATGCCGGAGGTCGTGGGTTCGATTCCCACCCAGGACAAATGTTTGTGTGATGAGCACGATCATTTGTTCTGTGTCTGGGTGTTATTTATCTATAATATGTATGTTTTTGGAAATATATGAGTATTTTTATCAGGTGTCTAGTACCCATAGCACAAGCTCTGCTTATCTTGGGACTAGACGGTGTTTATTTATTTATTATTATTATTTATTTCTTTCTTTATTGTACACCTTATCTTATTAAAGGACAAAAATTTATAAAAAAATTAGTGTACAATAGGCGGTCTTATTGCACAGGGCAATTTCTACCAGACAACCTTTGGATGGACTGGAAGAAAGAAAAAGAATTGGGGTTGTCAGTGTACAACAATAAAAATAATATAATTTTTTATATATATAATACATAAATAAGCCATCAAATAATAAACTAATAAATATTAAAATATACAAAAGAGATAGGAGAAGAAAAATTAAAGCGATAGGTAGTGCTCCTTCACCATTTTTTTGAACGCTGGTAGCGTTTGGGCACGCCTCACTTCTATGGGTAATGCATTCCACAAACGAGCTGCTTGTACCGTGAAAGATTTATCGAAGAACGAAGTGGAATGCATATGAATACTAAGTTTCAGATTCTCCGATGACCTCAAGGACCTAGAATGTGTGTCACAGAGGAACTGAAAGCGTTCTTTGAGATAAAAAGGAGTCAGAGGATTAAAGAGCACATTGTAAAGCAACGAAAGTGTTGTGTGATAGTTGTGGAAATAATTTAAAAAATATATATATAATAATAAAAATTAAATGTTGTAGGTGCGGGTGTGTGAGTGCGTGTGAGTAGGTTAGAGTGGTTGCAAATGTCACTGTGAAGATTACTCGTTTACCTATTCGTTTTTTTATGACACTATTTTTAAGACGTCCTCTGTTTTTTTATAATCCAGATTGAGTAGTCAAAGGGATTAACTTCTTTGCTTAAAATTTTATGGGTTTTATTTAATTTAGTGTATAGATGACTATTAGCGACGATAGCTTGTAGGTGGAAATAAAGCACGAGCGGACTGTATATAACGTTATAATATGCTAAAAGGGACTGTTACAATTACAATGATTACAAGAATACGAATACGTATATAAAGTTAGAAAGCGCGAGCGCGGGTGTACGTCGTCGCGTCTCACAGCTGACTCGTGGTGATGGGCGCGCGGGGCGGGAGGAACTCGCCGCTCGCGCAGTAGCCGGTCGCTCCCGATGGACGATGCTCGCAGCGCGCAGCCGTCGCCGGTGGCTCCCTCCAGCGCGCAGCGGAGATATTGAGTGCGTGACTCAACAATGACATCATCATCATCGATGATGAGAGCAGTGGTGGCCGAGTGGTAACGGCCCCGACTTACGATTAGTAGGTCGCGGGTTCAAACACCGCCCAGGCGCATTACTTTGTGTAATTTATTTCATCACCACTGCTCTCAAAACGGTGAAGGAAAACATCGTGAGGAAACTGGCATGTCCTAGAACCAAAAATTCGAAGACATGTGACATCCACCAACCCGCACTGGGCCCGCGTGGTGGATTACGGCCCATTCCCTCTCTTAGAGAGGAGGCCTGTGTCCCAGCAGTGGGAACATTAAAAAGGCTGATGATGATGATGTATAGATGAAGTCCCATGAAAGTAAACGAACTTCTTCCAAAACATTTATTAACATAAGGTTTATCCCAGCTCAACAAACGGCTGGAGCGTTGCTGAGATCTGCAGATTCCTAGTGATGTATTGTAAGTTATATTCGTTGGGTAAATTTTTCATAAACAAAAAAAAATTAAGTGTCAGGTACTGCTCTTATTTCAGCCAAGAACAGATTTTTGTTGAAAAACAGAATAACCCAAAACAATGTTTTATAAAATAAGTTTTATTTAAAGTGGGTAATTTTTAACCGAGATAACTTAGAAATATAGGAGGTAATAATAATACGAGTATTTGAACAATTACGCCGAATACTGAAAGGAAAAAACAAAACACATAGAATCACTTTGTTCTGCTTGTCTGTCTGTCTGCCTGTCAAGATGCTTTACGTTTAGAGGAAGCGAGTTGAAATTAACCATATTATCAAAGTCTGCGGTTCGTTGAAGCTGCAAAAAATGAAACTTTAATGTTAACGAAAAAAGAAAGATACGGCCGTTTATGCCGCAAAAAATGTATATTTCATATATTTTTATAAAAAAGTACTCTCAAGGGTATCAAAATTTATAGGGTATCTCCCGTTAACCTAAAATACTGTTACAAGATTTCATAGCATAAATATAAGAAAAAAATCCGATGTTATCAGACTTTTTTCTTATACACCGTAAAATTTTAGTTGTTTTAATCCCGCGGAGGCTCGATTCGGTACATGAAATACTATCGAGAAAAAATAAAAAAATAAATGTATTTTTTCCAAAAACTCGAATTAATTTACGCATATACGAAATTAATTTCTTTAAGCATTACTGCTTCACATAAAGACTCTTCTACGTGCAATGTATCTAATCGAATGAGTAAAAGTGACATCAAATATCCTAAATACCAATATTTATTATTATTATTATAGTTAGCCTGTACTCTCCCACTGCTAGGCAAAGGCCTCCCTCCATTCTTTCAATTATCACGATTACTCGCTTTCTCGTTCCAATTCTTAAGGAAGACATCCAGTTCGTCCCGCCATCTCCTTCGTGGTCTGCCGCGGCCCTGCGTCGCTGTGTCCGGGCACCAATCCTGGGTTTTACGTGCCCACAGCTCGTGAGATATGCGGCAGACATGTCCTGCCTAGTCCCATTTGAGCAGCCTTTCGAGCCACATCAAGGATTTGTGTTTTGGAATGCAGTGTAGTTGTGTAATTGTCATTGGGACAGTCTATAAGAATGTACTGTTTACCAATCTGGGGCGGGGCAACAAAAACAAAATTCTTGGAACTGGAAAGAGCGCAAAGAGCTCTACTGAAGGATATGTTCTTCAAACCTCGCCGATTCCCCACTGAAAGCTTATACTTGACCTCCAATGTTTTATCGGTTAGGATGCTATACATCCTTCAAATCGTTTAAAAAAAATATAAATCCCTTCCTTTCATACCTTCTAACACCTTTGGTTGACACCTACAGACTTAATAACTTAGACAACGTAACTTGCTTATGGTTTAAGAATATCACTGGTTCTGCATGTGTATGAATTAGAAGGGGTAATTGTGGGGAATTAACAGCAAACAAGTAGAAAAGTGCAATACCCTCTGTTTTCGAATGATTCCGCGAAAATAAAGAAATGAGGGCATTTAGCCAACTCTAGCTGACAGATCATTATGATTTGAATTTTGGTATTGTTTTTTCAACACTATGTTAATGATTGTATCAAATAAATTTGGGCCTAATATAATTAAAAAATTGAACAGCAATCTTACTTTTATATGCTGAAAGAGCTTATTTTTTTTAAATACCTTTTTATAGAGGGAAATGAGAGTCAGGTCTTAGGCTTCACGCACTGCCGTCATCGTCGAATATTGACACCTTGTTCGACGATACTAATTTCCGCCTAGCTGTGGCCCTACACCTTGGTGCTCCTTGCTGTTCTCCTCATCGTTGCCACTGTGGCGAAGTTGTCAACAGCCTCGGTCACCACAGCCTGTCATGCAGTCGAAGCGTGGAACGCATAGAGCGGAACGCGAATATTAACGACATTATCCGACGAGCCCTTGTCACCGTGAGCGTCCCGGCTGTTTTGGAACCTCATGGCCTGGCACACGACGTTGGTAAGAGACCGGGCGGTATGTCTTTATTTGTGTGGAGATGAGTAGACCACCAGGATCACCAGGCCCTATAAGAATACCAGCGCTGCGTTATTTTGCCATTTTTTAGGTAATATCGCAGCATATGCTGAGATAGGGGCCTTTTTGACCTTTCACAGGTCTTTTATTTTCAATCTTTTTTTTGTGTCCTTTTATTTCTTGTTTTTTTTTTTAGTGTAAAAACTATTTTTAGTTTTTTTATTGTTTTGTATATATTTTTTGTCCTGTGCGAGTCTCAAATAAATGTTTTTCTTTCTTTCTTCTTTCTTTTTTTAGACCTATAGTGTGAGACGCTACCTGTGTCGACACTCTTGCAGCATCCCATCTTCCTAGCTCATCGTGCTGTGCTGGTGCTGCCGCTGCGGCTGCGGAGAGCCTCAAGCGCATAAATATAACAACCTAATTGGCAGTTATACAAAGTTGATACGACAGAGGGGCTTTCCTTTAGACTGCCTATACTAGGCACCATTTACAAGCTCTGTACCAAAAATCAATTAAATAGGAGCAGTAGTTTAGTCGCAAATAATTTTTTAAGTTTTTTTCCCGTTTGAACACGATGTATCTTTCCTAACAGCGATTATGTCTATACGCATAGGTCATGCACCCTAAAATGATAAATCTGAATAACCTACGATGCGTCGTTGCCGTTCTTACGCAAGTCACAAGTACATCCAAATAATTTTTGCTAAAAAATGGCAATAATAATAATAATAATAACCAGTCCACTTAAGACTCCAAAAACCATAGCCGTATTGTCTTTATTTTCCATATGTCACAATAGTTTTCACCAACCGGGGGTTGTCCTTGGATGCACTAGCATTGCGCGTACAGGGACAATCGTCGGCTGGCATCACGTTCCATTTAAAGTACCTAAAGGGCCTCTGCGAGTTGGTTTCGGCTCCTCGTACGCCTTCCAAAGGTCCAGGACCTCAGGGTCCTGAGATAAATAAATTCATAAAAATAATAATAATATAAAAATTTCTTTACGAGAGTGACATAGCAAAACATCCCGTACGTAAAAGAAATAGAAATAGGTCACTGTGTTGCTCCTGCATCTTAGATCCTTGCGATCGATAAGTGGGCGGGCGGCCCTTTGGAAACGTACTTATGTTACGTAACACGGAAACTCCCGCGCCGCTTTTGTTTGTGGAACTCACGCGCTGACAATTGTCATTTTGTTATTGTGTTAAGACACTAAATAAGTTTAAGACAGACAGTATTTCTTTTTTTATTGTGACAGGACACATAACTTGGAATTATTATTATTTAGTGTTAGTGTTTTTTTTTGTGATTGACTGCTTCTATTGTGATACGACACATAAACTACTGATAAATAAACTTTGCTTGTGTTTGTGTGTAATTAAAGTGTTCAACAATGCCTCGTGTAACTTACACGGCGTCAAAATACACAGTCATGATTTTAACTTACGATGAATGCCGTGGAAACACAGCTTTAGCTCTGCGAAATAGTAGTATCCAAAATAATAATATTATCTGCCCAGTTTTTATTGATGGTACCCTTACAGCTGCGAAATTTTTAGAATTATTAAGTGGTCCTGTGGCTGAGTACACTCATGAACTGCCTTTAGCCGTTTATCGCAAGTTGTGGTACCAGCTGGACGGAGCGCCTCCACATTCTGTGATGGCTTCCAGGGAGCAGCTCACAGAAATGTTTGGGCAGCAATGGATCGGTCGATCCGGACCTGTTCGGTGGCCACCACGATCTCCAGACCTCACTCCCACGGATTTTTTTTTTTTGTGGGGTTACATTAAGGGTGATGTGTATGCCTCAGAGGTAAATACAATTGATGAACTAAAAAATAGGATTATTTTAGCATTTCACAAATTAAAGTGCTTAGCGACGGACAGTGATTTAATTAGAAAAATTAATAACAATATTCTCCGTCGGTATAATTTGTGCATTAATGTAAATGGAGGACACATCAAGAATTAAAAAAAATATATATTCTCGAAAACTAACATAAAAGCCAGCGCGAGCGGAGGCCTCCACGCTACCGCCGGCCGACGGCTTTGATACGAGACATCACAAGCCGCCGCCGCGGCCGCGTTCCGGCGCGGCTCGCGTGCGACGTTGCCGATTTGTTACCTAGGTATCTAAGGTCAGTGAAATTTATTTACAAAGGGTGGTTGCGTTTTACTCTGATTTGTAAGCTATTTAGTTTTTTTTTAAAAAAAAACTCTGCTTTTTATTTTTATGCCGTATCGAATTAATATTAAACACGTATAGTATAGGTACTGTAATTTAATGCCCCTCTGTCATATCAACTCTGTATTTTTGGGCCCTTTGGGATTGAAACTATTGAGCCGTGGGTTCAGAGTGCTCATACGCTTTTTAAAGAACTATCCAAACGCTTAGTTAACACTTCGCGTGACCAGGCTGGCTTTTACCTCGGTCAGAGATTAAGCATTGCCATACAACGTGACTAACGCAGTACGCCACTCAGATTGTCGTGACAATTCGACATATTTGTGAATTTTTCACCATGAAAATACTGTTAGGAAAATTTCTGAATTGCTACTTTTTGATATATATGTCAGACTTATTGGATTGTCAGCTTCATCGAACAAGGCCCAGGACTAAACCAAACACTGCAAACTTTTTTTGTTGTATCGGTATTTTATTCTGCCTACCTGCAAACTACAATCACCTAATATATTTACTTTATACACTATTTCATAAACAAAGCAGCACTTTAGTAAATCGACAGATCGAACAGATTTTTTGTATTAGGTTTAAGAGTCTAAAAGAACACTAATTTATATTATCAGAAACAAAGGCTACAACATATCATATACAGGATCAACACAATGATTGACCATCAGCAGGACTTAACATCGTATAACTTTCTAAGTTTTACTAGTAGATTTTCCAGAATATCTTTATAATTATTACATTTTTAAACCGAGTTAGTGTCTATAGATACTAGATACCGACTTACAGTTGTTTAAAAGTAATAGTATCGACACTTTTACTGCAACGTCGAATATCCCGCTATATTTTACTAACCTCAGTACCTCTACCATGAGTTTTAAGCAATAGTATTCGTCGCTACTCGATATCGACGCCGTAAATATTTTGTATGGCAAATTTTGCAGCGCCTCTAGCGGTCACTTGCAGAACAGGTATCACTTGCAGTAGGTAAAATCATCCAATGACAAATCCCACCCTTGGGCGGAGTGGGAAGTAGTGTCAGACTCTTTCTGACTAAAAACCTACCCCGTTCCTTCGTTGCCTATCATGCCGGGGCTGAGACTTCCTCTCAAATTTTGCAGCGCCTCTAGCGGTCACTTGCAGAACCAAAATTTGCCGTACAAAATATTTACGGCGTCGATATCGAGTAGCGACGAATACTATTGCTTAAAACTCATGGTAGAGGTACTGATCGATACAGTTAATCTCACTATAGCTAAAGGCGCGCGCTTGCGGACGGCGTGCAGTGGGTAGCACGCTGTCCGATCGTCCGGTAACCGACCGGACCGAGCCCAAGTCGTCGACGGCGCGTTCTGTTCCCGCGCGCCTCAAGGAGCTGTCAGCAAACCGTAGAGGCCCAGCCTGCTAGCTGCAGGCAGGTAGGGTCGAAACCTGCTGGGGTCAAGGGCCGTTTTCTGAGAGGAAGGCTCAGCCCCGGCATGATAGGCAACGAAGGAACGGGGTAGGTTTTTAGTCAGAAAGAGTCTGACACTACTTCCCACTCCGCCCAAGGGTGGGATTTGTCATTGGATGATTTTACCTACCATAAAAAAAAACTATAGCTAAGGGCCATTATTTTTCACTTATGTCGTCAAACCGGTTCAAAACTGAATAAAAACATTGCATTGCATCAGCCTTATAATGTTCCCACTGCTGGAACTCAGGCCTCCTTTCGAGGAGAGGGAGAATAAAAACATGTAGGTAAGTAAAAAAAGGTAAATCTTAAGAAGTATTTCTAGCATAAACGGAGAAAAAACATCGTGTAAACAATAATGCGAGAACTACATTAGACCGACGCACACTTGGGCCACGCCTGATTTGTACGTAGAACGACGTTGCGTGACGTCGCGTGGCGTGGATTTAATGTAGCTCTACCACTCTAGTTGCCACATAAAATGTATAGAGATATACGCTCTCAGATCGGCGTACATGGCCCACGTGTGCCCAATGTAGTTCTAGAGTTCTAGCTTTTTTATGATAAATCAGAATCAGTTACTAATCAATCAGATAAGTTTGAAAGTGTTGCCAGTGACTGAAAAGTTGAAAGGAAATCTTTTATCTTAATATGGTCATGTGAAGAGGAGGGATGAAACGCATGTTTCTAAAAGAGTTCTGAGTTTTCACGTAAATGGATGGAGAGGAAGAGGGAGGCCGAAGAAGAGATGGATGGATTGTGTGAGGAGTGATATGAAAGAAAAGGGAGTTAGTGATAGTGTGACGGGTGACAGGAGGGTGGAAGAAAAATACTTGTTGCGCCGATCCCAAGTAATATGAGATAAGGGCAGGAAGAAGAAAAAATAATCAATCGTTAGGTCTGTACATTTTTACTAGAATGAATAATAATACACTTTGTTCTGTTGGTACAAAAACATTGCGATTACACAATATGGGTTAATTTTTCTTTCTTTTTATGTTTACGACTTTGAGCTCCATATCAATATTTCCTCGTACAATATGTCTGTTCACACCGCCTTCTAAAAGTGACACATTTACATAGATACGTCCAATGTTGAACGGAAAGCCTCTCGGTACATATGAGATCGTCAAATTTTTCAAATCATAAACACCCTGAAAAATAACATATATTTATTTAAAATTTTTGCTCACAATAGTACAGGGGCATTTTCTACCAGTCAATATTTGGATGACGTAGAAATAATGAGTTAGACACCGTTAAATTTTGGTCGTTTTAATCTCGCGGAGGGTCGATTCGGTACATGAAACCCTATCGATTTGTAAATATAAAAAATGAAAAATTAAGTACTTTTTTTTAAACTAGACTTAATTTACGCATATACGAAATTGATTTCTTTAAGTAAACTTCAGCTGATCAGGGCCAATGAACTGTAGGTAGTTAGTACGCAACGACCAACAACTCCCTACACGGTCATTGACTCGATTACTTAAAAAAAAAAATTTCGTACATGCGTCTATTAATTCGAGTTTTAGAAAAAAGTACTTTATTTTTTAATTTTATCTTTACGATAGTGTTATAGTGTGATACTACATAGTATTGACAAATAGCTTTGGCCGCGGCTCGTAAAACTACCAATTACACGTAAAGTTGTCATATAGGAGAAGCATCTAATCCTGTGGTTGTCAGCTACAGCCTTGCAACTTGCTTATGGTCTTTAAGAATATCCCTGGTACTGCATGAGCATGAATCGGAAGGGGTGACTGTGGGGAATTAGCAGCAAATTTCGCATTATAACTAAAAATGTCAACGTTACTGTAGTAAACATGCAGTAACACATCAGCAACCCTAGTCATGTTCATTTCGTTAAGCGTAAAAGCTTGAAGTTGGCCACGCCCCCAATTCCTATGTTTTAACATCATCTCAACGCTCAGTCACGTGGTAAGGAATTGGAGGCGTGGCCAACCCTAAGCGTTCACGCTTAACGAAATTTAATGATCGTAACTTGGCTAGAGGGGCAGAATATCGCCTCCGCGAACATAATACGCACATTATCGACACATCTGCTCGGTGTAACGAAAGTGGCGCGCATCGTTCATCATTGTGCGCCAAGGCGACAGTATTTATAGCCTTATCTTTTTAACTTATTCTATAGCTACTACCCGAAAGAACTATCACTAATAGAATTTCCAAAGAAAGTATTATCAGGACCTGAACCAGCAGCTAAATATCGTGCGCCATTAGTTCGCTTACTGTAAGTGAATACAAATAATGCATTATCTGGGGTAATGCATTATCTGGCTCCTAAACTGTATTTATGGAAATGTAATAACACTACGTTCCACCAAACTTTATGTTATGACACAGTTAAAATTCTATTGCAACTCTTAATTTTTCAGAAGTTTTTTTTTTTATAATATGTATATCATTAATATATCACTTGTGTGGTGACTTGAGTTAGTAGAATGTCTTGAATTATAAAATGCAAATTTGTGTTTAATAAACAAACGATACTTACCGCAGGAAGAGGACATCGTCGGCCTCCTAATGCGATCCGCATTGTTTTTCCAAAAAACGGGTCAAAATTGATCAGGTCGCACAATTTAAAATGCATCTCAACGAAGCTGGGTTGGTAACCGTTCGTTAAATGCTGGTAGAAGAAGAAGTCCATCTGTAAAATAAATATTACTATCGTTCACTTCATAGTGATCATTATCATTGTCATGTCGTCTAACTTACATACAGGGGCCCAAGCTATTTTGCTATTTTTGTAAATTCGACATTCCAACACAATCCCATTGTCATTTTGACAATAAAAAAGTTCTTAATCTGCTAAATCATAATGGTCGATCATGGATCGGGTATTCGTCTCGTAAACGAATGGTGGTAGAGTGACTTTGTCGTATTCAGACAAATCTAATGGTAAGTCACTAATCAAAGAAACTGACAAAATTTTAGCAGATTACCCCATAAGTCAGAAATTCAAAGGTGTGTCAGTGATTGA
The DNA here is from genome assembly GCA_958295575.1 of Leucania comma. Taxonomy (NCBI): domain Eukaryota; kingdom Metazoa; phylum Arthropoda; class Insecta; order Lepidoptera; family Noctuidae; genus Leucania; species Leucania comma. The sequence continues at coordinate 20,917,606 of OY282479.1, read as the reverse complement.
CTGTTGGAAAGTCATAGTGACGCCATTATATTAGTAGATTACCAAACTTGTGAAAATCAACCATGATGAAATCAATTATAGACGATTCTGACACTATTGTAATAGCAGACTTGAGGCGCTGGTCATAGACCTTGATTGCACCAATCTGTTCCTAAAATATTTGTACTCAGCTAGGTACAAACACTCACAATACTTTTTTAAAAGTCTCACCACACCGATATCAGGATTTCCCGGTATTACGGAAACCACAAATTCTCAGGAGCAAACCCCGAGAGTTCACCCCCTGCCTGCCTCAATCAGCTTTAAGCTAAGACGACAGCAATGAAGGTATTTATTAATTATGCTGCACCTTCGGTCCTACCGTCTGTGCCGTAAATCATTTTAGGACATGCCGGTTTCCTCATAATGTTTTCCTTCACCGTTTTGAGAGCATTGGTGTTGAAATAAATTACACAAAGTAATGCGACTGGCTGGGTTTGAACCCGCGACGAAGAAAGACGAAATTACTATAGGTATTTATTTAAATAATCGTGGGAAAAATGATTTGATTTTTCAATTAACTTTTCTTTATTAAAATCCATGACATGCGTGCCCTGCATACAATGTCTAGTGACTGGCTGGTAGCGGGGAGCGCGGGAAGTGCTTGCGGCTAAGCGCGCCGAGTAGGGGATACGGCGCGGTTGACGGCATGTCAGTGCATTGGTATCAAACGGTTTCCTATAAAAATTGGGGTGCAGCCAACCGGAACGGCTCGCCGCATCACGGCTAGCCGCTAGTGCGTTTAAACTCTTGCTCACCTATCACAAAAGGCAGCCTAAGGCAGTGCAAAATTTAATGTTTCAAGCTCCAGTAGTTTCGGCGTTGATATGTCAGTCAGTTAGTTTCTCCTTTTATACACCGTTAAATTTTAGTCGTTTTAATCCCGCGAAGGGTCGATTCGGTACATGAAATACTATCGTTCTATAAAGAAAAAAATAAAGTACCTACTTTTTTTCAAAAACTCGAATCAAACGAACGAACGAGTCCATGACCTTGTAGGTAGTTGTCGGTCGATGCGTACTAACTACCTACAGTTCATTGCTCTCTCTCAGCTGAAGTTTACTTAAAGAAATTAATTTCGTAGATGCGTAAATTAATTCGAATTAAAAAAAGTACTCTATTTTTTCTTTATAAAAAGATAATATTTCATGTACCGGATCGACCCTCCTCGGGATTAAAACGACCAAAATTAAGGTGTATATAGAGTAACTGGTATTTAATGACCGATACTTAAACACGTGATTGTAATCATGATAACAAACAACCTTTACTAAGGGGCCAAACCTGAAATCGTGAAAAAAATCAGCAAGTTCAGTACATTTTGACCAGTTAGGCGAACGCAAATGTACTGACCAGCAGATTTTTATGATGAAAGTTCTTTGTTATTATGACTACAATCACGTGTTTAAGTATTATTCACTAATAACCAGTCACCCTTTATATAGATCATTGTGCCTCAAATCGCTGCCTGTACCGCAATTCACACTTACCGTCACGGTATTGTTTAATGGTATTATTGAATCCACGTATAGCTCCAAGTAGTGCCTCGGATTTTGTCGGTTCAAACGTCTACTCAGCGCAGCAACTTTATGGAAGCATTTCGGGTCAAAATAGGCAACTTCTGGACGCTCAACGTTGATGAAAGTTATCTGTGACAAAATTTAAACTAATTATTATATGGTATGATCCTAGAACCAAAAAAATCAAAAACATGTGACATCCACCAATCCGTACTGGGCCCGCGTGGTGGATTACGGCCCATTCCCTCTCCAAGAGAGGAGGCCTGAGTTCCAGCTGTGGGAACATTAAAAGGCTGATGATGATGATGATGATGATGATGATTATTATTATTATTATATAATAGAAATAAACTGTAGACTGGCGACACGTGACAATCTTCTTAATGTAATTACACTATACTAGCTACTGCCCACGGCTTTTCCTGCTCATTTTCGCTTTCCATCAGGTAAGATAGTTTTCAAACGCGAGCCTATCAATAATAAAAAACTTAATTAGTTCTTTCACCAACTAAACTACTACAACTACTCAAACTACTAAAGATAAAATTAAAAATAAAGTACTTTTTAGTCCAGGTAATATATGCATGTACGAAATTATTATTTTAAGTAAACGAGTCAATAACCTTGTAGCTACCTACAGTTCATTGGCCTCGCTCAGCTGACTTTTACTTAAAGAAATTAATTTCGTACATGCGTAAATTAATTCGAGTTTTAAAAAAAGTATTTTATTTTTTTCATTTTCTCTTTACAAATCGATAGTGTTTCATGTACCTAATCGACCCTCCGCGGGATTAAAACGACTAAAATTATATATAAGTATCTTTATCTAGTTAGTATCAAATATATAAGTTGTGTAGTACCCATAACACAAGCTCTGTTTAGCTTGGGACTAGACGCCGTTGTGTGATAGTTGTGGAATATTATATTATTTATTAGAGATGGGCCCAGTAAGTGATCACGTTGGATGTAGTGTTGAAGGCGGCCCGGCACGAGAGCTCGCCGCCACCCATCGCCTCAAAGAGGACACAGCGGTGCTCAACCAAAGCGGGACACTCCACCTTATGCCCTGCGGTATCATTCGAGCAAACAAGAAATAGTTACAGTACTTACACTCTCAGCAATACACAGATTCATTTGGTTAAGTAAATAAAAATGCAAACTGAAGATAACATATTTCAAATTCATCATTAATGTTATTATGACAAACTTTTTAACACACTTTTGCATAGACGAATCGTTGTAAAGTCTGTTGCGTTATAGTGTGATGCGTAATGACCCAATGCCGATAATGATAAAAGGGTTATTCTACTTATTGAGGGACAATTTGTAGAAATTAATTAATCTGAAAGTTTAAATGATAGTGGGATCTCTTAATAATGGCTTAATGTATTGTAAGTTATTTTTGTTAGGTACATTTTCCACAAAAACTTTAAAAAAATATTGTTGCTGCTGTATATTTTTGCCAAAGACACATTTTTGTCGAAAAGCAGAATAACCCAAAAACAATTTTTGATAAAACAAGTTTCATTACATATGGGTAATTTTTAACTGAGATAAGTCAGAAACATATCAGATAACAATAATATTTAAACAATTATGCCGAATACTGAAATGGTTCCTAATTTTATAGTCTCTATTAAATACTGCATGTTGATAGTTTGGCACTGCTTATATCCCTGCAAAACTTTGGATTACTAACACAACTTTTCGGGTTCCGTACCCATAGTCGTAAACCTCTTCAAATCAAGACGAATATGGGGACAAAAACCTTAAAATACAAAAAAGAAAAAAAAAACAGCCGGCATGAAGCAGAAAAGACTACTTAATATAAAAAAATAAGCAAAACGATAGAATAAATCATAACGCTATAAAAAAGAAAAAATATCAGCAGATGTATCACTTATACACCAGTACATAAAAAAAGGGTATGAAATTACAGACCTAAATCTAAATTATGCATTATAACTCAATTATTCGAGTATAATCAGTTATATCCTGCTCCTGCTACCTCACTCAGCTCTATACATCAGGGTTTTTTTTTGAGCGGACGGTCCACCACCTATAATCTGATTTTATTCAATGATTTTACTACTAGATCAATATGGTCTACACTGATTATAGCAAAGCTTTTGATCAGATTGATCACAACATTTTGGTAAAGAAGGCATGCGTGGGGACCTCCTGAGGTGGTTTACATCTTATATTAATAACAGGTCGCAAGACGTAGTGATCCAGTGACCAGTCGGGTCTCGGTGCCTAGTGGTGTAGCCCAAGGATCGTTGCTCGGTCCTTTCTTATTTGTGATCTGTGTAAACGAAATAGATCTGCAATCATCTAAATTTAAAATCTAGATATTCCAGATATTAAAATCTTTGCCAAGATTTCATCGATTGAAGATCTCATTCAGAATCTTGAAGACAATTGTCGAGATAACAAACTCGGTCTGGATCCATTAAAGTATTCAGTAATTACTTACACTAGGAAATGTGCCGTTCTGCCCACTACATATAACTTCTCGGGCAAACCCTTGTCAAACTGTGATACTATTTGTGATTTAAGTGTTCATCAGGTTAGCAAGCTAGTTTTTGATACCTACATTGATGCCATTGTGAAAAATCCTCTAAACTACTTGGGTTTATAATGCGTCTCTCTAAGTGCTTTAATGATGCTAGAACACTGAAAATTTTGTATTACACCTTTGTTAGAATTCAGCTAGAGTATGCATCTCAAAAATAGAACCCACGTTACCATAAGTGCATCGATCGCATTGAAAATATGTTAAGGCGTTTAATTAAATATCTTTGTTTTTATAAAAAAAAAAAAAACTTTCTAGGTCCCCGGGGTTCACTATCGCTCAACCTGTGGGCCCAGTAGGCTTCGCCCCTGCTGGGCCTCTATTGGTTGCTGACATTTCCTTGAGGCTTGAATGGAACAATACGCGCCGTCGACGACTTGGGCTCGGTCCGGACAGTTACCGCTCGCCGTCCGCAAGCCCTCGCCTGCAGTGGGCGGAAATCGGGATCGGGATCCCGACCGTGGCTTGGGCATGGAGGCCGTTTCCTCACGCGTAAGGCCACCTCCTTTACTAAAATTACTGCTTCGCAGAAGGAGCCAACCGCCTGCCCCCCCCCCCCCCCCCCTCCTCGCTTCGGATCATGGCCTATACCAAGGACCGGCGTGAAAGGTCATTGCCACTGATCGCCCCCACGAGGACACAGCGGTGCACTGTGCAAGTGGGGCACACCTCTAACGTGTGCCTCACCTTATCCTCCGGGCGGTCCATACAATGGTGACACCCGGGTGTCACTTCCGCACGACCCCATGCAGAAACCTCCCGAACAAACCATGTCTGGTGAGGAAGTACGTCATGTGGAAGGTGAGGACGCCGTGAGATATTTCCAGCCACTGTTCAAAGGGGACTTACCGCCATGGTTATGGCATACCCAATACAATCATTGTGACGTCAGCCAAAAGACGCAAAAGCCTGAGGCCCAGCCTCTTTTTTTTTGTAGCCTGCTAATGGTTTCCCTAGCATAGCATAGCATCAAGCTATTGGCGGTCGGCGTTAAGTCTGCGCGTTCTCTTTACACGCAGCCTTACCAATTAACAGTTCTAAGGGACTAGCATTCTTCGTTCGGTTAAGTGTCTGTGTAACTGTATTAATCACGAGTTGGACTTAATCTTGTAGTGAAAGAGCTGCTGATATCTCTGCAGCAGAAGATGGATGTGATGCTCCTTGATAGCACAGGTGTCATTGATACACGTATACAAACCTTAGGATCCCTGAGTTCCGTCACAGACGCCCTGAATAACTTGAAAAGCCTAATCAATTGTTAGATAGAGGTCGGTTGGCTGGAATAAACCACGCACAATGGTCCCTATAGGATTAAATGTGGAAACCACACTAAGATATATATAGATAGGTGGATGTGATGGAAGAGGTGTCTATGCCCAATAAAATTATTTTTGTTTCTTTCTTTCTTTCTTTCTCTCTTTCTCTGTCTCTCTCTCTCTCTTTCTTTCTTTCTTTCTTTCTTTCTTTCTTTCTTACAGTCCAGATATTGTGCGCAACGAACTTCAGCGAGATGGGCATAGCTACTGTGAAGGTGTTGTTGTTCAGCGTGCTGAATAAGGATGACCTAGTGCCGTCTTGCCGGCGTGATCATCATTTTCGTCATGATCATCATTACAGTCGCAAGATGTCCACTTTTGGACATAGGCCTCCATCAAAAATCACCACAAAGCACGATCTTGTGCGTTTCGCATCCATCGCGTTCCTGCGATTACACCGCCGCGAACACTAGCTTCACTTCACTAGTAGGTTTCACTATACAGGGTGAAACCCTTTAGAGGGTGAATTTTGCAATTTCCTCTTACTACGTCTTAAAAAAATCTTGTGCAAAATTTAACACTTTTAGTGCCAATAATTTCGGCTGTGCGTTGATATGTCTGTCAGTCAGTTTTTCCTTTTTAAGTATGATTTATTTTCCCGCGGGTACGGGACTTAGTTTTCGGGGAGGAGGAGAAACATCCCCGAAATGATTAAATTAATTCAGACAATTTTTTTGCTAACTGATGTAAAATATGTCTTATAAAAGAACATTAGAAATTTTTTTTTACAAATAAGTAATGTTCAAGCAAGCAATATAATTATCAATGTTCAAAAACATCTTAAAAAATAAATCGGTAGGTAAATTCTTTCAATGCAAATAAAAGTCAAATTCTTTCAATAGAAATAAATACTATTTTCAATTTTAATTTTTAATTTTAGCCAATTTTATTTCCATATCAGTGCTGCCATTAGCTATAAGCTTGGTTGAACCGCCGATGTTCAGAGAAACATTGCAGTAGATACGTCCTTTAACAAACGGGAAACTTTTTGGGACATATTGGAGTGACAGATTCTGCAAATGATATTCACCCTGAAAAATAACAAGACATTGTTAATTTTTATAAAAATCCAAAATAGTATTGTAGTTATAAACCTTAACTAATTGAGGGCTAGCCAGGGGCCCAAGTCTGCTATTTTTATAAATTCGTCATTCCAACACGATTCCATTGTCATTTTGCTAAAAGTTCGTAATCTGCAAAATTCTTACTGACCGATCATTGGTAGGTCAGTAGTCTTTTAGCTGTTAAAGTCAAAGTGACATTACTGCTTACTGTTTATTTAAAGCGGCCGATTTGTTTTTTCAGTGTTTGGTTTTTGTTATTGTATCAGTGTTTCGTTTTTGTTATGTTTTTGTTATGATATAAGGCAGACATTCATTTGTCATTATGTAGGTAAGTACGAGATTACCATTCTATGCCATTTCTCTCAATGGAGTTTCAGTGGTTGATCATTGGAAATTCATATTGACGCCATTATATTAGTAGATTACCAAATTTGACAAAATCAACAATTGTGAAATCAATGATGGACTATTCTGACACTATTGTAATAGCAGACTTGAGGTCCTGAATGTGAATGAACAGAAAACCCGTAGCGTTCCTAACGATTAAATTGCTTAGGATAATTCCACCAAGCCCGTTCTGTTCCATCATTGACAGGCTTGTTGGTCTAGTGGCCCTGACTGCTATACCGGAGGTCGTGGTTTCGATTCTCTCCCAGGAAAAATGTTTGTGTAATGAGCACGATCATTTGTTCTCTGTCTGGGTGTCATTTATCTATAATATGTATTTAGAAATATATAAGTACGTATATGTTTATCAATTGTCTAATACTGGTAGCACAAGCTCTGCTTAGTTTGAGACTAGATGGGGTTTTGTGAAAGTTGTAGAATATATATTATATTATTATACTACGACTTGGCCCTCTTTTTACATACCGGTGGAAAAGGACAAGTAAGGCCTCCAAGTGATTTTTTTAATTCTGCACCAAAAAATTTGTCAAATTTTACCATATCGCATAATTCAAAATGTAACTCAACGAAACTGGGACGGTATCTGTTTGTTAGAAATTGGTAGAAGTAGAAGTCAACCTGCAACATAGTAATTACATAATATCGTTAGTCTGGTTTTTTTTCAACCAAAATAATAATTGTTTTAATTTCAAGTTGTATGTGTGGCTTTAAAAAAATAAAGTACTTTTTTTTAAAACCGACACCTAACTACAGGTCTACTTAAGGATATTAATTTCGTACACGCGTACGTGTATATTAATTCGAATTTAGAAAAAATGTACTTTATTTTTTTAATTTATCTTTACAGATAGATAGTGTTTCATGTACCGGATCAACCCTCCACGGGATTAAAACGATCAAAATTTAGCCGTGTATACCCTAATGAAATAAATAAAATAAAGACCCTAACAACTAACTAATATGTTAGTTAATCTGTTACATTTTAACGGTCTGCAAAATTAAATTACTGTTTTTATGTGAGAAACTATCCTCTCACTCTGAGTGGAGAGGGAGGGAGTACAACTTTTACTGACTAAAACGCAGTGTCCCTTCAGCCACCCTTTATTGAGAGGGTCGCTTGCCTTCACTGCTGAGAAGGCTTTGTTTGTCTCTCTTTTAGCGGAGTCACCACATTTAGATTCTGATGACACGCGGCCCTGTTTCTCCTGATGAATGCAAGACGAGTATGGCGGACATTCGCATCCATCAAATACGTCCGTAGGGTGTTCCTTGATGTGAACAATTCCAGTGATCCTGATGGGATATACGGCAATTTTTTTTTAAACTTGTACGCCTGAATTATCTCCTATATTAACACGCCTATTTCGCCTTTCGTTTGTAAAGTACTGATCGCTTAGAAGCAATATAAAGTGCAACCCGTACTCAAGAAGGGTAGTCAGGCTGGCCCGATTAACTTCAGACCTGTTTTGGTAACGTTCAAACCCTGTAAGATTATAGAACGGGTACTTAACACTAAGCTCCTAGCATACCTAGAAGCTAACGATATCCTCAGTGATCGCCAATACGGTTTTCGCCGAAATTGGTCAACGGTGGATCTTCATGCGTATGCTATTTATATCTGTAGTGACGTTATCGAAAAGCAAAAGCAAGCGCTCGGCGTCTCCCTCGACATTCCGAAAGCTTTTGATAGCTACAATCTAGGGGTCTTTAAGTTAAGAATGGATTACTTTTAGGTGCTCCACCATCGATCACATCATCTCTTGCCATCAGGTGAGATAGATACACGTATGCCTATCAATAAGAATAAAATAGTGAATCAAGTGGATACCCCACAAACTCAACTATATCATTCAAAAAACATTTGAAAAGTATGTGAGATATATGACCGCCACCAAATATATATAATTAGTCTTTTCCATCGTCACTTACCTTAAGACTATTGTCCAATGTTATGAGTGAATGCACGTATAAATGCATGTAGTACTTCGGATCCTGTCGACTGTACCTTCTACTGAAGACAGTAATGTTTTTGGCGTACGTCTTGTCGAACCAGAATACCACTGCATGCTCATTGCTGAAGTAAGGTATCTATGACAAAGATTAACAGAATATTTAGAAGAAACATTAAATATTACCCTACCACACCTACCTTACCTATTATTAACCTACCACAGTGTTTTCTTTTTTAACCCAAAGGTTGACTGGTAGAGAATGCCTTGTTGCATTAAGTCCGCCTATGTAGCACTACTGTGCATGAAGTTTAAATAAATAAATAAATAAATAAATATTACTTCATGGGGAGGAGCGCCAAAAACCTATTTACTACCACTAGAGCACACGCAACGAGCTGTTTTAAAACTGTAGCGACATCTATGTCGTCACATAAGAACTAATCTAGCATCGCGCAAGTAAGATTCTCCGCGCAATTGGAACGTATAGAACAAACCCGAAATCATCTATCGGGCAATAGCCCACCAGACATAACACCTGTCTGGTCGAAGGATCCTCCTTATCAATGGAGGTTAGCGGGACTTTACTCTCTGTTCCGCACACCTCCAAAAAACTATCCACTTTCCGCCTTATCCTGTTATACCCACCTTTTATTATAAGGATTGCAAAGTTCTGACAGTACGGCAATTAATTATTTATTATGTACACATTATTAAAAAAACACTCTAAACTGCCCTGTAATAGCGATATCACTGATAAAAGACATAAAGACATATGTATGTATGTGTGTATATTTGTGTCTTATAATTAGTCATACATATGTCTTTACGTCTTCTAATAATTATTAAAAAGATTTTTAATAATATTATAAGAAGACTAAGAATTACTAATTATTAGAGATTTTGATTTTTTGAAGAGATTTTTTTAAGAGATCTAAGTATCTTTTGTGCATAGATTTTTTATATTATTAGGCCCTTTTTTGTACAACAAAGTTAACGCAATTGTATCTGCATTTATGCATTAAAAAAAAGTGCATTGCAAAAATGTTATATCAACATGGTTGCAAAATTTGTGTTATGAAGACAGAAAAATTATTAATGTCGTAAGTTAATTATTTTTAAGTTTAGCTGTACACTATATACTCACCTGAGTTACAGATTTATCCTAGTTCAGGTTAGATCTAATTATTATTTCTGTTCTAGTTTAATGTCGCACTTATTGTAAACTTGCACGTAATTCTTCTAAATATTAAATAATGAATTGTGTTTATTCAAGAATGCCAATAAATACTGACGAGAACATTCCTCCAATCTATTGAAAAATTCACCCAAGAAGTCTGTGAAGCAATTTCCAATTAACCAAAAGCTACCTCACTGAACTATTTTAAAAATCGGTTGGACAGACTAAATTTCGCCAAATTATTAAAAACACAGGCATCGGAGCGCACAGATATCGGTGTGCCTTGATAGAGGCTTTGTAAAACTATCTTCTGGTACGTAGTAACTACTCCAGAACCTTTCGGCTTTATCAACTATCAATTTTACAAGCAATGTACCCTGCCCATTGCTATATGTTTGGTGTTTTTCAGACTATGTCCATAATCTTTGATCACCTGCGGATATCTTCATTTTTGATTGCTTACACGATTTTAGAGGAAAAAAAAATACTAAGACAAAAATACTCACAGTCTCAGAAAAGCTGTCATCAATTTGATAGTGCAAATAAAAAAACAAGAGACAGATGAAGAATTTAAAATTCATTATATCTTCACATATGTTTTTTGTCAGACAAATTTTTCTAAGTCAAAGGACTGTCCACATTCGCGATTGTCAAAGGACAATCGCGAATGACTATTTAGTTATAGTGTTGTATTTATTATAAATATTGTCCTATGATGTTATCATACCAATTCAATTATGTTTTAATTGTGATAGCTTGGTGATAGGCGATGTGTAATTGACAAAGGCAGGAAACGCTTGCTATGCAGCGTTTTTTTATAATTGTAACACGGAACATTGACAATAGTAATAAGGTTACAGTTTAATAGTAATAAGGTACCATGAGATTCTGGAAAGAGGCCACTAAGCAGGATTATGAGAGAGATCCCGTAATCCCAGTCTAGTCCATGGCCAAACCGATTTAGGAAACCTGAATGTGATGTTATCCTGATGTTGGTTTAGTGGCCCTGACTGCTGCCCCCGATAGTGAAAAGGACGTATATAAATTTATTTTCCAAATTGAGTTATAATATATACACCCCTATTTTTTAATTAGTGTACATATTTGTGTAGTTGAAAGTACAAAAAACGAAATCTCAAAACTGTCCACGAAAATGTGTCATTATTGGTAAATTCATAATCGAATCATCATTCATAACAACTACTACTAGAAAATACTAAGCGCAGTGTTTTTCCATTTTTATTGGCATTCTTTCATTCTTAAACAATAACTTGTACAATGTTTCCATAAATTAAGTGAGATTTTGGGATGTAAACAAACGCTCATAACTTTGCTGTTTATGAATATTATTTATTGAGACTTTACTTAAATAATAACAAGACCTTTCCTAATAAGCCCTTTAAGTATTTGCACTAGTTAAAAAATAGTGGAGTATATATATAGGTATATTGCGGGAAGAAACAAAAAACTTTTTACAATTTTCTTTTAATTTTAATGAAATCGTTTTTTTTTTTTTTGTAAAAAGTTTTTTATTTCACGCTTTTTAGTTTCGATGCACTTATAACCAGAGTGCCTATTTCTCATGATAATTCCAATAAACCCAAACACTGCTAGGACACATTGTTTTATTATGAAGTTCTCGTGTCTACCTTCCACTTTCCGGCTAAATCATCAGATCAGTTTGATAGTACCTTATAGCCAAAGTGCATCCCATGACAATTCTAACAAGCCCAAACAAGGCTAAGATACATGGATTCATTACGGAGCTCTGATGCCTATCTTCCGGCTCCATCACCATCATTTTACTTACTTACTTTACTTTACTTGGAGCTACTAATATATAATATTTAATATATTTCCACAACTATCACACAACACCGTCTAGTCCCAAGCTAAGCAGAGCTTGTGTTATGGGTACCAGACAGCTGATAAACATACTTAGATATTTCTAAATACATACATATTATAGATAAATAACACCCAGACACAGGACAAATGATCGTGCTCATTACACAAACATCTGTCCTGGGTGGGAATCGAACCCACGACCTCCGGCATAGCAGTCAGGGCCACTAACCACTAGACCAACAGGCCAGTCAATGATCAATCTCAGTCAATGAGAAATCAGGTCACTTTGATGATACCATTTTCAACATAACTATTCAGAACCATTTATTTATTTATATTGTCATAGTCACTTAACTATCTTCATTGTGATATCTATGCGAGTATGAAGTTCCGTTGGCCATTTCTGGTCTTCTTCATTAGTTCCACTCCATCAAACGTTACTTTTTGCCTGTAAATGCTTAAGTCCACGATAAAAATACCAAAATCACTATATGGTGGCCTATAATATTTGAGGAGTTCCCTCGATTCCTCATGGATCCCATCATCAGAGCTGGATTTAAAAAAAAATGGGACCAATCTTTCCCTTAAAGGGGAAAAAATAATTGCAAATCGGTCCATAAACGACGGAGTTATCTGCGAACAAACATAAAAAAAGTCTATATACGGTTGAATTGAGAAACCTCCTTTTTTGAAGTCGGTTAAAAGGGCGAAGCTGCTGAAATTGATGTTTTATTTTATTGTTTATCTTTATGTCGAGGCAATCTCTATCCATTCCAGGTTGTCTGGACGAGATCGCAGAATGTGATAAGGCCGCCAATCATATGTTTTAAGTTTAAGATTCAAATAATTGTAGGTACTATGGTGTACAATAAAGTATATAATTATAATATATTTCGACGGTCCCTACGTACAAAAGGTCAAGTCAAAAACCGAGGTTTACAGGAGAGCGAAATTTGTGTTCAACACGCCCTAGAAATAATTCTATGACCAATAATAAATATTGTCTTTCTACAATATTTTAACAGTTTTATAAGCTTTGTAATGCTATTTACACATATTTAATTTTATTACGTTTTCTTGGAAAAACTGATAGATGACCGTTTCTACGCCGATAATAAAATAAAAGCGTGTCAGTCATGTCTATGATACCTTTTTATACGCAGGAAACAAAAAAACAGTGTCTGATATAGATTTTAAATAAAATGTTTTATGAAAATGTAGGATTATGTTACTGTTTTAAAATCAATACGTTAAACATCCTGCAATCGTCACCCATATATATGCCGGATCCGGCGTTGATTTGTTGACAACAAAACAAGGCACGCCATCTAGTGGCGACTAGAAGAAATAGAGATGGCGCGCCTAGACAGAGTCAGTCGTTTCCGCTTTGGCTACGAGCTTGGAGAGGGAGAATCCGCCGAGTACAGCGGACACTCTCAGCCAGGCCGTCGCAGAGTCAAGACGTTCTGAAACTGTCCGTTTTGTTGTTTGTACCTACCTAATAACAGTGCACTGTACCGAAATGTATTGAGAAGTAAACGTATTCAGTTCCTAACCGTTTTTATTCATTGCACGATACCCACGTAGGCCCACCTGGTAGATGACCAGAGCTCGAACCATCCTGAACGAGCCGTCATATATAAAAAGTACTTCAATGAAGACATATCACTTTATACGTGGTTATAGTCTTTCGGGGTAGGACTATAGTTCTTGTAATGTAAACAAAGACATGTCTTTAAATAAAATGATCAGGCTTGTGTTTTATTAATTAAACAAGGTTTATAAATTCAACATTATTTATTATTAAAAAAAAATCTTCTTAGCATCTAAATAATAGGTAACTAGGTATAGTCACACTGAATTAGGAACTAAACATAAAAAGGTTCCTAGGTTCCCCCTAGGTTCTCCAATTTTGGAAGACAGTTTTTCTTTATTCGTTGACGACAAAATTGAACGTTTTAACAACATTTCGGTAGGACTTTCCAAAATTAACATACATTCGGCTTTCACCCTCACACGGTATTGTTGTTTTACACCAACTTTCTTGTATTTTCTCCGCTCTTCCCCTTTATGAAAGTAGCCACATCCCTTGGACAAAATTGTTCAGACCATTTGGTATAGTCTAACTTCCATATTAAATGTGACCCTGGATGACCGAGTATGGCTACAAGCCACCCATTCGTTTTGGTGGTCTCGGTATCCGCAAAATTTTTAGTGTAAGCCTACTGGCGTTCCTATCTTCAGTCCAAAGCACTCAACAGTTGACCAATAGAATTTTGAGTCCATCACTGGTTAGCTGTGAGTTGCCGTGCTTAGCCGATGCCGTGAACGCCTGGAAAATGGCTTGACCGGATAAGGCGTTGCCCAAGAATCCCATTTTCCCAGAAACAGTGGAATGAACTCTGCAGGTTGGTACAGAATGCGACTGGCTGCTCCTAGCGGAGCTCCATATCGGTGTCAATGCGCTGAAGCAATCGACCGCCTCGGACACCATGGCCTATCTTGCAGAAGAAGCGTTTGGTAGGCCTTTGGTGTGGGATGCAACATGTGTCGACACCCTTGCGCCATCTCATCTTCTGAGTACGGCGGGCTGCGCTGGGGCGGCTGGTGCAAGTGCAGAAAACCTCAAAAGGTGTAATTGTAATATAATATCGGAAGTTATATTATGTTTGAGTCGTTTGGGGTTGAAACACTAGGGCCATGGGGTCCGAACACTCATCGAGTTGTGCGTGGTATCAGAAAACTGATCTGGGCTTTACTTCGGTCAACGAATCAGCATTGCCATCCAACGTGGCAATTTCACTGGGACCTAACGGGCTTGATCTTAAAAAATAGCGCTACTCTCACTCAAATAGTTAAAGTCACTTACGGTGTCCCCAAAGGTCCTGCATGGACTTGGCATTGGTGTTGTAATCAAAGATTCTTCATTATCATTTTCAGGTACTTGTCGTGGTGTTTCATTTTCACAAATAGGTGTCTATTATATAATTTAAATCAATTTGCGATAATATATTAGCTGATTAATTTTCGTCGTTAGAAACTTTCTCAAGATCCATTAAAATTTACTATTTTCGGTATAAACACGACGTGAGTCTAAAAAAGTCAAACTATAATCATTTATACCGAGGAACACAAATCTCTTCTCTAAAAAAAAGTTTATTGTAAGTAAAAAAATGTTTAATGTTTTATAGTAAGTAACCGTAAATAATAACAAGTCCATAAAAAAATTAAGAGTTACGCGTAAAAAGAAACATGTAGGACATAACTTCATTTACTTTGATGACAATAAGAAGTTGTTTTCTTTGTAACAATTATTTAGGAAATCATATTTGAAAGAAGCCTACAATTTATTATTATTATTTGTGAAAAAAAATTGTCGCAATTACTAAGTCATAGTATAAACGGACATGTCTGACAAGACCGCGTTCGCACGGAGCGGCGCGCATTTTAAAACACCGTACAAAAAGATATTTACAGATGTCCGCATCTACGACACTTATTCGTTGTATTTATAATACTTGTTCTCTTATACGATTTGTAAAACAAAGTAAATAAACAAAATTTAAAAAAAAATCGCATGTCAGTATGTGCGCATAGATATTCTAAAGCCAATGATACAATAAAAAAAAAAGCCATTTTCGACATGTCTTTATATACGTAGGGACCGTCGATTTCTTTTTATTTTTATATCTCATTTAGTTTCGGATTTATCATAATGAAGAAGGACAAGTTTACCTAATCCGTGTTCTAGTTTTGAAATCAAGGTTTCGTGATTAACACAATCAAAAGCCTATGAGAAGTCCTATTGCATCTTAGGTTTCTTTCCATGTTTCAAAGATATATTTTAATAAAATAAAAAATATTAAAATCCATGGATACAGCGTCAGTCGTACGGGGTCCTTTGGTGAAACCATACTGCTGATTGTGTAAGATTTTATTGGATAAGAATTTGATTTAGCTAAACTTTTTCAAAAACCTTACTAAAAACTGGCAAAACGGATACAAGTATATAATTATTGGTGTCATTACGGTCACCTTTACTATTTTACAATTAGAACGTCCGTTAGCTAGATGTGCTTATCTAACCAAATCAAATTATGAGATATTCATTAAAAATCGCGAAATAACAATGAAAATATTAGATGCTTTTTGATAACTACAAATATAGTATCCGGCGTCAAAAAATAGATTTAATTGAGCACTTTTGAATAATCATCACCAGATTTTAACAATAATGTTATCATAACAAAAATAGCGTTTTAGTTAGTTTCATTTTTATTTTATGTTAGATGAGACCACGTCTATTAAGCCGCTATGTTTACCTTAACGGCGTTACCATATTTAATTTTCGGAGTGGAGCACCACCTTTTCCTCGTGGGGGCGATCGGTGGTAGCGACCTCTTGCACCAGCCCTGGTACAGGCCATGATCCAAAGCGAGGAGGGTTAGCAGGCGGCTGCGTCCTTCTACGAAGCAGTATTGCTAGCGAAGAAGATGGCCGCACGCGTGAGGGAACGACGTCCTCACGCCCCAACTGTCGGCTCCCCCAACCCCAATTTCCAGCCACTTCCATTTTATTGATGTTATTGCTTCGCCCATGGACAACTTTTTTGTTTAAGGACCGATCTGATTTTGATTGGTCTCTGAGATAATCTCATTACATACATTAAAAATGTAATGCATATTATTTGGGTTTCACGAACAAAAATTTAATTTCCGTAAGTCATCATGGATATTTTGTCAATCCTATTGGTAATTTATCAGATCGCTAGTAATTTTTTCCTTTGTATGCTGTGTTGCATGAAGATTAAATATATAAATAAATAAATAAATAAACTACAGGGCGGGATTTGTCATTTGATGATTTTACCTACCATAAAAAAAAACCAAAATAAAAAGAAACGATTTAAAAACGAAATTAAAAAAAAACAAGACACATTTTGCAATTTTTGGTTTATTTTTTGAAGTCTGTTATATCATTTTGACAGTATATTATTTATTATTTTACACTTACTGTTTTCTGTAGTTTCGCCTCCGTGTCTCTTGGGACTGCCTCCCAAGCCTAGCCTTAGCCTGGATAAGAGAATTTTGACCTATACACAGAGATAATATAGTTTCATGTCTAAGTTAAAGAAGGAACATTGGAGTGGGTTTAACTCAGTAAAAGTCTAATTCGCTCTCCCACTCTATCCTAAAGCGAAAGAAGTCATATAACTATACCTAATAATTATAATATATACATTACAACATAGTATAAAACTAAGTCGCGTCTGGCTGTCGGTCCCTATGTATACTTAGATCTTTAGAACTACGCAACGTATTTTGATGCGTTTTTTTTTAATAAATAGAGTGATTCATGTGAAAGGTTTATATGTATAATACATGCATAATATATTTAAATCACCATTGCACCCGTGCGAAGCTGGGGCGAGTCGCTAGTATTATATATATAGTACTATTACGAATTATATATAATATGTATATAATTTGATTACCTATTTAGGTACTCAAATTACATAAATAAATTACAATGTATACATAGAAAAAAAACTATGATTTCAAACTAATCCAAAAGAAATATTTCCATGCCTTTGAAAACAACTACGCGTCTATACTTGCAACACCACCATAAACATACACCCCTGAAACTTGCCCTTCGCCTTTAACAACTTAGTAACAAGGTTTAATTTGGAGTTTTTTAAGTGTAAATTGAAGTTGGTAGTGTTTAGCCAAAGAAATAGCAACCACTTATCATTTCTCGACGCGTTGGTAATAAATACAGGGTGTCACACAGCGCCATCTGTCTTACTAAACTCTTTGTTTTGTTATTATTTGTGCATATCTACGGGCCGTTAATAAATAATATAGCTCTGTTTAAGTTTTGTTGGATAAAAATGATAATATCTGGCAAAGTAGAAGGGTAAGTAATAGTCTGTGGCATGATTATAAAATCTCTAATATTCACAAGATATAACAACTGAATCACATACAATGCGGCGTACTTTGTTTCAGCCTTTTTTTTCAGTATGTTTTTTTTTTATCTAGTGAATGAATGGTAATAATAACATTTATTTCAGACCACAAACTTAAAAAATAATTTTTCACACAACATTTGCTTTGAGTATTCTATTCCGAGGGGTAAACCCTGCCGCACCACCACGTACTCGCTTCAGGATCGAGCCCGACCGCTTTCGGATGATACCGTAAGATTGGAATCCCAAGTCTTGGTACGCAACGATGACAAGAGGCCGGACTGCATTCCCATGGAAGATGGGTAGGGCTTTAGCTAGTATGGGACGTAACTTCTTGATCCTCTCGCGCATCTTCCTAGATCGTCGTATTGTGCTGGTGCTGCCACAGCGGGGCGGAGAACCTCAAGCGGTGGAAATTTCATTTTCGAACCGTTTGGAGTTGAAACTCTCGGATCGTGGGGTCCGAGTACTCACAAGTTGTATAAAGATCTGTCGAAACATCTAGTTGACAATTCGCGTGACCCAAGGTCTGGCTTTCACCTCGAACAGAGGATTAGCATTGCCATACACTGCTTACCACCAGGTGGAATCGCTGTCAAGCACTAGTTTTTATCAAATTAAAAAAAATGCAGCGTTTAAATTTCAACTCTATACCGTGGAGGTAGGCGTTTCCGAGATAAAGGGTCTTTTGATGGACAGACGGACAACAAAGTGATCCTATAAGGATGGAAACAACTATTCGTTGCAACGCCATTTTATTAGTCTTCAATTATAATGTACAAATCATACTGCTAACTTATATTACTTAGTTACTAGAATATTAATGCTTTGCTTGCGAAACGTGACATGTTATTATACCGATGACTGTCTTTTTTTTTTTTTTTTTTAATTTATTTAATGGGCTTTGTCGCTTAGCGACCACATCGCCCAGTAAAGAAAACACAAAACTTACATCTACCTTAAGACGATGACTGTCTTAATGGGGATAATCAAGGCATGTCTTTATACCATTTTTTCCTTTTTAGGTATGGAACCCTAAAACACGGAACACTTGTTGTCTGTCAAGAACCCGTGGAAGTATCGAGTTGAAATTAAAACCATAAACTCAGGTCTGCGGTTCCTTGAAGCTGTGGAAAAATCAAACTTCTAAGTTAACGAAAAAAGATACGGCCGTCTCTCAAAGGAATCATAATTCATAGGGTACTTCCTGGTAACCTGCTATCCTATCCCAGCACAAGTATAGAAAAAAATCCAAAAACTGTAAATTTTTATTTACTTCACAAAAAAAAACTGTTTTTAATAAATAATAATAATAATCTCTTTATTTCAGATATATCCATAACAACTTGTTAGTATCATAATAACTTATAAAAACTATGTTAGTAAACAAATACAAAAACAGATTAGTAACACAAAAACTTACAACTATGTTAGTAAACAGGCTTTACAGGGGCATGTAGCTGGCTTAAAGACCAGATAATGGGACAATCCAGCTTATTGGCAATGACAGCCAGGTGGCTGTTGGTACTGGCACGCACCCTGCGCAACAAGGATGCTGCACGCTTGCGCCTGACCGCAGCGAAGCTGTCTGTCTGGGCATCCGCGAACATCCCTGAGGCACTACAGAAGCGTGGCAGCCCCAACAGCATCCTGAATGCATTATTGTACTGGACGCGAAGAGCATTAACGGCTTTTAGAGTATAATTAGTCCACAGACTACACGTGTAAAATACTTGACAGTATGCTCTGAAAAGGGTGATTTTAACGGAACCTGAGCAACGTGAGAACCTTCGTATCAACATATTACACCTCACCGCCAACGCTCTTCGCTCCCGGTCCAGGTCCAGATTGTCCCTCAAATCCTCTGTCACAACATGCCCAAGGTATCTAAAGTGACGAACACGGTTTAAGACACCACCATTCAAGTAGACAGTTGGGTAGCTCTCAGCGGTCTTATTAGCCGCTTTAAAGATGAGTAACTCACTCTTACTCGTGTTATATCTCAAACCGTGTCCCTCAGCATAACACTCACAAACTCTTAATAGCTTTTTAAGGCCAGCCATTGACGGACTCAGCAGCGCCATGTCATCGGCGTAACTAATGTTATTAAATGCAACCCCATCTATGTAACAGCCAGCATGCAAACTGCTGAACTCAACAATGAGGTCATTTATATATAAATTAAACAGGTTAGGGGATGTTACCCCACCCTGCCTAACTCCACATTCCATGACATACTCATCTGATAGGACGTTTTCCCACCTAACACAATTAACTTGATGTGAGTACCAATATTTAAAAATACGTATTACCGCGCTAGGTACATTAGCGTCACAGAGCTTAGACCACAACTTGTCATAAGACACCATGTCAAATGCCCTTGACATATCTAAGAAACAGGCAAAAACAGGAGTGTGATTGCCTGTATAATAATTTACAGTCTTTTTTAAACACAAAACTGCCGTCTCAGTAGACAGGCCCTCTCTAAAGCCAGGTTGTGCATCGTGCAACTTAATATGGTTTTTTAAAACTTTATTCAACTGTTTTCATAGGTCAGTTTGTACGGAACTCTCACACCCGTATTTATAAAGAAGTGCTTTCTTGTTACTAAGTTATATCTTATTAAGTTATTACTTGACGTTTAAAATCTTCATTCAAAATTTAAATTTTTCTGAACTATAAAATGCAAATTATTACTTAAGTAGTTACTTTTACACAAGTATCTAGTTTTACTTGTTTATAAATACGGGTGTCAGTGCGCGAGTCCACACCTGCCCGGTTTTTTTTTTCCTTTTGTGGTTTACGGAACCCGAAAAAGAAAGAAAGAATATCAAAACATTACAGTCGAAGTAAGTAATCTCAGTAACAAGTACGCGGTCGAAAAGACAAAACTTTTACTTACACTTGGTTACAAGTTGTGACACAGACGGATTGCGTGCGGGCTATCCAGCAGATAAATTATAAGATTACCTACTTTATCTATTATTCTATTAATTTCCCCTCTTGAGAGATAACAAATAAGTCTATTTCGGTCAGTTGGGACATTGGGACGACGGAGGTCGAAGCTTTGTAATTATTCGGTGTAATTAAAAATTTATAGACGACCTCAGATTACGATTTATGTGAATTCTTTATTGATGTGCGTGTGAACTGAGGGACCACATCGGCATTTCGCAAAATAAAAATCATTGGAATTTTTAGTAGCATTAAAAAAATTGTAAAACAAATCTGGGAATTTCTGCCGCACAATTTATAAAAGCAATAAAGTACATGTTAAATATATTAACTTTACTGCATTTATTACTTGTGCGCCAGATTTCTAAAACAAATATACTAAAAACTTACAGCCCTTAACGTGCGGTCTCTCAGTTCTCACAGACCATCAGCCAGATCTCAGGATCGAGAATCGAGCGATCGAGATTGGGATCAAATTGAGGGACCACAGTATAGTCGGTACGTATTTTTTACTTTGATGCCTTATTGTTGGTAATTCAGTAAATATCTTTACGAATTATTTACTAAATGTCTGTAGTCAAAATACCTTAATTTTTCAGATACTTTTCGAGATCTGGGTGATGGTCTGTGAGGACTGATGGACCACACTTAAAGGGCTATTGTTTTTAATAAATTTGTTTACAAATTCCCAAATTTTTAATTGTTTTAAGACTATTACTAAATCCTATGATTTTTATTTTGTGAAATGGCGATGTGGACCCTTAGTTCAAACGCACATCTTTATTGTACACAAAAACTTAACTTTCACACAATAGGTTTACAGTAATTGCTTCGTCGACAGACTTTCGTAGTTTGTTTATTCAAATTTTCATAAGCCTAATATTTTCCATAGGTTGTAGAAGGTTGTTTCTCAGTTTGTATCAATATAACACGTAGAAATACAAAATATAACACATTTAATAAATTAAAGTAAACATTCTAGGAAGCCGGTCAAATGTAGAATTAGGACTAGGTTCATTACAAGTAAAAATATCTCAGAATGTCAGATATGTATTTTTTTTGTTTGCTAAGGTCCAGTTTTTCTATATAATGCCAACACAAGAAATAAAACAACATATTATGTAGCAAAGTTTTATTTTCTTAAAGGAAATATTTTCTGCTTTTCTTTATTTTGTCTTTACATAATACTTGTGTAATAACATACCATCATCATCTTCCTGCCCTTTTCTCATATTATTTGGGGTTGGCGCAACACGTTTTCTTCTTCCATTCTGCCCTGTCACCCGTCATGCTATCACTTACTTCCTTATCTTTCATATCACTCATCACACGATCCATCCATCTTTTCTTTAGCCTTTCTCTTCCCCTGCATCCTTTTAGTAACATGCTTTTCATCCTTCCTCTTCACATGACCATGCCAAGACAAACGATTCCTTTTCAACTTTTCAGTCACTGGCGCCACTTTCAAACTTCCTCTAATTTACTCATTTCTCACTTTATCCTTTTTTGTCACACCACACATCCATCTCAACATTCATGCTTCACATATCGTTACCGTTTCTTATACTTTTACGCAGTTTTGCTACTTTTATCTCCATGTCAATGCTGCCACGAGCTATAGGTTTCGTCACACCACCTTCAGCAAGTGACACGTTGCAGTAGATACGGCCTTTATTAAATAGGAAGCCTTTTGGCACGTAGGGGATCGACATATTTTTCAAATCATATTCACCCTGAAACAAAACAAACCTTAATTTCTGGGAACCATATTTTGGGACTAGCCCCCCTCTATTTTTTTTAATTAATATAAACTAGTGCTTGACTGCAATTAATATATATATATATTAATTTAACTTTTAATATATATATATATATATATAAAGTTAAATTTGAGTTCATCGACACGCAAATAAGATCATTTTGTACATTTACGTGGGTGAAACTGCTGACTTGTATTATATTAGGTATAATAGGTGTAGTGACAGCTATTTCGTCACGTAAGAACTAATCCGAACAACCCAAAAATCATCTATCGGGCTATAGCCCACCAGACATAACACCCGTCTGGTCAGAGGATCCTCCCTTATCAACGGAGGTATGTGGGACTTTACTCTCTGTTCCGCATACCTCCAAATAGGTATGGATGAATAAAAGTCACTTACTGGAGGAAAAGGACATTTTCGACCATCTAATGCATTTCGCATTGTTTCACCAAAAAATGTGTCGGAATTGATCATTTCGCACAAACTAAAATGTACTACGAAACTAGGACGATATCTGTTTGTTAGAAACTGGTAAAAGTAGAAACTGGGCTGGAACACAAATAACTTATCAATATGTACTTATATCTATAGGGTGTCTGTTAATTAGCGACCGATACTTAAACACGTGATTGTAGTCATGATAACAAACCTTTTACTATGGGACGAAACCTGAAATCACGAAAAAATCTGCCAAGTTCAAGTGCATACATGGTCAAAATATACTGAACTTGGCAGATTTTTTGTTATCATGACAACAATCACGTCTTTTAGTATCGTTCATTAATTACCAGTCACCCTATATTATTATCAATACCACCAACACATTATATTATGGAAAGGGCTCGTTTCTTCTTATCAGCTGTGAAACTCTTTCTAATTTTATTTACAATACCTACTGGATAAATGAATTGTTTAATTTTAATCTCGTTGAGTTAAATAGAAACTAAGATTTTATACAGTAACAGAAAAAAGCTGACAAAACCGATTTAGTGTGCTCCAGAATTATGAAAGTACTGAATTTTTGGTATCACTTTTATATGTAATCCAAAACAACTTACAGAAATATAAATATCTGATATATTTAAATATTTAATTTAGCATTGCGTGAAGTATGGGAATTATTTAAGGCACGACTTTAATTTTAATGTCTGACAGTTTTGATTACTTTCGCAGCCGAGGTACCCAAATGTCCTTTCCTTTGTATTGTTCGTCAAGTCGTTGAGCTCCTTAGTAGTCCTGAGTGAGCTTCACGAATAATGACAAGCTTGCTCTGACTGGACAGGACAATCAAACCTGTGTGTTTCTTTCCTCAAAAGACTTTAAAAGAGACTTTGACCCCTGAGTTAGTTTCGGTGTTTCTTCTCAAGCTAGTTACCTAGGAATCACAGGCCTCATCTAGTTTAAATTGACGAAAAAATTGACGTGTAAAAATGTTTCTACCAACGTTACCGCAAAATAAACACAATATCATTTAGTAATTTATAACGTCAATATAACCACCGCCATATACAGCGACAATTAATGATAAATCATTCGCGAATCCCATACAAACAATTGAATTCTGGATTTTTTCCAAAAAAAACATAAATATAAATAAATACTTACTATAATATTATTGTCCAGTCTAAAAAGTGAATGAACGTAAACGTCCACATAGTACTTCGGATCATCTCGGCTGATCCTTTTACTAAGCAAGGTAAAGTTCTTAAAGTATTTTGTATCGATCCAGTCCACTACTGGATGCTCCGTACTGTATGTTATCTACAATACAACACAAAATTAATTAGCAATAATAATTAGTATACCCTCAAAAGCAGTTTTCAGTAAACTATTAAAAGAAAGAAAGAAAGAAAACCGTTTATTTGTGTTTCGCACAGAACAACAACAATAAAATAAAATATATTAACTAAACTATAAATAACTTAAAATAAAAATAAAATACATTAAAACGAAAAAAATGTTTAAAAAGTAAACCTATGCAAGGCCAAAAAGGTGCTTAGCTCAGTAAAATGCTGCGATACAAAAAGTAAAATAATGTGTAAAAATTTTAGTATGCAAGGTACATCTAGGAAATCGATTAAGACCTTTACAATACAGTTCATTATAAATAAATAATTAAAAATCAAATAATAAAGGCTAAGATCCTAAGATCTAAAAAAACACCGTTAAATTTTGGTCGTTTTAATCTCGTGGAGGGTCGATTCGGTACATGAAACACTATCGATTTATAAAGATAAAATAAAAAAGAAAAGTGCTTTTTTTCTAGAATACGAATTAATATACGCATGTACGAAAATAATTTCTTTAAGTAAACGAGTCAATGACCTTGTAGGAAGTTGTCGGTCGTTTCGTACTAACTACCTACAGTTCATTAACCTCGATCAGCTGATGTTTAAAAAATTAATTTCGTACACGCGTAAATTAAAACGAGTTTAAAAAAAGTACTTTATTTTTCATCAAATCGATAGGGTTTCATGTACCGAATCGATCCTCCACGGGATTAAAACGACCAAAATTTAACGGTTTATATCTGCCACCATTATTAACCAACTAATCCACCATTTTAGTTTTGTACCATTTTACGAAAAAAAAAAATACTCACACTCTCAGAATTACACAGATTAATTTGCGATTGCAAATAAAAAACACAACCAAAAAATATATATTTTGGTATCATTATTATTTGGCAGTTTTATATTTACGAATGATCGTTTGTCACTAAAGTTATAGTGAGTTTAGCAACAATGAACTGCTTATTATGAAGGGTTAGTTATTCTGTATGATTATAAATAATTACTATCCAATATCACTAAAAATCTGTCCTTCGGGCCCTTTAGTAAGTACGCACATTTATAAAATTGACAGGAAAAACTAAATTATAGTTTGAAACTGATTAGGTGGGTCATTATGGACTTTGGTTTGTATACTTATATTTGTAAACGAGGCCATTTTAAAATATAATTAAAGATACTAAGAGCTCGCACGTTCGGCTTATCCAACACCGAACGCGTTTTATTGGATAGACGGGTGAGCAAAATTTATTTTTTCTTTCTTCCTATCTTTCTCCATTATATATTATACAGCAAAAATTTCCGAGTGACTGAAGAAAGTCTGGTTGAACACAATCACTGCATCGCATCACACCGCATTTAAAAATAATATAATAACTAAAATCGAATATTAATATATTATTTTTGAATGCAGAATATTATTATATTATTTTTAAATACCGTACAGACCGTAGTCTGGAGCGAGGAGGAGGGGCAGGTGGTCACCTCCTTCTCTGAAGCAGTAATGCTAGCGAAGGAGGCGGCCGCATGCGCGAGGGACGGCCCTCATGACCCAGCCGCCGAGATCCCGATACCGATTTCCAGCCACCGCAGGCGCGGGCATGCGGACGGCAAACAATGGATAGCTCGCCGTCCAGACGTCTAGTAATCGTTCGGACCGAATCCAAATCGTCAACGATGCGTAGTGTTCCAGGCGCGCCTCAAAGAGATGTCAGCAAAACCGTAAAGGCCCAGGAGGTCGAAGCCTCTGGGGCCATGGGTTCGCTTCTGAAAGGAAAATCCGGAAGATAGTGGTCAAACGCAAGCCTATGTAAAATAAAAAAAAACCCGGGGTCCTGGAATGCAAGGCAACGAAGGAACATAGGAGTGGTCTTTAGTCAGTTTAAGTCTGACATGCCTTTCCGATCCGCCAAACGGTGGGAGATGACATTGGATGATTTCCCAGTTAAAAAAAAACCGGGCAAGTGCGAGCCGGATTCGCGCACTGAGGGATGCGTACAAACTTATCTATGGAAATTTTCAATTCAATTTCCAAATTGAGTTATGAAGACTTTCTGAAAATGAATGAAGACTTACAACAACTTACTTTGTGACGTAACAACAATTTAATTTTACTGTTTTCAGATTTATTTCTATATCTGACCTTAATTTGTGTCAATTTTTCAGAATTCTGGGACAACGGGAAGTATCCTATGAATTTCAATTTCTTGAAAGTTTTTTTTTTATGGTTGGTAAAATCATCCAATGACAAATCCCGCCCTTGGGCGGAGCGGGAAGTAGTGTCAGACTCTTACTGACTAAAAACCTACCCCGTTCCTTCGTAGCCTATCGTGCCGGGGCCGAGCATTCCTTTCGGAAATAAACCCATGACCCCAGTAGGCTTCGACCCTGCCTGCCTGCAGTTAGCAGGCTGTCCTCCAATCCTCCGCAATCCTCCGCACGAATCCGGAACAGGTACTTAGCGAACTTTCCGTGTTCGGTAAGCACCTGCGTCGTGCGGAAGTTGAGAACGCCGTGAGGTCTTTCCAACCACGCCCCAAGGATGGGCGTTATCGCCCCAATTGTGGCGCGCAACGAACGAGGTTGCGATAGTCGCTGACGCCATTTCGCCATGAGATCGGCTCGACTTGTCGTGGCAGCGGAATTTCGCCCCGGCGTTGCATCTCCATGCGCTTGTCGTGCATGTGTGCAAGGACTGTTGCCTCCAGATCCCACGGCGGTTGGCCAGCAAGGAGGGTCGCCGCCTCGCGGGAGATCGTTCGGTACCCTCGCACCATGCGTATTGCCATGACCCTCTGGCAAGCATTCAGCTGGGCCCTCGGTTGCTGTGTCAACGTCGGTGCCCATACCGGAGCCCCGTAGAGGGCCATGGACCGAACGATTCCCGCGTAGAGCTTCCGGCAGGAGGCGTCTGGTCCCCTGAGGTTGGGCAGGAGCCGCCCGAGAGCAGCCCCAGTCCGATTCAGTTTGGGAGCCAGACGTCGGAAGTGCTCCTTGAAGTTCCACCAGCTGTCGAGGACGAGTCCCAGGTACTTCATCGTCAACCCGACGCTGATGTGAACCCCTCCTACCTTTAGCTGGGAACCCGGTGGTGGCGCACCCCGAGGGCCGTGGAAACACATGGCCTCGGACTTGTGCAGTGCCACCTCGAGTTCCAACTGCTGGATCCTGTCAACGACCATCGCAACCCCGCGTGTCGCTAATTCGACTGCCGTCCGGTACGACTCTCCCCGCGCTAGGACCAACGTGTCATCCGCGTAGCAGACCACGCTGACCCCGTCGGGGAAGTCGCCGCGCAGCACGTAGTCGTACCCGATGTTCCACAAGGGTGGTCCTAGTACCGATCCCTGTGGAACACCGCACGACATCTCTCGACGTTTCCCCTCTCCCTGGTGACCGGGGTAGATGATATACCTCTCCGATAGGTAGGCCTCGATCACACGACAGAGGTAGTCGGGCACCCGGTGGTACCGGAGTGCCGTTCCAATGCAACTCCAGGGCAGGGAGTTGAAGGCGTTGGCAATGTCCAAAGACACTGCCACGACACACCTGCCCTGGGACACCGTATCCCCCGTCGTGAGGGCTCGCACGCGCATGATGGCGTCCACCGTGGAGCGCATCCTGCGAAAACCGAACTGTCAGTCCGACAGGTCCGGCCCCACCCTTGCAAGGCGCGCGACGAGGCGGTTTGCAATGACTCTTTCAAAGAGCTTGCCCACCTCGTCGAGCAGCACAATGGGCCGGTACGCGGACGGAGAGTCCGCAGGGCGCCCCGGCTTCGCAATGAGGACCAGTTTTCCCGTCTTCCAGCGAAGTGGGAACTGGCCCCTCTCCAGACATGCGCTAAAGAGCCCCCTCAATCGAGGCCCGAATTTCTTGAAAGTGTCAAAAACTTATTTTTTGCGACATAAACGCCCGTATCTTTTTTTCTTTTAACTTAGAAGTTTAATTTTTCACATATTTAATGGACTGCAGACTTGAATATATGGTTTAAATTTTAATTTCAATATCGCCACGCTTTCCCAAGGTAAAGGACCGTGACAGACAGACAGACGGACAACAAAGTGATCCTAAGGGTTCTGTTTTTTCCTTTTGAGATACGAAACCCTAAAACTGACCAATAGTCCATAGACCATAATAATTCCTATTTTAAACGGGCCTAGTTACAAATTTATTATAACTATACTACCTGTCAACAATGGACCAACATTATAATAACCCTTATTATATACTTAGTGTTTTTTGCTTGATAATATATACATACAAATATTGTAACCTTAATTCATTATTTTCAACATAACAATAGCTACGT
Source organism: Leucania comma (assembly GCA_958295575.1). NCBI lineage: Eukaryota > Metazoa > Arthropoda > Insecta > Lepidoptera > Noctuidae > Leucania > Leucania comma. The sequence continues at coordinate 20,888,916 of OY282479.1, read as the reverse complement.
ACCTATCTCAATTGAAAATCAACCAATTATAATAAATCGCATATATGGTCATCATTATTGGATCATCTATTTTGAAACACGACCCGAAAACTAACCCGGCATAAAATATTAATATAAAATGATTTTAAAATATTTAATTCTTGGTTTTCTTCTTTATTTGCATTACAAAATTAACCAGTGTAATTCTGAGAGTGTAAGTATGCTTAGCTATTTTTTCATGGTAACTGTACTTAGTATTTTTATACGACATAAACCTCCTTATTCCAAATCGCGATCTAAAATAGTTCCAGGACTATAACTGGTTTTAATGCCAATTACGGTTACATTTAGATCGCATTTAATTAGTATTAAACCTGGTAATAGTCCCGAAAACTACATTTAGATCGCGTTTGATTGGTATTTAGACTAGTAATAGTCCCGGAACTATTTTAGATCACGTTTTGGAAAAAGACGGAAGAAGTCGTGCCCCGTGGACATACTCGGTAGGGTTTTTTACACCAGTTTAAAAACATTTATAGTCAAAACAATAGGACGGAATATTAAGATAACCAATAAATGACTGGCCTGTTGGTCTAGTTGTTAGTGGCCCTGACTGCTATACCGGAGGTCGTAAGTTCGATTCCCACCCAGGACAAATGTTTGTGTGATGAGCACGATCATTTGTTCTGTGTCTGGGTATAATTTATCTATAATATGTATGTATTCACAAATATACAAGTCTGTTTATCAGTCGTCTAGTACTCATAACACCAGTTCTGCTGGGTTTGGGACTTGAAGGCGGACTCTAACAATCAGAATAAAAGATTTTATTGATATTACGTATGTAGAAACTCAACCCACTACCTCGGAAGGAACATCGGCCAATGTTGTGCGCCGTTGCCATGACTGTGGAAGAGCGCGCAATAAAAGCACTAGAAAGATGTGCACCAAGTGCAGTAAGTTTGTATGTGGGGATCATTTGAAGATTATGGGTCTGTCCTGTGCAGAAAATAACATTTAGATATTAGTTTTTTGCCATTTTTATAAATTGTGATCTCAATAAGAACAATCCATGTGATTTTTGTGCCATGTTAGAGAAGATTTATTTATTTCTCACATGAAAAAACTGATTTTCATCCGTACCTACACTCAAAAGGTTCCGTTGAAAACCAGCGTCAGGCAACTGCTGCGTACCCGCAGTTGTCTGACATATGCTGAACTGAACCTTTTTGGCGCAGCCGTGCAACGTATTATTGTTGTTAATTTTTATTAGTTTATATTTCTATTTTTTTTTTTTATGTTTTTATTACATAATGTGAAATACTTTATTCAACATATTACACAGGAATATAAATTTATTAAAACTATATATACAAATTTTTTATGTTTAATTAAAATTTGCAATCACTTTTGTTTATAATCATGGTGTGCCAAATAAACATGTCTTTCTTTCTTTCTTTCTTTCTAAGTTGTGATAATTATATTTAATTAAGAAAACTGTACTGATTATATTTTCATTTAATAAATAAATAGTTTATGAATAAATCTTTTGTTTTTTCAATTTGTATATGGATTACGTATGTAGTCCACGCGACCACTCAAGAAGTTTTTAGGTGCGCGACCAGTACAGGGCCCATCTTCAGAAATTAAAATTATGTTGCAAGTCGGTAGTTTTTTTTTTACAGTAGATAATAAAATCATTTAATGACATCTCCCGCCCTTGAGCGGTGCGGGAGATAGTGTCTGACTCTTACTGACTAAAAACCTACACGTTCCTTCATTGCCTTGGTTCCAGGGCCCTGGTATGCATTTTCATACTTCCCCAAGGCCCCAAAGTAACTTCGACCCTGCTGGGGGCCCAGCAGTTTGCTGAAAACTCCGAACAAATACTGATTTATTACTCCTTTTAATGGTTTTAATCATTTCTGTAACAGGTAGCTTACATCAGCACTGAGCATCCAACGATAAGCTGGTATGACCGAAGATATTGTAAAAACGTCACTCTCCTCAGCAAAAGGCTAAACCGCCAGGATCCGAGGTACTACGTGCAGTTGTACCTGCATACACTTATACCATTGAATAATTCTATTACGGTAAGTCACGAAGGTAAAGACAAAATATATTCATGATACTGAGATGACCAAAATGACCAAAAAGAAGATGACATTTTTCAAAATCATAAGATATTTATTCAAATTAAATAAATTCACCAGCCATCCAACAGTGGTCAATCTGTTGGAACAGTGGATTACATCCATCCACGAATGATTAATTATAGGATACCTAATATAATTTTCAATACACTTAGGTACTCGAAAACCCGCTCTTATCCCACCGCTACTTGACACGCAATGGACTGTTTTCCACACTAGTGAGGAAAAGAACGCGTGCTCTCCTCCACTACAATTTTATTGTATTAAAATTGTTTACCGAATCAGGCGCGCGTCGACTCCCACGAGGCGTGGGTTAACCTCCACAAGTCGTAAGTGTATTGAAAAACGTCGTTTGACGCACGTACAAATTTGTTACTGCAACCCTCGGCTCCATAACACACTCGCCTACGGCTCGTGCGAATTCCGCCTCGGTCACAATAACAAACTTTCAGCACCTGTATCAAAATGTAGTTACTATTTACATTTAGGTAATTATAGAGTAACGATAATGTTATTTATGTTGCAGCTGGACTTCTACTTCTACCAGTTTCTAACAAACAGATACCGACCCAGTTTTGTTGAGATGCATTTTAATTTTTGCGACATGATCAATTCTGACCCATTTTTCGGTGAAACAATGCGAAAGGCATTAGGAGGCCGTAGCTGTCCTTATCCACCGGTATATTCACATCATTTAACTTAAATATACATTTTACGGGTAGGTAAAAGGGTCTGGTCACCGTCATTCTATTAGCGACTGCACACATCTTCGCCCACGAAAATTTTTAAAGCTGCATAAATGTCACTAACAACACTCATTTAAAATTAATAATATTTCTCCGCTTCCGATCCATTTCCAATTACTGTTTTTTTTTTTTAATTTATATAAACTAGTGCTTGACTGCGATCCTATCTGCTTGCTAGATTTTAGCAACGCCTTCAATACCGTCGATTTCGATATCCTGCTCGCCATACTTCGCTCTCTTAACATATCTCCTATGGTGATTGACTGGTTCCTGTATGGCCGCCGGCAACGTATTTCCATAGATGAGTCTTGTTCTTCTTGGTGTTATACTTCCGCCGGTGTACCTCAGGGTGACGTCTTATCTCCTTTACTCTTCGCAATATTTATAAATTCTATTTCCAAAAAACTTCTTTCCTCCTACCACCTCTATGCTGATGATTTGCTAATTTACAGACGATCTCCCCTTACGGATTTGGATGCTGCTATTAACATCATTAACCAGGACTTGTCTTCAATCTGTGAGTGGAGTGAGGCACACGGACTAAGGGTAAATCCATCGAAGACTCATGTCTTTGTTATTGGCAGCTCTAGGTTGATGCCCAAGGTAAACTGGTCCCAGCTTCCTCAGGTTTTATTCAATGGCACTGCTATTTCAATAAGCGAGAAAGTTAAGAACTTTTTTGAACGGTTTGGATAGACCAACATCTTTCTTGGGGTCCCCAATTACAAGAAGTAAGTCGCAAAATATTTGCTTCTGCCAAGTCCCTGAGACGGTTGTGTAACTTTCTGCCAACTGCCACTAAAATTGCTCTTGCTCAGTCCCTTTTACTCTCCATCCTTGATTACGCTGTATTTGGCTTGCGCAAGTATGATCATATTTCCGATTTTCGTACAAAACTCAAGTGGCTTCCAATACGTCTTCGCCGGAACTTACACATATTGTCTCTGCTCTACAGTGTTATGTTCAATCCTAAAACCCCCGCTTATCTTAAAGAACGTTTCATGTTCCTTCATGACTCACATACTAGATATCTTAGGTCATCAGAAAACTTGGGGCTAGAGATGCCTAGCCACTCCACCAATTTTTATAGCAAGTCCTTTGCAGTACAAGCGGTGCGGCTGTGGAATGCTTTACCCGTGTCGATAAGGCAAGCTCAAACACTAACTATTTTTTAAAATATGGTTAAGGATCACTACCTCTCCTCTCGAACATCATTAAGTAAATTATTTCGCTGTTTTTTTTCATATATATCTATATATATATTATATTGATTGTGCTACATGTATTTTATTAATCGCTTTTAGCGATAAGACCGCCCATTGTGACACCCTTTTAATTTTAAGTTCCCATTGTAATTTTATCTTTGGTGTACAATAAAGAATATAGCTATCTATCTATCTATCTACCTGATGGTAAGCAGTGATGCAATCGTTGATGGTGAGGTGCACTAGTTTATTAAGAGCCTATTCACTCTGGCCTTGAAGACACCTAAATTATAATCGGACGGGAAGACAAACTATTCCAGTCCTCGATGTACGCGGTATAAACGACGAGGCAAAACGCTTAGTCCGGACCGTAGAAGTTTCAACAACGTAAGAATGGATATTCGCCGTACGTCGGGTTGTAATGGAGATAGCGGAATTAAATCATGCAATTCCCGTGCACACTCTCCAAAATGCATCCTGTAAAAAATAACTTATTGATTTGCATTAATCTTATACGTTTGTTTTTTGTATATACTATTATATTAATGGTAATTATTATTATATTTTTTTTGTATATGTTACCGGCAATCTATATAATCCGCTACTTTATACAATACCTAGGCAACGTATAGAAAACGGATTGAAGTAAGGCTTTTATTTTCAGAAAAATAACCCTAACCTAACCTGTCCGTGTCGGGGTGCCCGAAAATTACATCACCTCCTTCCCTGCTCTCGTCTTTTACACACATTACCGGCTGCGCATTCAATTTGTATAGAATACCTGAATTATACAGAATGCTGGTATCATATACACCATTAAATTTTGATGGTTTTAATCCCGTGGAGGGTCGACCCGGTACATGAAACACTATCAATTCGTAAAAAGTAAAATAAAAAATAAAGTACTTTTTTTCTAAAACTCGTATTAATTACGCATTTAACAAATTAATTTCTTCAAGCAAACGAGTCAATAACCTTGTAGGTAGCTGTCGGTTGCTGCGTACTAACTACCTACACGTCATTGAACTCGCCCAGCTGACGTTTACTTTTTTTTTTTTTTTTGGTATGTAAAATCATCCAATGACAAATCCCGCCCTTGGGTGGAGCGGGAAGTAGTGTCAGACTCTTACTAACTAAAAACCTACCCCGTTCCATTCTTCGCCTTGGTCCCAGGGCCCCGTGTGCCATTTTCACATACCCTTTGACCCCAGTAGGCTTCGGCCCTGTCGGGCCCCTACAGTTTGCTGACAACTCCTTGAGGCGCGCGGGAACAGTGCGCGCCGTAAACGACTTGAGCTCGGACCGGTCTGTTACCGGACGGACGGACAGCGAGCTACCCATTGCCCGCCGTCCGCGAGCCCGCGCCTACGGTGGCCGGAAATCGGGATCGGAAACCCGGCGGCGGCGGCGGCGTGTACGCCGTTGCCTGATGCGGTCGGCCTCCTCCTTTGCTAGCATTACTGCTTCGCAGAAGGAGGCGACCGCCTGCCACTCCTCCTCGCTCCGGAGCATGGCTTGAACCAAACCCCGGCACAAGAGATCGCTGCCGCCGATCGCCCCCACAAGGACACGGCGATGCTCTTCCCAAGCGGGGCACACCTCGACTGTGTGCTCCACCGTGTCCTCCGGACGCTCCGCACAGTGGCGACATCCGGGCGTCGTCTCCGCACGAATCTTGTACAGGTACGGACCGAACTTGCCGTGTTCGGTCAGCACCTGCGCCAAACGGAAGGTGACGACGCCGTGGGGGCTGACGTTTACTTAAATAATTAATTTCGTACACGCGTAAATTAATTCGAGTAAAAAAAAGTACTTTATTTTTTAATTTTATCTTTACAAATCGATAGTGTTTCATGTACCGAATCTACCCCCCACGGGATTAAAACGATCAAAATTTAACGGTGTATATTAATACTTTGTTTTTATTGTTTTTCATCTAAAATAGGACGGTGCTTTATTTCACAAATACGAGTACATTATATAAAACACTAATTAAAACTATATTTACACTTAAACCTACTCCTAACTAAAAAATGGCGTCATAAAACTCGTCCGCATCGCTGTCGACTGGAAGTGTGCCCAAAAGGCTGGCGGCATTGCCATTGTATATTAATTACCGTTAATTATATGGTGTCAAAATATCATACGCTATTTTGACACCAGACGTAGCGATGCAGCAGAAGTTCTTATACAAACAAAGGCTTTACATACTGAACTTTGCAAGAAAGACAGAGGAAATAAATATTTTTCCTGTTTCACTAGAACCTGATTAAGCATAATATTATGAAAGACGGTATTAAACAAAATATCCTGAACTATACCCATAAAAGTTAAAAAAAAATATCAATGATCACCAAATGGTTTCGACATATTCGGTTTAGTAGTTTTTATACTTATGAAAACATTGCTCCACAATTCTACTATTTTATTATTATTATTTTATATATAATAACGATTGTCAAGGTGTTTAAAATGTTAGGGCATGTCATGCGCTACTGAAAGTCTCATGGTCAATCATCAAAATCTTTAATCTGACAAACGTAAATAGAATATCTAGAATGTGTCAAAGTTTAGTTTTGTCCTGTAGCGTCGAGAGATTGAAAGTTTAATTGCCTTTACTCTACCCTACTCCACCCTACTCTACCCTACTCTACCCTACTCTACCCTACTCTACCCTACTCTACCCTACTCTACCCTACTCTACCCTACTCTACCCTACTCTACCCTACTCTACCCTACTCTACCCTACTCTACCCTACTCTACCCTACTCTACCCTACTCTACCCTACTCTACCCTACTCTACCCTACTCTACCCTACTCTACCCTACTCTACCCTACTCTACCCTACTCTACCCTACTCTACCCTACTCTACCCTACTCTACCCTACTCTACCCTACTCTACCCTACTCTACCCTACTCTACCCTACTCTACCCTACTCTACCCTACTCTACCCTACTCTACCCTACTCTACCCTACTCTACCCTACTCTACCCTACTCTGCCCTACTCTACCCTACTCTACCCTACTCTGCCCTACTCTACCCTACTCTACTATACCAATAAATGAGCTGGTTTAAGTTTTTTTTTTTTCTTAACGGTATAAAAATTATCCTATGTCCTTCTCCTGGTGCTAAGCTACCTTCCCACCAATTTTCAGCCAAATCGATTCAGCCGATCTTGAAATTTTTTATATTAAAAAAATATAAATAGTGTAACTAACACGACTTTCTTTTATATATATATAGATTAGGAAAATTACTCGTAACCATGTTCTGTTATTTTTCAGGGTGAATATGATATGCAAAATCTATCAATCCCATTTGTACCGAAAAGTTTCCCTTTTCCTAAAGGACGTATCTACTGCAATGTGTCTCTAGTCCATGGCGGGGTGACTAAACCTTTAGGTCGTGGCAGCATTGACATGGAGATAAAACAGGCTAAAATTAAAAATAAATCCAAAAAATAGTATCAGTGCTTTTTTTTCAAAATCTTCCAATGACTTCTTTTACTCTAGAGCGGAGTGGGAGGTCGTGTCAGACTTTTACTGACTAAAACTCACTCCTATATTCCTTCCTTAGCTTCGTTCCAGGACCCTGCGGCTTCGACCCTGCTGAGCCCTTATGATTTTACTGACATCTCCTTGAGGCGCGCGTGGAACATTATGCGCCGTCGACTACTCAGGCTCGGTCCGGACGGCCGGACAGTGTACTACCCATTGCTCGTCTAGGCAAGCGCGCGCCGATGGCTGGTAGTGGAAGTTGAGGTCACGGCGGCTGATTGATCTATTGATCCAAAAAACGTACTCCTGGACACGGCGTGTATATTAATTGTTGTGTTTGTCTCTCAGGAGCCCTGACCATCTGCAGTTCGGATCTTATTTCCTATACCGGTAGACTACAATTTTTTTTTTTTTTTTTTTTTTGTTTTATAAATTTAGTATTGACAAATGAAAAAATCAATCCAAAAGTAAATAATAAAATCGATCTAAGTCACTTCCCAAGTAGCAAAATTTGGTACTATAAAAGCTCAGAGAACGATTTAGGGCGTGCTAATTAGTATTCATGATTAGTACTATAACGATGTTGTAAACTTTTACAAAACCCCAAAAAGGCCCTAGTTTTATCACTGATTTATTCTATAAACTTTATATAAAAGCTCTCATGGTGATTCATCAGCTCTGTAGTTGAAATGTAAAAGTGTCGAGAACCGCTTTTTAGTACTAAAATACTGCTGTCTGCAACATTTATATTACAAATTTGCACTATAAAAGTAACCAAAACCTATTTATAGTGTTATTTTGCACCATAAACGATTCCAGTGATCTTTCATATCACACTTGTTCGTGTTGTAATCGTATCATCTTGAGTGTTCCTCAAGAATACAAAATATATTGATTGGAAGTTATGCTTTATGTCATTTGCCATTGTTGCAAAAGGACATACTAAAAAACATTCATAAATCGTAACTTTATCATAGCTTGCACTTGCGAAAATAATTTTATCGATAAAATCATTATGCTGATTTCAAATTTGACAATGCGCCCTCATAATTTTCGTGTTTTAATTAAATTTTAATTAATAAAATAAGGTCTTGTTCCAACAATAGCTTCTATAGTACACATTGATTCCAGCCGTGCTGCTAACGTGCTATCATGGCAGAAAACTGCCGCCATATTTGCATAGAAAACGAATATGTCACACTTTAAGTCTCGTAGCAGAAGCACAAACTCATTTATAGAGCTATTTAAAATTTAAGTTACTTAAAAACTGCGCCAGGTGTCTCTATGGTACTATTTAGTACTATAGAAGAGTTTTCATGACTTTTACAGAACTAGCCCCATAGCGATATTGAGGGAGCGTATAAGAAGCTAAAAGGTTACGTAATGGTGGTGCAAGGTACTTTTATAGCACAAATTGATGCTGTAATAGTGTTTACGATACTCCTACAATACTAGTACTGTAAAAGGTATTTTGACACATTATTAGTGCAAAATAAATACACAAAAGTGTCAGTAAGGTCGTCTATAGTACTAATTAGTACCATAATCGCTTTTTTCATATCTGTTACAGTGCAATACTTTAAAGATTCTTTTGTATGGTCCTATAAGCATTTTAAGAGCTACATTTTAGAACTTAAATGCTCTTTAATCTTAAAGAACCAAAACACTCTCTTGAAAACCTTTATAGTACAAGCAGTCACAATGGTTACCATTATAGGCCTACTGTATCACTGTCTGGTGATAAAACGCCTGGGTTATAGAAGCTTTTGTTACTTGGGTTGCCTACCTGTTTTGATTAAATAGCGAAATACACAAACTACTTTCAAGCGTTAAACTATCTATTAGATATTTTTACAAGAATTAGCATAAAAATAATACGACTAAGTGGATGTGTTTCGATGAAAGACTGAAACTCAATGTTTTTGTCTTCATTTTAGTTCAATATTTTTAAGAATTAACTTCTCAGGCACCAGTGTACTAAATATAATACACCTCAACCCCATACCAGCTAATTTAAACTTTATTACGTACAAGTAAGGTTTATGTTAGCTTGTACTGTAGTGTACCGAATTCTCTCTCAAGCATCTAATCATTATTTTATTTTGTTATTACCTTTATTATATTTTAAAGTTGGTTATTTAATTTGGTGCTTAAAAAATTTAATAATTATGGATATAAGAATTTCCAATTGTTAATTTGTCTAAAGCTTTTATTTTGTTCATATAAGTGACAATATCTTAAAAAATAATATCTGATTGTCCTGAGTTCAGAAGGATATTTTTCCTAAAAGGAAATTTTGTATTAAAACTGGATGTTGAGTTTTGCTTACTAAGAGCACCTCATACTTTAATATTTGCATGCCAACTCATGGCGAAATGTTTCTTTGTGCTAATATATTATATGTCACCATCTCTTATATCACATTTAATGCAAATAAATGGCTTTGACTTTGACTTTGCACAATTATTATACCGACTTGTGCCTGAGAGGTTAACTAAACTACCTTTTTACCCGACTGCGCCAGAAGGAGGGTTATGTTTTTCGAGAGTATGTATGTATGTATGTATGTATGTATGTATAATTGTTTGGCACGCTCTGCAGCCTGAACGGCTCGATGGATTTTAGCTTGAGAGGTGTCGTTAGATTCGTATTTACTGTGAGAGTGACACTGGGTATATCAAAATTAAAAAAAAACAAAATGTCGGATTTTTGGCGCCCAATTCAAATATTTGGCACACTCTGTGGCCTGAACGGCTCGATGGATTTTAGTTTGCGAGGTGTCGTTAGATTTGTAATTACTGTGAAAGTGATATCGTAAGAAAATAAAACTAAAAAAGTAAAAAATAAAAAAATGGTAATTTAAAAAACTAAAAAACCCGACTGCTTTTCTGAGTATTCATGAAAAAGCCCTAAAACAAGAAAGTCGTTGTAGCAGTCGGGACCCATTCTAGAAAGTCAGCCATCTATTCAGTAGATCTATGATGTAATGGGTCCCGACTGCTACAACGACTTTCTTGTTTTAGGGCTTTTTCATGAATACTCAGAAAAGCAGTCGGGTTTTTTAGTTTTTTAAATTACCATTTTTTTTTTCTTAAAAGAGTCTTGTACACTATCTATTAAAGCTAAATATAGTCACTTTATTTACATTATCTTAGTCGAAAGACTTTCACAGACGGACATGGACATCCCGCAAGTGTCAACTACTCCAGAACCTTTCGTCTCTATTGAGCATCATTTTGTTCCACGAGCAATGTGCTCTGCCCACTACCATTTGATTGGCGACCATCTCCTCGTACAGGCTTTTTTTAAACAATTTAAAAAACCTATGATTGATTTGATTTTGATTTTTAAAGTTCTTTATTAACATAAAATATAACAAAAATAATAGGTAAATAAAAATAGATCTTATTCTAAAATTTAAACTAACATAAAACAAGATAAACATGTTATGTAGGCTACATCGCTTCTTTTAACATAAAATACTATCATGTAAACGTTAAATAATAATGTATTTAATTATATAAACTTACACCGTTAAATTTTGATTGTTTTAATCCTGCAGAGGGTCGATTCAGTACATGAAATACTATCGATTTGTAAAGAGAAAATTAAAAATTAAATTTCTTTTTTTAAACTCGTATCAATTTACGCATGTACGAAATTAATTTCAATGAACTGTAAGCAGTTAGTACGCAACGACCGACAACTACCTACAAGGTCATTGACTCGTTTACTTAAAGAAATTAATTTTGTATATGCGTATATTAATTCGAGTTTTTAAAAAAGTACTTTATTTTTTATTTATATATTTCATGTACCGAATCGACTCTCCGCGGGATTAAAACGACTAAAATTTAACGATGTATATACTTTATTGTACACCTCATAATGTGGACAGGATAAACATTTACCAAAACTAAATGTACAATAGGCGGTCTAAGCGCACAGGGCAATCTCTTACAGGCAACCTTAGGATGGACTGAACGAAAAGAGATAGATTTGGGGCGGTCAGTGTAGAAAAAACGTGAAAATATGAATTACACAAAATAATAAAAATACATACATAAAATATCAATTAATATACTAATAAATATAAATTTTAAAATCTCCTCGTCCTTTAACATTGCTTTAAAGGTCGGTAGCGTTTGAGCAAGCCTTACTTCAATGGGTAATGCATTCCATAGACGAGCTGCTTGAACAGTAAATGAATTGTCAAAAAAGGAAGTGGAATGCATACGAATACTTAATTTCAGATTTTCCGATGATCTCAAGGACCTAGAATGTGTGTCACAAAGAAATTTAAAGCGTTCTTTAAGATAAAAAGGAGCAAAAGAATTAAAGAGCACATTGTAAAGCAAAGAAAGTATATGAGCATTCCGGCGAAGGCGAATAGGAAGCCATTTGAGCTGAGTACGAAATTCGGAAACGTAGTTATGCTTGCGCAAGCCAAATATGAACCTCATACAGAGATTTTAAAGTCGCTCAAGCTTGTCCACTTGATAAAATTGATAGATTTGTCAAATAATTATCGTTAATCGACTACTAATTTATTGAACAAGAAACTGATTGACATTTTGTAGGGTTTGCAAACCCACAATTTTTTTAATTTTTGTTCCTTAACCCCCAATTTACTATCCAAATTATATATATGCCGGATCCGGCGTTGATTTGTTGACAACAAAACAAGGCACGCCATCTAGTGGCGACTAGAAGAAATAGAGGTGGCGCGCCTAGACAGAGTCAGCCGTTTCCGCTTTGGCTACTGTTGTAATATCACATCACTAGTTGGTAAAACTAATGGTCACAACCCTAGTGAGTCATATTCTTTATTGTCGGTATAGGTGTGATGACCTAAGCAGTGTCTGATTAATCCTAATATTATGTACTTGTTCTAAGTCTAATAAATCTAGTATTCACTATATCAAGTGTTTCAATATAAACATCACATGGTGTCAGAAGTTAAGGAATCCAAGAAACACGAAGAAAGTCGCGAAAATGCAACATTCAAAGTCAGCGTCGACGGCCGGCAGCCATTTTGAACGTGTCGATAGTCTGAACAATGCAATTAAAGCCTTGCAAATCACCTCAGATTCCACAAATAACAATGCGGAAGCATGGAAACGCTGGTGGCAGCAATTTGAGCTGTATTTGTTAGCCACAGGTCTGGACAGGGCAGGTGAAAAACGCAAGATCGCCATTTTACTCCATCTCATTGGTGAGAACGGTTTAAATATATTTAACACTTTTAACCTCAAATTAGAAGAGACCACGATACTGGATGTCAAAGAAAAATTCGACCATTATTTTGAGCCAAGGAGAAACTTGACCATGTGCCGTTATAGTTTCTTCACAAGGAGACAACAGAAATCCGAGTCCATCGAGGGATTCCTGGCAGATTTAGAAAACAAAAGTCAAGAATGCGAATTTGGAACGCTCAGGGAATCACTTATCAGGGATATTTTTATCGCAAATCTAAATCTAGATTTAGCACATGTCCGTCAGAGATTGCTGCAGGAACCTGATCTGACATACCAGAGGATGCGAGAACTAGCAAGGACACTCATCGTTGCTCAGCAGGATGCAGAAAAGATGCTCAATGGTTCTACAAATGAAAATACGGAAAATGTCATGCATCTACGTCGGAGGAGCCGTAGTCGAGGGGAACGTCGACAGCGAGCTTCACCAGTCGGTCAGCAGGGATCTGGCGCAGGGAAGTCACCCAACAAGGGAAAGCAGTCTCCCAACCCTGAAAAGTGCTCGAGGACGTGTAGCCGCTGTGGGCAGTCTCACCGCTACAAGTGCCCAGCGCAAGGAGTCAAATGCAGGTCATGTAAATCTTTTGGTCATTTTGCTAAGTACTGTTTTACAAATAAAAAAGTCAGTCATTTAGAGTCGTTTATTTCAAGTCATAATAATAGTCAAGATAATTTTGTTGGAATTATAAGTCATAAGTCAAGTCAATCCAACAGTCATTCAAAGTCACATAAACATGTCAAGTCAATAGGCACACCGTCACACACTATGCACCTACACCGACAATCACAGTCAGGATGGTCATATAATGGCCAGTCACAGTCTAGGAATGATTCCGATGATGAGATTGGTGTCATATCTGAGAGATCTCATGTAGACTCACATTGTCATAAAAAATATTATAAGTCATGTCTCAATGATGAAAGTGGTGAAAATGTAATATCTGAGAGGTCTAAAAATAGCCTCGGTGATGAATGCAATCACCAGTCTGAGAGATTCAGTGTCAAGTCAAAGAAGTCAAATAAATATTGTCAAAGTCAAAGTTCATATCTCGATGATGAACACAGACACATGTCTGAGGAATCACTCACTATCACAACAAAACCATTTCATCAAAAGTCATTTGTTACACTTAAAACAAGTACGTCAATTACATCACCACAAAGTCAACAAGTCAACACAGTAGATACAACACAAAACAAATACTATTCTAATCAGTCATGGAACATAAACATTTTAGTAGGTCATACACAAATTAGTTGTATCATTGATTCAGGAGCTGATCTTAACATAATGTCAAAACAAACTTTTCTTTGTTTAAAACGTCATTCTCAAATGACACTTGTCAAATGTCAGATAAATGTCACTGGATTTGGTGGCAAGTCAATACCCATAATTGGTAAAGTCAATGTCAGATGCAGCTTAACCTTGAATAACAGTACTATTATAGAAAATATAGTATTTATAGTCGCAGATTTAGTTTGTCCAAATGTCCTAGGTCTTCCCACTTGTGAGAAATTAGGTATAATTAAAAGAGTTTTTTCAGTGTCAAAACAAAATTTTTGTCAACAAATTCTTACACAATACAATGATGTATTCCAGGGTCTTGGATGTCTACCTCCTGTCTGTCACCTGAAACTCAAACCTGATGCAGTGCCATGTGTGGATCCTCCCAGGAGAGTACCGTTTGCGTTGCTCGATAAACTTCGCGAAGAGTTGGATAACATAGGAGAATATTTGTTGACAAAAATTTTGTTTTGACACTGAAAAAACTCTTTTAATTATACCTAATTTCTCACAAGTGGGAAGACCTAGGACATTTGGACAAACTAAATCTGCGACTATAAATACTATATTTTCTATAATAGTACTGTTATTCAAGGTTAAGCTGCATCTGACATTGACTATATTTATTTGACTTGTGATGTTTATGTTCCATGACTGATTAGAATAGTATTTGTTTTGTGTTGTATCTACTGTGTTGACTTGTTGACTTTGTGGTGATGTAATTGACGTACTTGTTCTAAGTGTAACAAATGACTTTTGATGAAATGGTTTTGTTGTGATAATGAGTGATTCCTCAGACATGTGTCTGTGTTCATCATCGAGATATGAACTTTGACTTTGACTATATTTATTTGACTTCTTTGACTTGACACTGAATCTCTCAGACTGGTGATTGCATTCATCACCGAGGCTATTTTTAGACCTCTCAGATATTACATTTTCACCACTTTCATCATTGAGACATGACTTATAATATTTTTTATGACAATGTGAGTCTACATGAGATCTCTCAGATATGACACCAATCTCATCATCGGAATCATTCCTAGACTGTGACTGGCCATTATATGACCACCCTGACTGTGATTGTCGGTGTAGGTGTGTAGTGTGTGACGGTGTGCCTATTGACTTGACATGTTTATGTGACTTTGAATGACTGTTGGATTGACTTGACTTATGACACTTATGACTTATAATTCCAACAAAATTATCTTGACTATTATTATGACTTGAAATAAACGACTCTAAATGACTGACTTTTTTATTTGTAAAACAGTACTTAGCAAAATGACCAAAAGATTTACATGACCTGCATTTGACTCCTTGCGCTGGGCACTTGTAGCGGTGAGACTGCCCACAGCGGCTACACGTCCTCGAGCGCTTTTCAGGGTTGGGAGACTGCTTTCCCTTGTTGGGTGACTTCCCTGCGCCAGATCCCTGCTGACCGACTGGTGAAGCTCGCTGTCGACGTTCCCCTCGACTACGGCTCCTCCGACGTAGATGCATGACATTTTCCGTATTTTCATTTGTAGAACCATTGAGCATCTTTTCTGCATCCTGCTGAGCAACGATGAGTGTCCTTGCTAGTTCTCGCATCCTCTGGTATGTCAGATCAGGTTCCTGCAGCAATCTCTGACGGACATGTGCTAAATCTAAATTTAGATTTGCGATAAAAATATCCCTGATGAGTGATTCCCTGAGCGTTCCAAATTCGCATTCTTGACTTTTGTTTTCTAAATCTGCCAGGAATCCCTCGATGGACTCGGATTTCTGTTGTCTCCTTGTGAAGAAACTATAACGGCACATGGTCAAGTTTCTCCTTGGCTCAAAATAATGGTCGAATTTTTCTTTGACATCCAGTATCGTGGTCTCTTCTAATTTGAGGTTAAAAGTGTTAAATATATTTAAACCGTTCTCACCAATGAGATGGAGTAAAATGGCGATCTTGCGTTTTTCACCTGCCCTGTCCAGACCTGTGGCTAACAAATACAGTTCAAATTGCTGCCACCAGCGTTTCCATGCTTCCGCATTGTTGTTTGTGGAATCTGAGGTGATTTGCAAGGCTTTAATTGCATTGTTCAAACTATCGACACGTTCAAAATGGCTGCCGGCCGTCGACGCTGACTTTGAATGTTGCATTTTCGCGACTTTCTTCGTGTTTCTTGGATTCCTTAACTTCTGACACCATGTTTACTAAAAACATAACCTAAAAAACAGACTTCTGAAACTAGAAATTTACATTTTGACTTATTGAACTTTAAATTGACTTGACGTGCTCTTTGCATGACTTTATGTAATCTCTCATTATGTATGGCCTCATTCGGTCCATAGACAAGAATGTCATCGATGAATATTAAGACTCCTTCTAAATCACCAAACAAGTTCATCATAACTCTCTGAAATATTTCTGATGATGCATTTATACCAAAAGGCAATCTTAAATATTTATATCTACCAAAAGGTGTTTGAAAGGTACATAAATCAGAACTATATTCATCTAATCTTAACATCCAAAATCCTGAAAAAGCATCTAAATGAGAGAAACATTCAGCTCCAACTAACTGAGATCTTATCTCATCAATTGAATCAAAAGGAACCACTACAAAATTTTGAAATAAATAAGTATCCATGGCAACAAGTTGGTATTGATTTAATGTATTTTGATAACCTTACATATTTAATTGTCACAGATTATTATTCTAAATACATAGAAATAGCTTTGTTAAATAAAAACAGTACAGCCAAAAATGTAATTACACATTTAAAGTCTATTTTTGCCCGTCATGGAATACCTTTGTCATTAGTGTCAGATGGTGGACCTCCTTTCCAGTCATTAGAATTTAAAAATTTCCTACATGAATGGGACATAGAACATAACGTAACTAGTCCATATCATTCACAGTCAAATGGTCAAGCAGAAAGTTCAGTCAAAATAGTCAAAAATATGTTAAAAAAATGTAGAGAAAATTCGTCTGACCCATATATAGCCTTATTACAATATAGAAATACACCTAAGAATAACTTACCATCTCCAGCACAATTGTTAATGTCTAGGAATTTAAGAGATAACATTCCAATGTCATACAAAAAATTAAAACCAAAAGTTGTAACATTTAAAAATTATAAAGAGTGTGTCAATAAGAATAATGAAAATAAGTCAAAGTATTATAACAAGAATACTAAGTCATTGTCAATATTATATCCCAATGATCATGTCTACTTCAAAAGAAAACCAAATTATAATTGGGAACAGGCCATTGTCAAACAAAGGTTGTCAGGTAATAGGTCATATATCATTGAGGACGTCAATGGAGTTAGGTATAGGAGAAACAGAATTCATTTAAGGCACAAATATTCTCCTATGTTATCCAACTCGTCGCAGGGGAGAGAGGAAGGTGATAGTCAGGAGTCAGCACCTCAAGAATCCTCATCTCAATCCATAGGTCAAAAGTCAACCCGTTATGGTAGAATTGTAAAGCCAACTAGAAGGCTAATTGATGAAATCAATTAAATGTACTAAAGTGTATTTTAGATTAAGTCATATTTAAGCCAAGATGTTTTGTATTGTAAAACTAAATAAGTACTTGTCAGATACTTTGTATTGTCAATTGAATTTAAGTCAAGTCCGTCCACAGCCTATGTTACATTGTTTGTTAAAGGTTAATTTGAACTTAACAAGGGGGATGTTGTAATATCACATCACTAGTTAGTAAAACTAATGGTCACAACCCTAGTGAGTCATATTCTTTATTGTCGGTATAGGTGTGATGACCTAAGCAGTGTCTGATTAATCCTAATATTATGTACTTGTTCTAAGTCTAATAAATCTAGTATTCACTATATCAAGTGTTTCAATATAAACATTACAGCTACGAGCTTGGAGAGGGAGAATCCGCCGAGTACAGCGGACACTCTCAGCCAGGCCGTCGCAGAGTCAAGACGTTCTGAAACTGTCCGTTTTGTTGTTTGTACCTACCTAATAACAGTGCACTGTACCGAAATGTATTGAGAAGTAAACTGATTCAGTTCCTAACCGTTTTTATTCATTGCACGGTACCCACGTAGGCCCACCTGGTAGATGACCAGAGCTCGAACCATCCTGAACGAGCCGTCATATATTTGTATAATTTAGGTTCTGTACTTAAAAATAAAAAAGGAAAGGACACTTTTAACACAGATTTCATTAGTAACTAGTGTTATTAGTGAGTAAAGTAAACCTATGATTATAAATACTCACACTGTCAGATATGCACTCATTAATTTGGTAATGCCAAAAAAAACACCAACATAAAATTAAAATATTTTAAATCCAATTTATATTTATGTTTCAAGCGGGCAAATACATGCACTTTTGCATTGGCCAATTTTAGTCTGTCGTGTTATATTTATAACTAATGATCCGATGATATTATTTTAGTTGACATAGGCCGGAAATAGTCGATTTGCAATTACAATAACCCAGAATGTTATGTTTTTTTTTTCCGCTAATAGTGCTTTCATCAGGCAGATTATAATAATGTTTATTTACTCACTAATAACATTTAAATATTATAACACAAGGTTTTACTTATTAATAAGTAATTACTTCTTTATAAACACGGGTGTAAATGTGTAATTACTTAAGTGACAATTAGTATTCTACGGTTAAAAAATATATTTTTAACGAAAAGTTCTAACCTAAGTAATGACTTAGTAAGAAACTACTTAGCAACAGGTAATTTATAAATACGGATTTTAGTTACAAGAGAAGTTAGTTCATTGAAAATTTTCTAAAATCGGCCTGTTTTCTAAACTTCTTAAACGTATAGTTCTACGTGGCTTTCGAAGAGAATATTCTTGGCGATGAACAGCACGGTTTTGTTAAGAACCACTCGAACGTCTAACTTAGTTCTGTCACAGGATTTTATTACAAAGGACATAGTACAGCGTAAAGTTAACGTGTTTATTCTGACTATAGTAAGTCTTTTGATTGAATCGATCATGCATGCTGCTGAAAAAGCTGTTTCTCGCTGGAATTCATGAGGACTTGTACCGGTTATTCTCCTCCTTTGTATAAAACAGAACACAGGCTGTCATGCTACAAGGTTACATCTCTGGTTGGAGTTCTCTCCCTTAAGGCGTTTCTCAAGGCTCCATTCTGGGTCCTTTCTTCTTACTTTATTATAATTATGTATAATTTCAACACCCACCCCCAACCTACGAGTTTGGTCGTGGGTTCAAACCCAGTCAGGCGCATTACTTTGTGTTATTTATTTTATCACCGCTGCTATACGGTAAAGGAAAACATCGTATTTTTTAAGACACTTCACATCCACCAACTCGCACTGGGCCCGCGTGTTGGATTACTGCCCATTTCCTCTCCTAAAACTCCTAGAGAGGAGGCTTGAGTCCCATAACTGGGATTATTAAAAGGCTGATTATGCTATTCTATGCTATAATTTCAAAATTGACGATGTAACCATAACTTTGTAACTATTTATTGCATATTCTTCTCTATTGTGATCTACGCTTTGGATGTGCAAAAAGCTTCATCTTTTTTCTGTTCTGCGTATCTGATTTAAGTTAAAAGTTAAATAAATCAAGTTAATTAATCAGTGACAAAAATCAACATGGAGATTATAGTAGATACTATGAAATTAGGGGCCATTTCGTTGTGTAGCATAATAAATTGTTTAAATTCTATTATCCTCTTCAGGGTTTCCGGTTTGTCTCAATTACAAATAGCATGTATTAAAATAATCGTTTAAATTTTGCAAAAAAAGTTACCAAAAATATCTATACGGTCATCTTTTTTAATGATTTATTTTATATTTAGTAATAAAATAAAATGAATAATAAATCCTTTTATTAATTTAATAAAAGTCTTTACCACTCGGCCACCACTGCTCTGTGAGATATAAAATAAATTAAATCAATCGATATTATATATATTTAAAACTATGCAAAAAATATTTGAGAGGTAGATTTTTTTTTTTTTTATATATGTAATTCGATTTATATATATTCTATCTATTTCAATTGTAACACCCGTATTTATAAACAAGTTATTACTTGTTACTAAGTAAAATCTTATTAAGTCATTACTTGACGTTTGAAATCTTCATTCAAAATTAAAATTTTCTTTACTATAGAATACAAATTGTTATTTAAGTAGTTAGTTTTACTCAAGAATTTATTTTTACTTGTTTATTTTGTGTAAGACTCGAAGGTTGTATACACCGTCAAATATTAGTCATTTTAATCCCGCGGAGAATCCATTCGGTACATGAAATACGATTTGTAAAGAAAAAAATTAAGTACTTTTTTCAAAAACTCGAAGAAATTAATATCTTTAAGTAAACAAGTCAATAACCTTGCAGGTAGTTATTGCTCGTTGCGTACTAACTACCTACAGTTCATTGACCTCGCTCAGCTGAAGTTTACTTAAAGAAATTAATTTCGTACATGCGTAAATTAATATGAGGTAAAAAAAATATATAATATTTTATTTTTTAATTTTCTCTTTACAAATCGATAGTATTCTATTTACCGAATCGACCCTCCGCAGGATTAAAACGACCAAAATTTAACGGTGTGTAAAGCATCCAAACTAAACATAAAACAATTGAAAGAACATATACACTATGATTTTTTAATAGATGAAGTAAAGTGACAGCAGTGGACAATGCCCAACTGTCAAATAACAATGCCCAACTGTCAAACAACCATTGTTATAGCTGTCACTTTACTTCATCTAATAAAAAATCATAGTATAGGTAAAAATATATAATTAAAACTAGCTTCTGACAGCTGCCTCGCCCGCGTGAAAGTAGGTATCTCTTTGTAAACTTAGGACCCTCACTTCATCCCCATAGGAGGTGAATTTTGGAATATCCATTCTTAGTGCTCGCCTACGTCATAAAAGGAAACCTGGTGTAAAATTTCACGCTCCTAGTCACAGTAGTATTATACAACATTATTTTTAGTAAGTATAATATGTGAAACCTGAATATAGTTTGTTCAGAATCAGTATCTAAATCGATTCCAATAATTTTTACACCATGTTATATTTAAACCCAAAAATATTTTAAAAAGTCACAAGTTGGACACCACCGACACTAAGTACAACACAGGTCACGACAGGTCATAGCGGGTACATCTGGGTGCAAAACAACTCCTTAGTCGTCCGGATGGCCCGGTGACCATGTCTTTGTGTGGACAACCAGGTAAAATTTTTCATGATACAGTTATGTTTGTACATGATTCTTTGCATAAAAATACTAGACCCGTGTTTCGGGTTTCTCATATACTAAAAATAAGACTTTATAATAGATAAACTAAACTTAACTTAACTTGACTTAACTTTATAATAGGTTAACTAAAGATAACCAGACCCATTTGGCAGCTTAGTGCTGTGTAATTAACATGAGAATTGTAATAGGTACCCAAATGAAAATTAGGTAAGAGGAAGAAGTAATTCCTCATAAACAGCACACTCTAGCATCTTTTTAACTACTTCTCAAAGACCCCGCTTACTTACTGCCACGATTGTGGCGTCCCCATCAGGCTGACCTCCATACAGACGCAATTTAATTCAATAGCAATTAGAATGTTAACAAACCATATAATAACTTTAAACCCAACAATGCAGACCGTACCTATTATAAAAACTAGATAATAATATTTAGCTTACATATATTTTTAAAACCTATCGAAGAGTAAAGTGCACTATACTATGGCTGATCAGATAAGCAATATTTATTTGTTTATGAGTATTTTTTCTCTATTTTACTTCAGTTGCGTTTCAGAAAAAGTGAGTGACAAATCTTATACTAACCATCATCTTCTTCCCCTTATCCCGTTTTATTTGGGGTCGGCGCAATACGTTTTATTCTTCCATTATATCCTGTCACCCGTCACGCTATCACAAACTCCTCTTTCTTTCATATCACTTCTCACACAATCCATCCAGGTTTTCTTTGGCCTCCCTCTCCATCCATACATATATACTCATTGCTCTTTTAGTAACATGCGTTTCATCCCTCTTCTGAAACTTCTAATAACCTTTACTACTTTCAAATCTTATAATAACCGTTTCTAGTTTATACTAGAGGACCCGGCAAACTTCATACTGCATCTATGATTTTTTCTAGACCAAAATTGGCCAAATCGGTCCAGCCGTTCTCGAGTTTTAGCGAGACTAACTTTTTTTTTTGTGTGTGTGTGGCCTCTCGACGGTCAACCTATGAGGTTGTCGGCTGCTTAACCGGACTTGCCTGTGGCGGCCTCGATTCGAGAATCAAAGCCTCCAGCCAGGGCTTACAGCGAGACTAACGAACAGCCATTAATTTTTATATATAAGAAGATGGGGAGGGGGAGTCTATTTAAGAGCAGTGGTGGACGAGTCTTAACGGACCCGACTTATGAGTCGCGGGTGCAAACCCAGCCAGGCGCATTACTTTGTATAATTAATTTCGTCACTACTCAAAATGGTGAAGGAAAACATCGTGAGGAAACTAGCATGTTTCAGAACCAAAAATTCGAAGACATGACATCTACCAAGCTGCACACGGGGCCTGCGTTGTGGATTACGGCCCATTCCCTCTCCTAGAGAGGAGCCCTGAGTCTCAGGAGTGGAAACATTTAAAGCTGATTATGCTATATTCTAGTTGGGGTAGGATTTCTTAGGAATTACTTATTCAACTGTGTTGAGTCCAGTCTTCAAGGCACATTGTTTTATAACTGATGAAATTGCGGTTTTTTAAAATCTTCGGATCAGCTTAAAATTATAAGTTTAAATAAACTTTATAATTAAGGTTACGTTTTTTTTACAGGTCAGAATCTTTTACTATTGCTTTCTTTTATTTTTAGTGTGAGTCTCAAATAAATGTTCTTTTTTCTTTCTTTCCTTCTTTTCTTTTCTTTCTTTGTAATAAGTTTTTTCCTGGTTTCTTTGTGTTTGGTATTTTCTGTACTTAATACTCTACTACGCTCGCTTGGCCGTAAATTCAGGGTCACCACACTAGTTTCTAAGAACAGGAATAATCTTTCTCATTGTTTCGGTTGCCATTCTAACGACCCGTTCACGACCTTGCCGCTGTGAGTGGTATCTAAGCACGGTTGCGCGGGCGGCGAACAGTAAGATCAAAAGTATGGCGCGCGTCCGCCTACCGATGCGACCCCGCTCTCCGCTGAGACCGAATAGGCGGCCTACTTCGCTAGCATTACTGCTACGTAGTAGAAGGCGATCGCCAGCCATTCCTCCTCGATCCGGACCACGGCCTGTAACAGGGCCCGCGCCTCTGTTAATTTTGGCTTTAAAGAGTCATAGTTCCTTGATGGGCAGGACATATTGCTCACAGAACTGATGGCCGTTGCGGCCGAAAGGTTCCGCAAGGAATGGCGACCGCATACCGCGACTGCGAAGGATGCGAGATACACAGGACCGTTTATTATGACACTTGGGGGACTCTTGATGATGATGATGAGTTCCTTGGAATAGTACTACAGTTTTTCACCCAATAAGTCCTTGTTCCAGATAACATACTTAAGCGTGGAGCACCCTAGAGTGTCATACTTCAACCCCAAGCTCTTAGCGTACGCGAACCTGACGTCGGTGCGGTACGGTCGTGCAAACCCTGTCTACTATGTTGGACTTAACTTCGAAGCCCTCGTACCTTTAGATAGTAACTTTTATGTAAGTATACTCAATACTCAATATTTTATTGCAATTCCATATGTGTACAAAGATGGTGTTGAAAATTGTCACAGACCAATATGGGCCCTTTCGGACACAGCAAAAATTAGGAGAGAGGAAGAGGTCTAAGTTTTTTCATGGAATTCAATAGTTTTGTAAATCTACTACCTGTTCTTTATCTGGGAGGATTAATATTCCACAACTATCACACAACTATCTAACATCTTATCTAACATACTTATGTCGGTGAAGTCAATAGTATGGACCTTTGAGAACGAATGAATGTATGAGCTAAGTGACAGCTGACGTTTGCAAGTACCAAACAGATAAAAGTTTCGACCGCAGAGAAGTCTTTTGTCTGTCGGCCACTGTGTGAACATCATCTAGTCCGGAAACTGTTTCACAGCTCGTTGTGTAGTGAAAACCTAAAGCTTGCATCATAATAAATCAGTTGTGAGATCTGGTATAGTTTGTTTATTGCTCGTTACCCAGTAACCGCGCACCAAATAAGATCTCTGGAAAGAATTTCCACTGTGATTGGCCTCCTCATCCGATACTTATATATTATTAAAATAACACAAACATATTATAGAGATAGATTACATCCAGACACAGAACAAATGATCGTGGCTATCACACAAACTTAAAGTCTTGGTGGGGATCGAACCCACGACTTCTGGTATAGCAGTATTGACCACTGGATTAACAGGACAGTCATTCAAGACATGAACCTGCTGCAATCAGTGGCGTAACTACCAAAAGAGCTAGGTGGAGCAGGGCCCCGGGACCCCCATGCTCAGGGGGTCCCAAAACCTGATAAGTAAACCTCTTATTGAGCTAGTGAAAAATTCACCCACCTTTAAAATCTAAATAAAATAGATTGCAACACTACTACAAGCATGGCAACTCATTTTAATCAGTAACAGTCAAACAGTCCTTCCCACTCCACCCAGGATAGAAGAAGTTATTCGATGATTTCCTACGTAATAAAAAAGGGGCCCCAGTTTTTCGAACCTGGGCCGTTAGTCACCCAGCTACGCATCTGGCTGGAGTCCAGTAGGTAAATAATAATTTTCATTCTTCATATTTATATATTGGAGTTATCTAGCTATCCCAGACCCAAAAATATCTTCGCTCCTTATGGAGTTACTTCATTCCCGGATATACTAAGCGTATATGGATATATATATCTTTACTTGGAATGATATGCTACATATCCAAATTTTTATCGGATATAGTTAGCCCACAGAACAGAAGACTACATTCTTCTGTTCTGTGAGTAAGCCCATGTCTAGTGTCAGCTGTCACTGCTCATGTACTCGAGACAAGTATCTAAATATTAGGCTGCTTGTCCACCGGAGCGGAGCGAGTCAGCAGATTAAAGAAACAGAGAAATATTAACCAATAGGATTGCTCAAAATCTCCGCTTCTCTTCAGTGGACAGGGAGCACGAACTAATTTAAAAATTCATACAAAACCGGGAAGCGGAATGAGGAAGCGGAGACTAGAAACGAGTGCAAGCGCTTTAAAAACTCTAGCTAAAACAGTCTGCAACTTTTCTCACTCAGCTTTGTAGCCTCGCTCCGCTCTGGTGGACAGACACAGTCCGCAATTCCGCTCTGTATTACTCATTTGCTCCGCTCCGCTGTCTCGTTCCGCTCCGGTGGACAGGCAGCCTTATACACTGAGTTTATGAGGAGACCATGGTTGTCTCTTTTCTTAAAACAGGCCTGTGCTTATTTAAATTTCCACTAATGATTTTTTGTTACCCTTACAGATAGATGTATACTTCTACGAGCTCCTGACCAACCAGTACAAGCGCAGCTTCATCGAGATGCACTTCAACTGGTGCTACCTGACCGAGAAAGACATGTTCTTCGGAGCCGCCATGAGGGCAGGCGGCCTGAACAAGCCTTGTCCTCATCCACCGGTAACTATCACATACATGTTGAATATGAAGTTGACTTAAGGGTATTACATCGCTCAATGACCTTCAAGAATTTACCTCTACACTAGTAGAGAAGAATTGACCTCTAAACAGGCATTGCAGGGGGTGCTGCGCGCGGGGTGTTAGTACTGATTCGAGTTTTTTCTTGATTACTTATCGATATTCAATGAAATTCGAAAAAAAATCAATACAAGTTATTCAATTTATCGTAACATATATTTTCGTATAAATTCAATGTATAAATATAGAGCCGTTTTCGAGAAAATATGGAATTAATGTTCAAAAAAGGCCTATTTACCAGATTTTTTTTCTAGAGTTAGGGTATTTTTTGAGAAACGTAATCAATACAATTTATTAGTAATGTCCTTAAGTATCCCCTTCATTTTTTATATGGTAATCGTACATAAGGAAACTTCAATCAACCTAGGTGTTTTTTTGGATTTGGGCGATGTAATCCCCTTAAGGCTACAATAATACAGAGACATAATAATACGTGACTATTTCCAATTACCAATCGCTGGTGTGATAATGAGTGGTTAGACGTCATCGACTTGTGATACAAAAAAAAAAATACAAAAAAAAATACAAAAAATACAAAAATCTTTATTTTTGAACCAAATAGTTTACATTAGTAGGTGATTGGAGCCTCCTTTTAAGCATGTAATGCCTGTATTAGGAAACTCCGCTGTTCCACAGCAATATACAATATTTAATAACCTAGATTTAAAGCATGCTTGTGTGTTTGTACGTATTGGTTGCGCCAATTTGCTATGATCCGCGATTTTGTTTTTTTTGTAATTTATTTTTTGGCCTAGCAATCCTATCCCTTCCGTTTCCCTTCCCCGCACGACCTCAAGAAATGAAATGACATGACGTGTTTGTGCATCGATTGTGAATGTGACCGCTCCGCTAACAACGCCCGCTCGAAATTACAAGAAAATTGACTATTTCGTGATCCAACCATTCAAAGACTCAACAATAGTGCAGTGTAGTGCAATACAGGACCTGGCAGTGGTTAAAGGTGCGAAGTCAGGGTTCGCCGGCCGGCGCCACGTGGAACCTTCGAGGTCAAAGGGTCAGTGTTCCTCCCTAAATCAATCCATCCATTCATCAATAAAGGCACAGTACTTGCATATTGTTAACAAACCTTAGATCGCTTTTTCAAACATACAGTCCATTAAGCTTATTTGCGCAACCACGTATGATGGTGTGTTCCTGTGTGATGATGTGTGCTTGTGTGAGTGTATGAATGTGTGTATGTGAGTGTTTGTGTGAAAATATATACGTTCGTGTTTTACCTTATTTGTTGCAAAAGTGCATCAGTGTCTTCGTAATTCAAAGTTTTTAACCAGTTATGATAGACAAGCTCATTCATGGAAACTATTTGTCAGAATACTGAAACGTTAAAACAAAAGTTCGCTGCAGCACTAAACTGGCATTATGACGTCTAACAAAACTTTTTAAGCTTACAGCGCTTAAATACCGCAAAACTGCACTAATGTCATCAAGTCATCAATGTAAGGAGGTGTATGACCTGCAGTACACTTAAGTCAAGCAAAGTGATTGTACGGCACGCGTAATCTAGTGCGTAGTACATATATATAGATTTTAGACGTCGATTTCAGAAAACAGAACCCTCATAGGATGTCTTTGTTTTCCGTCTTTCTGTCTGTCTTTCTGTCAAGACCCTTTATCTCGGGAACCCGTGAAGTTATTGAGTTGAAATTAAAACCATATACTCAGGTCTGCGCTTTAAGTTAACGAAAAAAAGATACAGCCGTTTATATCGCAAAAACGTATACTTCGACACTCTCAAGAGATTTTTTGACATGTAAAAATAAGTAAAGTTATTTATTTTCTTCTCTGCGATTATGTTTAAAAGGGTGTGTGCCTTGAGATCTGTCTTACAAGTCTCTAACATAGTTCAGACTCCAGCTCCCACAAAGGTTTTAATCTTAAGGAAAATTTTTAAATATGTTGTAATGTACCTTTATGAGAGAAATAAATGAAATGATATTTACTATTTTTTGTGGAGCTTTAAAACGTCTACCAGAAGTTTTTGTCCATGGAAAGTGTCTGACATTTATGATACCACTTTAGAATAATGTTTTACAAAACATATATAAAAATGAGCCAATAAAATTTCAGTTGAGTAACTTTTCTTTTAGTTCCCTTTCTTACCTGGTACCTGCCTCAAGCACACAGATATTCAAAGCACGGGAGACGCAACTGAGAACCTAAGGTTTCATCCATGTGAAAATAAGTTATGTCAGACACCTCTGGGATCTTGGTCTCATCATCATCAGCCTTTAAATGTTCCCACTGCTGGGACTCAGGCCTCCTCTCCAAGAGAGGGAATGGGCCGTAATCCACCCAGTGAGGGTTGGTGGATGTCACATGTCTTCGAATTTTTGGTTCTAGGACATGCCGGTTTCCTCACGATGTTTTCCTTCACCGTTTTGAGAGCAGTGGTGATGAAATAAATTACACAAAGTAATGCGCCTGGTCAGGCTTGAAACCGTGACCTACTAATCGTAAGTCAGGCCCGTTACCACTCGGCCACCACTGCTCTCAACACTGATCTTGGTCTATAACAATAAAATTATTATGTTTCAGGGGCCATACAATCTAGTGAATATGACAATCAACCCATCGATCATTCCCAAGGGCTTCCCATTCACCCGAGGCAGGATATACGCGAACTTTACGCTTCCAAAGTCTAATACTAGAGTGGCCGACGGATACATAGACATGAGGATAGCGACCATAAATACGAAAAACTCTAAATCCTTATTTGAATAACTGACATATTATTAAAGCAAACCCGAAGTCAAATCTGCTTATTGCCCTAAATGTGTACCCTAGGTTTTGTTATATTTATTATACCTGTAACACAGGTTTTTTCCAGAAACCTGTAACAGACACCAGTCTCTCACAAAGATGGAATACAGCTGAGACATTGTCTTGTCAAAATTAACTTTAAGTAAGCTTTGTGAAGAGAGAATAAATGGCTATTATTATTACTATTTTTATTTGTCATTTTATCACAGAACCCAGGGGTCTGGACCTTTGGGAGGCTTATGAGAAGCCGAAACCAACTCGCAGAGGCCCTTTAGACTTTTAATGGAAATAAGCAGCAACCGACGATTATCCCTGTACGCGCTATACTAGTGCACCCAAGGACAAACCCCGGTTGGTAGGAAACTATTGTGACGTATGGAAAACAAAGATAATAGGGCTATGGTTTTTGGAGTCTTAAGTGGACTGGTTACCAGGAACTATAACAAGACTATGGCCCTTGCCTAAACCATATTATTAATATCCATCGATACAGATAAATGGGCCCCCAAAAACGGTTGCTAGCATAGAGTGACGTAGCAACAAGAGGGCAACATATCCTGAGGTGCTTAAAGAATAGAGAGGTATACCACGGCTATCAGGACAATCCCGGAAGTACGGTCAAGATCCCTACCAGCGCCTTACTGGTTTATAGGTACATCCTTCTCTCGAGCACGTTTGCTCTTGCGAATCTCCACTCAATCCAGCTAATGAAGGCGAGAGAGGGTTGCAGCTTTGCTCTGTTCCTCGTCAGCGTTCACTACGTCCGGCCACTTAAGGCAAGCCGGAGATGAAGAACAAGAATTTTCCCGAAAGATCGAGTCCGTGGGGTCACTAATGCCCAACAGTTCGCCACAAAAGTGCTCTGCAGATTGTATCTCTCTTAGTCTGGCTCCTCACCCTAGGCATGTAGCGGTAACGCAGCAAACGCTACCTGTAAAGACCTATGGTTTATTGGAGCGCGCAAGCCCTAACATAGAGATACGACAATGGGGTTATTATTATTTTCTTTATTCATTGAATATACATATAAATTATATTTTTAAATATTAAAAAAAAATAACAAAAAAAAACATTTAGAAATATAAAAAATAGTGTCCCACCGGTATCGGGAACCGGGTTCAAGCTACCGGCGGTCAGGGCTCCAGAGAAAGCAACCTCCTAACAATAAGAACCGTGTCCGGGTGTATCGCTTTCTGAATCAATCCCTTGAGATCCAGCCATCTAACGAGAGCCTCTTAAAGTGTTGGTCGAGGCTCTTGGCTATTAAGCCATTGGCTGAAACGACTATCGGTACAATGATCCACTTCCCACATGTCGACAACCTGGCGAGTCAATTATTATTTATTATTATTATAGCTAAAATCATAAAATATAGGTAGAAACAACTTTAACATCCATGTGGCACGTTGTTTTTACTTAACATGAATTTTATTATATTCGGAAAATACAAGTGGCACAAAATATGATCAGATAAACCAACATTATGAGTTTTACCTATCATGTTTGAAACCGCTGATGATATTATCATACATGATTGTTTACCCTGATGAAATCTTGAATTGGACTCAATCTATACTAATATTATAAAGAGGTAAAATTTGTAAGTTTGTATGTAGGGGGTAATCTCTGGAACTCATGATCCAATTCTAAAAAAATTTACACTGGTAGAAAGCTACATTTTTCCTGAGTGCTATAGGCTATAAATTATTTTTACAACATGTACATTAACCGAGCTATCACAATTTTTGTCTTGCAAGTCGGAAAAAAATACCTCATAAAACAGAATTATTTGCGTGCGCTGCCTAGAGAGTTGCTTAAAATTAAAAACAATGTATGGCAACCTGATTCGTCTTAATTATATCTACAAAAAAGTCCGCGATACCATATTTCTATCTTTCATATTTTATCTTTTATACTTCTTTATTTGCATTAAAAAAGTATTTCTTCGGCATACTGACGTTTGGTTGATTATTTGAGCAACGAAATATTAATTCTTGTCACAATAAATTATTTCAGTATCACAAGGACATCATACAGATAAGATTTGCCATTTACAGTATATCAATTGGTCATATATTTCGGAGATAATATAAAATTACTAAAACGCAAAATGCCACTAGCACCACTTTCATTCGTAGAGCTCTAGATCTATCATGCTTTGTGCGGACGTTTTATCCATATGCCCATAGATGGCGTTCTGCAAATACGTCATTTTTCTGAATCGCGGTGTTAAGATTTTCCATGGATTGATGACCCATACGAATTATTGAGCCCACGTTGTCCCCGCCTCCCGCTACGTACCAAGTTGGGGGTGTACAAGACGTACATCCGACCAATAATTACGTATGCCACCCCAGCTTGGCTCGCCCTCACCAGCGAAGCTAGCAAAAACCGCCTCCGGTCGCAGCAAAGCGCTTCGCTCCGGATCGTTGTAGGCGCACCCCCGCTGGTGAGGAACAGCGTCATCCAGCGGGACCTCCAGATGGAGAGCCTGGACCAGTTCTGCGCCCGCCTCGCGTCCAACATGTTCGCGCGTGCCGACGCTTCTGCTTGGCCACACGTCAAGCACTTAGCGCCCTGGCACGCGCGGCCTCCTGACGCGAGGCGCTTTCCACGTGATCTCCTACCGGACGTGACCGACCCCCCCCGGACTTGACGCCTGAGTGAGCTGCTTTTCACGTACACGCGACTCACTCATACAAGGAATTACTGCACAACAGTACACGCACCCGGTGCACGTTGTGTGCTAAGTTAATATAGGCATGACGTGCATCAGCCATCAGACACACATGACTCCACACTCATCATACTCACGCAGAGGACGCGCAGCGCGGACGCGCGTCTGCATGCCCACATGAGCGGTGTCACACACCTCAATACCGCTCACACTCCCACTACGGCCCCCGGGTCTGTAGCGTAACCGGCTCGATCTGGAAGCGTGGCAGACGGGGGCCCTCACCCTCAGTAGGGAGCGCCCCTAAAGCCGGCATTCTCGTCGCAGGTCGTCTCTCGCCGGGCTTCCTCCGGGCAACCGGTGGTCTCACCTGGCGGGGACTGACCGCCGAGATGTCGTGAAGTAATTGGCACTGCAAGAGCGGTGCCAAGGCGCTCCTACTGCACACATTTCAGCTACTCCTAGGCGAATTGCGTACGCGCACTCGCCATGAGGCTACCGCCTATAAGGTACCCCAACGCAGGGTCCGTATTTACGGGCCCCTACCCTGCTACTGCGGGACAAAGGCATAGCCTAAACCCCGCCCACCGCGCCCTCTTGCGAGGGACGCAGTGACTACTCGGAGTCCCACGTTGTCGTTAGTTGGTGTTCAAATTGTTGCATGTCAATCTGTTGCTTATTGGTTTCGGTTGCTTCGTTCGTATGGTTGTTCGTTGATTCGTAATCCTAATCGTTATAATCGGATATATCATATTTTCGATTTATTTCGTTTTATGTTCGTACTTCGTTCTACGAATTATAACGATATTACGATTGTTTTGTTATAAAGGTGGACGGGTGTCGAGTCCCTGATCCCTCTCCCTTTGTTCATAATTGTTTTTAAGTCTGTGTAGTTTGTTCATTTGTTGACTAAGAGCATGCCTAAAAGGAAATCGCAACTGTCCCGGCAGACATGACAGACAAGAGCATCTCGAGTACGCCGTATGGAAGAATCTGCCCTTGAAAATAAGCAGCGCCTCTCGAGAAATAGAGAATATATTTCGCAAGCACGCGCTAGAGAATCTAGCTCCGAGCGCTCACAGCGGCTCGCTAGCCAAAATGTGAGAACGTCGCGGGCCCGTGCTCGAAAAACTAGCGCTGAACATGCGCAGCGTCTATCTGACTTAAGGCAGCATGTTTCTGAAACAAGGGATAGGGAGACTAGCGCTGAGCGCTCGCAGCGGCTCGCTAACCAAAATGTCATAACATCGCAGGCCCGTGCTCGGGAATCTAGCGCTGAACGTGCGCAGCGTATATCTGACTTAAGGCAGCATGTCTCTGAAACAAGGGATAGGGAGACTAGCGCTGAGCGCTCACAGCGGCTCGCTAACCAAAATGTCATAACATCGCAGGCCCTTGCTCGGGAATCTAGCGCTGAACGTGCGCAGCGTCTATCTTGTCTCTGAAACAAGGGATAGGGAGACTGGCACTGAGCGCTCGCAGCGCCTAGCAACAGAAAGATAGCTAGCAGCTACAGTCAGAGCACGTAATCGGAATTTAGCTCAAGGAAATAGATCATGTCGAGTATAAACTTATGTTAAAAACATAACACTCCTTTTTTGGGGCAGTCGTGTAAAAACAAGAAATTTTCCGCGGACGAAGTCGCGGGCAGAAGCTAGTTACGAATAAAAAGAAAATAAAAATAAAAACCTGAGTCGTCGTCAAAGGTAGTCGTATGATTTTAGGTATGTTTCTTTTGATTTAGGCCGTAAAAAGTTTCCGACTACTGCTTCTCTTAAGAATCAGGCGTTGAATCCTTAACTGAATCTGATTATTGTGTAATTAAAAAAAATCTTACAGCAAAGATTTAGTAAAGTACCAATAAACAAAATTCTACAACAAGTTTCCCACCATTTTTTTTTTTTTTGTGGTCAATCGGCTATTCAGCCATCATTTTTCATTTTTATCAGTGAAAAATGGTAACTATTTCTCAAATCTATGTTAGTTTTAAAGAATTTATTGAAAGTAAATATTATAAATAATTATGTAATTTTAAAAAAATATATAGATCTCTTAATTTCAATTTTACATCGCGCTGTAAATGACTGGCTGTATAGAAAGTTGAGAATGGGAAGATAGAACTAGTTTTTTTTTATAATTTGACAGCTGTCAGTTGAAAGTGATTCTCCCTAGGGACGAAAAGTATTACTTTCAACCCGCTCCTCAGGCAACTTTAGACCTACTTTCAGCGTATGAGTAAAGAACATCGATATATATGTATGTAGTAATGAAAAATATTTTTCTGCATTTTTTCTTCTAGACCATTCACGCAGACAAAGCCGCAGGCAGAAAGATAGCCTTAAATATTTTTATCCTATAAAAAAAACACTACATAATTGTGTGCGTGTAATGACCAATACTTTGGACCAATACTATAATTTTCATGGCTTATTTACAAATTTATGGCACCTACGCTTGTAGCAATGGCGCATGATTAGAAGCACTCATTAGATATTTATTGTATATTGCTTTGCATATAACTCGTCAATCTTAATCTCTCATTTCCTGTGTAACAGACGGGTACATATCTGAATTGCAAATCAACCCATTATAATAAAATTGATTCTTTTAGATCATTAGACTATATATTACGGTCATTTGTGGTTGCCAAATTGTGGCAAACTAACCTGGCAAAAACAGAAATATAAAATGGATTTGAAATATTTCGTCCTTGTTTTGATTGTTTATTTGTATTATAAAACTAACCAGTGTAATTCTGAGAGAGTGAGTACCTATGATTATTATTCTTTTTCATCTATTAAAGGTCTGGTCTGATGTCTGGTAAGACCTTTTTTGCGAATTACAAAAACAACAAGAAGTACCTACAACTACAAACAAAAAACAACAAGAATGAAAAAACCTTTTTTCAACAAAAATACAAATGACTTCAATGTAAAAAAAAACAAAAAGGTGCTAAATAACTTAAATTTTGGAAGTCGATGTTTCTATAATAGTTTGCTCTCTTCATTCTTTTCTCAAGCGCCAAACGAACGCCGACGTTCCCACACCTATTGTCTTACAAGATTCGTGCGGAGACGACGCCCGGATGTCGCCACTGTGCGGAGCGTCCGGAGGACACGGTGGAGCACACAGTCGAGGTGTGCCCCGCTTGGGAAGAGCATCGCCGTGTCCTTGTGGGGGCGATCGGCGGCAGCGATCTCTCGCGCCGGGGTTTGGTTCAAGCCATGCTCCGGAGCGAGGAGGAGTGGCAGGCGGTCGCCTCCTTCTGCGAAGCAGTAATGCTAGCAAAGGAGGAGGCCGACCGCATCAGACAACGGCGCTCACGCCGCCGCCGCCGCCGGCATTCCGATCCCGATTTCCGGCCACCGTAGGCGCGGGCTTGCGGACGGCGAGTAATGGGTAGCTTGCTGGGACATTTGCTGGTCTCTACATATTAATTTGTAACACAAAGAAAACTCATAGGTATATGTCTTAATAACTTTTCCATTTCAATATCAAAGTTATTAAATGGTTAATTGCAGGATTAACTTTTTTTTCGTAACAATATAATAGCGTTTATGTCTGGCTAGCCAGCGGATGTTGACGTTTAGTATATATATATTTTTTTATCTACATATTTTGTTGATCGTTGCAAACGTATAGATTTTGTGAACAGCATTGTCACCAGGTTTTTTTAGATGGGAAATTATCCAATGACATCTGTCGCTTTTCATTTCAGACTATTTCTGACTAAAACACATTCCTATGATCCTTCTTTGCCTTGTGTCAGAAACCCTGGGCTTCCCTTTCGGACGACCCATGGTCCCAGTTACAGGTTTCGGCCCTGCTGGTACCCTACGGAGACCATAGCACCATATTTGGCTTTAATATTTAATTTGTGTGTAGACCAAGGAGTTTTTCCCGATTTAATGAAATACAGTAAGGTTATACCACTTTTTAAGTCTGGCGACCATAGTGAAACTAATAATTACAGACCTGTATCAGTGTTGCCAGTTTTCAGTAAGGTGTTTGAAAAAGTTATGCTTAATCAAATGCTTTACCATTTTAACACCAATAAAATCTTAAATGATCAACAGTATGGTTTCACCAAAGGACGTTGTACGACTGACGCTGGTGTCACGTTATTAAAACACATATTTGCAGCGTGGGAAGAAGCCCAAGATGCGATAGGTATTTTTTGTGATCTCTCAAAGGCTTTTGACTGCGTTAATCACGAAACCTTGCTTTTAAAGCTGGAACATTATGGGCTAGGTAAACTTGCACTGAGCTTAGTGAAATCTTATTTAAATGACAGACAACAACATGTTCAAATAAACGGTGTCAATTCCCAGGGTTTGAAAGTCAAAATGGGTGTACCACAAGGCTCAATATTGGGTCCTTTTCTCTTTTTGGTATATATAAATGATTTGCCGCATCTATTAAAAAAACAACCACATATTGTTTTGTTTGCTGATGATACTTCATTAATCTTTAAGATCAATAGACGTTCCATAAACCTTGATGATGTAAACAACGCTTTGCAACAGGTCCATAATTGGTTTACTGTTAATAATTTAGTATTAAATGGAAAAAAAACCAAGTGCATGAGATTTGCGTTACCGAATGTTAAAAGCAATAGCTCCGAAATAGTATTAAACAAAGAAAAACTCGAATTCGTCGAGAACACGGTTTTCTTGGGAATCACGCTTGACTCGAGGCTACAATGGGGTCCTCATTTAACATCTCTAGCAGGTCGGCTTAGTTCAGCAGCATATGCTGTTAGAAAAATCCGTCAATTTACTGATGTAGATACTGCGAGGGTAGTCTATTTTAGTTACTTTCATAGTGTCATGTCTTACGGTATTTTGCTATGGGGAAGGGCTGCAGACATAGAGTCTATTTTTGTTCTGCAGAAGAGAGCCATCAGAGCCATATATAGACTTCGCAGACGCGATTCTCTTAGGGAACTATTTAAGGAAATAAACATTATGACGGTCCCTTGTCAATATATCTATGAGAATATTTTGTATGTTCGGAAAAATATTCATCTTTTTACTAAGATAAGTGACAGGCACAATTTTAATACTAGAAATAGGGACAAATTAGATCAACCACGATTCAGATTGGCTAAAGTACATAGTTCTTTTATGGGGTACTGTGTAAAATTTTATAATAAAATACCACTTGAGATTCTCAATCTCAATGAGTCAAAATTTAAAACATGCATTAAACGCACACTATGTAGACAAGCATATTATAAATTGGAAGATTATCTCCTAGATAAAAATGCTTGGCTAAATGCCTGTCCGGCTCCACGTGCACAGCCATTTTTGCCTAATTAGTTTTTTTAAATATATAAATATACAAGATGAGATGACCCTTTTTGTATTGTTATTTTCGAGATGTTTTTTTTTTTAATTTATTTATTTTAATGAAGCTTTTGACAATTGATTACTTATTGTATTTGGAACCAATAGCATTGTATAATGTAGAAGCACTTTTTCAAATTTTGTGAATGTGAAGTACCATGGAGCATTTTTATTTTTAATTGGTTACAAATATATTTGAATTTACAAGTATGGCAGTTGAGAGTTTGTCATGCTCACTTAAATGTCTCGCTGATGGTGGCACGTGTAATTGGGTCATTCGGTTCCCTTCATTATGGTTGAGCTGAGTGGGGCTGGTGCACGCGTCATGCTCGTGAACGGGCGCCGTCATTTGAGACTGGTCATCTTTTAGCTGCCAGTGGCTTATTTCAATTTCTGTTAAAATATTTGCATTTAGTATTTTCTTTCATTATTTATCTACATTGTGCTCACATAGTAGAAGCAACATGAATTATGTAACCAAGAATTATGTAACTAATAATATGATTTAAAAGAGTGTCCATGGAGTTTCTTGCACGTTCTTCTCCATAGAGATCTACGCTTTGGAACGTGCAATTTAGCTTCACTTTTTTTTTTGGACTGACCGACATTTTGACAATTCAAAAGTGCCTGTAATTGGTCTATTTGAAATAAACGCTTCTGATTTCTGATTTCTGATTTCTGACGGTTTTGCTGACATCTCTTTGAAGTGGGGGTGGAACACGCACACCGTCAACGACTTGGGTTCAGTTTGGACAGCTGCCAATTGTCACCTGTCTTGTCAATGCATAGTGCTGGGCCATAACTGGATAAAGGCTTGAGAGTATTAGGGGTCTCAAGTTCTGCTCCTACCAATAAGTTTTTACTTTCCTTAAATTGTTCTTCACTGCGATAGTATTAGTCTGATTTCGACAATATTCAATTAGCTAATACGGTGACACTAGTACTCCCAACCACTGGAGCTACCAAGGGTGAAAATTAATCCCGGGGCCCTGGAACGAAGGCAATGAAAGGAGCGAGGTAGGTTTTTAGTCAGTAACCGCCTTATTCCAACACGCAGATTTATTCCATTACTTGTGCTATAATACCTTGCTTCATGCCAAATTTCAGGATTCTAGGTTAACGGGAAGTACTCTATGAATTTTGATTCCTTTAAGAGGTTTTTGTATGGTCGGTAAAATCATCCAATGACAAATCCCGCCCTTGGGCGGAGCGAGAAGTTGTGTCAGACTCTTACTGACTAAAAACCCTACCCCGTTCCTTTGTTGCCTATCGTGCCGGAGCCGGGTATTCCTTTCGGAAGCTGACCCTCATGGATCAGCTGCAGCCTGCGCTGCAGGCAGGCTGGGCCTCTACGGTTTGCTGACAGCTCCTTGAGGCGCGCGGGAACAGTACGCGCCGTCGACGACTTGGGCTCGGTCCGGTCGGTTACCGGACGATCGGACAGCGTGCTACCCATTGCAAAAACGTATATTTCGAACCTCTTAAAGGAATGCCCTTTAAGAGGTTCGAAATATACGTTTTTGCGACATAAACGGCCGTATCTTTTTTCATTAACTTAGAAGTTTGATTTTTTTTCACAGCTTTAAGGAACCCCATACCTGACTGAGTATCTGGTTTTATTTCAACTCGATACCTCGACGCTTTCCCGCGATAAAGGGTCTTGACAGACAGACAGACGGACAGCAAAATAAACCTACTTATAAGGGTTCCGTTTATTCCTTTTGAGATACGGAACCCTAACAAACAACATTGGCTGAGTCTGCCACAATGTTGATGGACGCTTTCCGGGAGCTACGTTGCGTTTGATTTAGCCCATGAACCGATGGATCTATAACTTTCTTCTAACTTTGCAGGTCACTTACGTAGCTACTGAGCGTCCAAGGGTACTGTTTGTGAACAGGAAGTTTCTAAGAAACTTGACAGTCGTCAGCAGACGATACAGCCGCGATGACCCCATATATTACATCAGTCTGATCATAGACCTACTTGTGCCTATGGCGAATAACGTTTCGGTAAGATTTTAAGCTCGTTTGAACATCTTAGAAAGAAGATAATTTTAAGTTAGACATCACTCCTCTTTGAACTAACCTGCCTTAGCTTAGTGAAACCAAAAGACATGAACATGAAAACATAAGTATGTATAAACACTATTCTTTTATATCTGTTTTTTTTTTACTAATGTTCGAGTAAATAACATTCTTCATATAGTACGAGATCCAATAGAAGAAGCACCTTCCCTCATCGGTTATTTGATTAGGATAAATATTATATGCTAGATGATACTTTTATTGATACATTGCGAGTAGGTTGCCTATCTAAATCTGGTGCCAAAGATGTGAAACAATTAAATTAGTTAATAATTTTTTTTCATCAGCTACCCTGATTTGTTATTTAAGAAAGACGAGCATCAGCTGAAAGAATGCGCTCTGAGGAACTCAAAAAGTATAAGTTGCCTAATTTTCCTTGGGGCAAACATAGGAGTTGCCTCGTTTGAAGAGGTAGATAAATGGTGGTAATATACTCTCATCTGTTATTTAATCGAATTATATATCAAATGAAAGGTAATTTTATTCCTAATCCATCCGTATTAGGTTGCCTTCCCAAAAATGGTGTGAATGAATAGTTGCCTACATTTAAGATTTAAAATTTTCTGGGCTAGTTCTGGTATTAAAAATATATTTCCTCATCTGTAATTAAATGATAATAAGATTATACGCCAGATAAAGCATATATCGATATATCGCGAGTAGATTTCTTAGCTAAATCACATACCAATGATGTTAAACAATAAAATTTGTTATTAATTATTTTTTATCTACTTCCCTGACTTGTCGTTTAAGGAAATCGTGTATCAGCTGAAAGTATGTGCTCTAAAGAACTGGAAAAATATAAGTTGCCTACTTTTCCTCGGTGCAACTATGAGGGTTGTCTCGTATAAACAGGTAAATAAAGGTTCACATGATACTCTCATCTGTTATTTCATTGAATCGAGTATCAAATGAAAGGCTATTTTATTCCTAACCCAGCCCTATTAAGTTGCCTCACCAAAAATGGTGTAAACTTATGGTTACATAGATTTAATATATAAAATTTTCTGGGCTACTTCTGGTCATAGGAATATATTCCCTCATCTGTAATTAAATGACAGTAAAGATTATATGCTAGATAATATATATATAGATCGCGAGTAGATTACTTAGCTAAATAAAATGCCAATGATGTTAAATAGTAAAATCTGTTATTATTATTTTTTTATCAATTTCCCTGAGTTGGTATTTACTCGCGATCTATATATATATTATCTAGCATATCATCTTTACTGTCATTTAATTACAGATGAGTGAATATATTTCTATGACCAGAAGTAGCCCAGAAAATTTTATATATTAAATCTATATAACCATAAGTTTACATCATTTTTGGTGAGGCAACTTAATAGGGCTGGATTAGGAATAAAATAGCCTTTCATTTGATACTCGATTCAATGAAATAACAGATGAGAGTATCATGTGAACCTTTATTTACCTGTTTATACGAGGCAACCCCCATAGTTGCACCGAGGAAAAGTAGGCAACTTATATTTTTCCAGTTCTTTAGAGCACATTCTTTTAGCTGATGCACGACTTTCTTAAACCACAAGTCAGGGAAGTTGATAAAAAATAATTAATAACAAATTTTATTGTTTAACATCATTGGCATCTGATTTAGCTAAACAATCTATTCACGATGTATATATATATTATCTAGCATATAATTTTACTGTCATTTAATTACAGATGAGGGAATATATTTCTATGACCAGAACTAGCCCAGAAAATTTTACATATTAAATCTAGGCAACCATGAATTCACACCATTTTTGGTGAGGCAACTTAATAGGGCTGGGTTAGGAATAAAATAGCCTTTCATTTGATACTCGATTCAATGAAATAACAGATGAGAGTATCATGTGAACCTTTATTTACCTGTTTATACGAGACAACCCTCATAGTTGCACCGAGGAAAAGTAGGCAACTTATATTTTTCCAGTTCTTAAGGGCACATTCTGTCAGCTGATGCTCTACTTTTTTAAATACCAACTCAGGAAAATTGATAAAAAAATAATAATAACAGATTTTACTGTTTAACATCATTGGCATTTTATTTAGCTAAGCAATCTACTCGCGATATATCGATATATGCTTTATCTGGCGTATAATCTTATCATCATTTAATTACAGGTGAGGAAATATATTTTTAATGCCAGAACTAGCCCAGAAAATTTTAAATCTTAAATGTAGGCAACTATTCATTCACACCATTTTTGGGAAGGCAACCTAATACGGTTGGATTAGGAATAAAATTACCTTTCATTTGATATATAATTCGATTAAATAACAGATGAGAGTATATTACCACCATTTATCTACCTCTTCAAACGAGGCAACTCCTATGTTTGCCCCAAGGAAAATTAGGCAACTTATACTCTTTGAGTTCCTCAGAGCGCATTCTTTCAGCTGATGCTCGTCTTTCTTAAATAACCAATCAGGGTAGTTGATGAAAAAAAATTATTAACTAATTTAATTGTTTCACATCTTTGGCACCAGATTTAGATAGGCAACCTACTCGCAATGTATCAATAAAAGCATCATCTAGCATATAATATTTATCCTAATCAAATAACCGATGAGGGAAGGTACTTCTTCTATCGGATCTTAGATCAATATCGATGTCTTTAATTTAATACTTTATGGAAAGGTTTCATGTATAACAATATTTCAATGTTTTTTTATAAAAAATCAGAAGCTTTATCCGTTTTTAGCGGTATGAAAAAAACATAAATTATTAGTCCTAAAACCATCTGTAAGGACATTACGGTTTTCGTTCCCATTTCAGAGATAATTGGATTTTGCATAGCACCATCATATAAACTTTTCGTAAAAAAATTATAGTTCCTTCGATTATGTGCTCAGGTGTAATTTTTATACAAAGAAATTGCTAGAAAAGCAATATCAGAAAAACAAAATCCGTCATTTGCAATTTAAAATCTCTAATGCCTTGATCACACGTACCGAGTAAAAGGGCGAGACAGTAAAACGTTGCTCGGCCGAGTCAGCAATGTTGTACAATGATTTGTAGAGATAGCGCTCAGCAGCGCACTCCGCGCTATGTTCATACGTACTAATGAATCTATGAAAGCCGACCAGCCACTGTGCCAGCACTGCTGTGGCATGGTCACATCTTTTGTCAATCAACTAAGTACCATTGACCAATCAAAAGTGACCACAAGGGAGTAAACCTTCTTTGTAGGCAAGGCAAGACAGTAAAATGTTGCTCGGCCGAGACAGTGATGTAAGCGAGTTGAAAAGATAAGCGCTCGGCCGATGACTCGGCGCTATGTTTATACG
Organism: Leucania comma; assembly: GCA_958295575.1. Lineage (NCBI taxonomy): Eukaryota > Metazoa > Arthropoda > Insecta > Lepidoptera > Noctuidae > Leucania > Leucania comma. Next base: position 20,846,918 of record OY282479.1, on the reverse strand, counting down.
TACCGAGTATTCGGCCGAGAGCACTGTCTTGCCCGTGTACACGGTACTGTGATCAAGGCATTAGTCAGTACCTCTACCATGAGTTTTAAGCAATAGTATTCGTCGCTACTCGATATCGACGCCGTAAATATTTTGTATGGCAAATTTTGGTTCTGCAAGTGACCGCTAGAGGCGCTGCAAAATTTGCCATACAAAATATTTACGGCGTCGATATCGAGTAGCGACGAATACTATTGCTTAAAACTCATGGTAGAGGTACTGATCTCTTACTTGAACTTTTCCGGCATAAGTAACACCATCGGCGAAGCTCTCTAGATTACCCTCAGTGGAGATACCTTCGATTGGAAAGAAAGTCTAACCTACTCGAGGTGTTAGGTATTCTCACTCTTGAATTCTTCTATTAATTTTGCGTTCCAGAATACATCGACTGCGTAAGCTATCAGAGGTGCTTAATTTCCGAGCTCGCTTCGCTTGTTCTAATAATTTATTACACTCTCTCTGTAAACTGAAAAAATAGAGAACAATGGTGGCCGAGTGGTAACGGCCCTGACTTACGAGTAAGTCGCGGGTTAAATTTCAAACCCAGCCGTGCATTACTTTGTGTAATTTATTTCATCATCACTGCTCTCAAAACGGTGAAGGAAAACATCGTAAGGAAACCGGCTTGTCCTAGAACTAAATATTCGAAGACATGTGACATTCAACAATCCGCACTGGGCCCGCGTGGTAAATTATGGCCCATTCCCTCTCATAGACAGCAGGCCTAAGTCCCAGCATTGGAATCATTAAAAGGCTGATTATATGCTTATGATCTGCAATCACTAAACAAATCATCAAATGAGAGAGATTACTAGATGCTAAAACCTTGCTTACTTGTAGCATAATGTATTTACTATTATTCAATTATATTACAGATAAATATATACTTTTACGAGTTTCAAGCCAACAGATACCATCGCACTTACGTGGAGCTACATGCCAAACTGTGTGACTTTTTAGAGAGCGGCACTTTGTTTGGAGACACGTTGAAAAAGGCATTGGCAAGCCAAGCCGATCAAAAGAAATGTCCATTTCCGCCTGTAAGTTTTGTTTTTTTGTAAACTACTACTAATCTCTATGCTTCGACTGTGTACGCCACAGTAATAAAGAAAGAAAGAAAATCAATTTATTTGTACGGAATGACGCAACTAAAAACTAGACAAACATAAAATGATATAGGAAAAATATGCGCCACATCCGTGCAAAACGGCCGAACGCTCAGCATTAAGCTGCGCCCTCATGCACAATGTGATGAGGACACAGCGCTGGTTTTCAGCCCAATGGTCCATAGTTCAAATTTTCTTAGGCCAAAACCAAACATCGCTTTGGCTGGGTCCGCTGCGACAATATTGTAACAAAACATGTTAGTAAAACACGTTAGAAAACAAACCGCCCGTCTGCTGCGCATATTGTTGTTATCGTTTTTGTTTCATTTCAAACACAGAACACAGAAAGACACTAGAAGTAGCTTGAGAAAATGTTTGTACCAGAACCGGTGTCGCCAAACTCACACATTTACGATTTACTCTTACTGCAAACCGGAAGATACGATTGGCTAAAACAAAAATTGGGCGTAAACAAATTAAAAAAATAAATGTTATACGAAATGCAACTTTAAAGTCAACGATCTATAAATCAAATTGACAAAAACAAGAAAGAAATACATCTTGGACTACCAAGTACCGCCACTCGTCGCTAGATGGCGTTGTTCAGTATGAACTGTAACGTTATAAAAATAAGGGTGGTATTTGAATGGCGTATCACTGACGCAAATGCAGGTCGCTACTCAAATAGTGACGTACCCTTATTCGATCGTAATAATATCGATAGTATGAAAACAAACATAAAATATAATGCGAAAAAATATCGTATGCGATAGTATTAAAATAATGAAATTAATATGTAGTAGGGTAATTTCTAAACGCAGTAAAAAGGGTATTTATTTGCATGTAAATCCTATTTGTTTGTATTTGTTCATTTTATACTGGGTAAATGAAAAAAAATGCTGAAAACCTCGCAATGTTTTATTATTACATTGCTATTTGAGTTTAAGACAATATAAAACTGTCAAATGATTTTGATCAAAGAATTTAATTAAAATATTAACGGGCACTTTTAAATAATCAAGTTAGTTGCCCGTTTTAAAATTTAGGTTATGTTATTTATGTTGAATACTACGGACATATAGGTGTAACAATGTAACAAGTACTGCAATTACACCAATAAGAACTTAGTATAAATACGTAGTGAAAAAGGTAATTTATTTTCATTGTGTGTTTAATATTGAAAATACAAAAAAAACTCTTTTACAAAAAAATACAACTGACTTCAAAAAAACTAAATATTGTAAAATAACTTTGATTGCGGAAGTCTGTGTTTACGGTTTGGATACATTTTTTGACATTGACTTCCGAAATTAAAGTTATTATGCATTCGTTACGAAAAGTGTGATCGGACGAAGCCGGCGACGACTAAACATAAGGTATAATTCAAACGCCCTATGTTGTTCCAAGCTCTTTAGCTAGATTTATTTAAAATTGCATCACGAATATCATCCTACAATATTTATTTTATTAACTTTATTAATTTAATAATTATCTGTATTTTAATACTCATACTCTCAAGTATAAATACTTTTATTTAAAAAAGGCAATGCAATACATGTCGATTGATTTTATCGATAAAGTCACGCACTATTTGGATAGCGTCAAAAGTATAGGTAGAGATGCGAATATTTCAGAAAGGCTAATAACCGGGAAAAGAAAATCAACTTTGTTGGCATGAAGTTAAGGACAATTTTTGTTTGTATGTCTTGTGCAATGTTTGACGAAATTTTATTTTTTCATTTTATTAAAATAAATGCGAAAATAATACTTACCGGTGGTATGATACACCTCCATGAGTTAGATCTTTAGTCCGACTATGGCTTTTACAGTCCAGAATGGCACAATAAGGCATTTTAATATTATTTTATGTAAATTGTATGTTGACGTAGTCTAGTTTGCGAATGAGAGCGCTTGAACTGCAAGTGCGTATTGCAGTACTCACTAGCGGCGACAGTGCCACGCCTACTTACTATTTCCAGGTTCTTTCTGTGTTCCGTGATTTCAAAAATGAGTTCCGACGAACAAGGCGTTGGAGCAGTTTTGGCAATCGTGGCTTTAATTCTTCGATGAAGAATCAGAAATAGATTCCGTGTTCAACCTTACCTATGGCCTCGATCTTTTAACATATAAGTAGGACCTAGGAAAAATAAAGTGTTTTCTTTATTCAATTCCATCACTGTTTCGCGAGACGTCTGTATCCGGCGAGCACAAACATAAAATGAACGATCTCACCACCCCCCCCCCCCCCCACGCAGGTGACCGCGGGGGTGTTGTTCATTCGTCTCGAAAAACATGTTAGTGTGTTTTTCCTAACAAAACTGTTAGGCCACGCCCCTTGTCGGTTAGCAAACAATATTATTGCGCTAGCAAACACGAAAACACGGCACAGCGGTCGCGGCTTTTGGCAGGATTTTGTTCACCCTTAGATGTAATAAAAATATCCTCAGATATATGATGAAATGAGGATATCCGCATGAAAACACATAGCCTGAAGAATCGTCCAACTAAAGTGGCAATGATCAGGCTCATTGCTCGTAAAACAGATGGACGATGGGGCCGAAAGGATCTGCAGTAGCGACCGCGCACTAGAAGACCCAGTATTGGAAGCCCTCCCACAAGGTTGACTGAAAACCTGATTAGTGTGGCGAGACGCACAGAACCGGTAGCTGTGGCGACACTTTTCGGAGGCCTATGTCCAGCAATAAACGTCTTCCGGCTACAATGATGACGATGAGATGTAATAATACTATCTACATTTTGATACAAGTGCAGAGAATTTGTCATTGCGACCGAGGCACGAGTTTCAAACGACGTTTTTCAATACACTTACGAAGAAATAAATAAACAGTGATTGACCTGCGCCTCGTGGGGATCGATACGCGCCTGGCCTGGTACGATAAATGTAATAAAATTATGGCGGAGAGCACGCGCTCTTTTCTTCACTAGTGCGGAAAACAGTCAATTGCGTGCCTAAAAGCAGATAGGTGGGATAAGAGCGGGTTTTCGAGAAAGTGTATTGAAAAATAAATAACAGAATAATAATTATGAGGGTGGATTGAAAAGGTCGAGGCCTGAATAAAAAAAATGTTCGATATTTTTTAAACTATATTTATTTTTCGATAAAATCACTACCTATACAGGAAAAGTTTTTAACCAGTGCGCAAATTTTGACATAATAAACTTGAATATATTTTAATAAACACGTATTTTTTATTTTGATATGTTTCAATAGTTTTTTTTTTTTTTTTTTTTTATTGGTAGGTAAAATCATCCAATGACGAATCCCGCCCTTGGGTGGGGCGGGAAACAGTGTCAGACTTTTACTGACTAAAAAACCTACCTTTCCATTCCTTGCCTTTATCCTGGGGCCTTTGGTGACAGTCTCACATAACCTTTGGCCCCAGTAATATGTTTCAATAGTAAAAAATTAAGTTAACGCTTACGAGACTTGTTTACTCAGAAATTTATTTTATGGACGTCGCTTGCCAGTCCGTCGACTGGTCGCCCGATTCACGCCGCGCGTCGACCGCTCGCCTGACGCGCCAGCTGGTATCAGAAGTACTCACGCGCGCTCGCTCTATGCGACGGTACCTACTTACGCGGTGCGATTATTGACCCCAGTTTAGCGATACAATTTTTTACAAGCTTTCTATTAGCTTGCACTGTATGTAACTATGTATGTTCGGCTCAAATCTTGCAACTCAATTTTGAAGCAGATATCTTCAACCGATTGAGCTGAAATTTTACATGCATGTGTAAATCGGGTGACAATGCAACATTATGATGACATGGAGTTGATCTGATGATGGAGCTGGAAGGTAGTCATAGAAACTCAGCAATAAAACAATACAACCCCATCGAGTTTGGGCTCGCTTGATTAGTACTGACGAGTACTTTGATCCTGTATGATAGCCAGGGTCTGATGATGGAGCCGGAAGGTGATCATAGGAACTCCACAGTTAAAAGATACAACCTCATCGAATTTGGGCTCGTTTGATTTGTATTGACGAGTACTTTCATCCTATATAATAACCAAGGTCTGATGATGGAACTGGAAGTTGGTCACAGGAACTCCGCCCTTAAATGACACAACCCCATCGAATTTGGGCTCGTTTAGTTTGTATTGACGGGTACTTTCATCCTATATGGTAGCCAGGGTCTGATGATGAAGACGGAAGGTGGTCATAGGAATTCCACAGTTAAAAGATACGACCCCATCGAGTTTGAGCTCGTTTGATTTGTATTGACGAGTACTTTGATCATGTATGATAGCCGGGGTCTGATGATGGAGCCGTAAGGTGGTCATAGGAACTCCGTAGTTAAACGATACAACCCCATCGAATTTGGGCTCGTTTGATTCGTATTCACGGGTGCTTTGATCCTGTATGATAGCCAGGGTCTGATGATGGAGCCGGAAAGTGATCATAGGAACTCGGCAGTTAAACGATACAACCCCATCAAATTTGGGCTCGTTTGATTCGTATTCACGAGTACTTGGATTCTATATGGTAACCAGGGTCTGATGATGGAGCTAGAAGTTTGCCATAGGAACTCCGCAATTAAACGACATAACCCCATCGACTTTAGGCTCATTTGATTTGTAATGACGAGTACTTGGATCCTATATGGTAACCAGGGTCTGATGATGAAGCTGGAACGTGGTCATAGGAACTTTGCAGTTAAACGACACAACTCTATCAAAATTGGGCTCATTTGATTTGTATTGACGAGTGCTTGGATCCTATATGGTAACCAGGTTCTGATGATGGAGCTGGAAGGTTATCATAGGAACTTCGTAAGAAATCGACACAATCCCATCGAGTTTGGGCTCATTTAATTTTTAATGATGAGTACTTGGATCTTATATGTAAACCAGGGTCTGATGATGGAGCTGGAAGGTTGCCATAAGAACTCCGCAATTAAACTATATAACCCCATCGACTTTAAGCTCATTTGATTTGTAATTATGGTACTTGGATCCTATATGGTAACCAGGGTCTGATGATGGAGCTGGAACGTGGTCATAGGAACTCCGCAGTTAAACGACACAACCCCATCGAAATTGGGCTCATTTGATTTGTATTGACTAGTGCTTGGATCCTATATGGTAACCAGATTCTGATGATGGAGCTGGAAGTTTACCATAGGAACTTCGTAAGAAATTGACACAATTCCATCGAGTTTGGGCTCATTTGGTTTTTAATGACGAGTATTTGGATCCTATATGGTTACCAGGGTCTGATGACGGAGCTGTATCGTGGTCATTGGAACTCTTCAGTTAAACGACTCAACCCCATCGATCGTTCTAGTTAGTTTTAATACATTCCTACAAAATAGGTACCAATTGAAAGGGCTTGCAGAGAGTAACTTGAAAATGACATTATTCGTAATCCAATATTTTCCTTTTTCTCAGTCATACTCCTGGTGGAGTGGTAGTGTTCATGGATCGTCTGGTAAGTTGGTTGCGGCTTTTGCCTGACTTCTCCATCTCTCTCTATTCATGGAACTTCGTGTACATTCAATGAGAAGAAGATGATTTAGTGAGGTCTGTCCATCTGGTAGGCGATTGGCCGCGAGAACGTAGGCCCTCTACTCTTCCCTGTACCACTAAACGTTCCAAAGAGCTTTCCCGCAGCCGTCGCCGTGATTCCGATCCCGATTTCCTGCCACCGTAGGCGCGGGCTTGCGGACAGCGGGCAGTGGGTAGCTCGCTGTCCGTCTGTACGGTAATAGACCGAACCAACCCAAAGGCGGGGGATTCCATTGGATGATTTTACCTACCATAAGAAAATAAATAAAAAAAAACCTGGCAGACTTCTAAAGATAGCAGACTAAGTTTCTTATGCTTTCCTATAATATGGGTAACAAATGAAAGGACTTGCTGAAAATACAAATGTGATTTAAATAAGGTATAACTAAAAAGTTAAAAATAAATAACAAATAAAAAAACTTTTTTAAAAACAAGCTTTCAATTAAATGGGCTAAAAAGAAGAAAATAAACTTTTCCTTTATAACTTTTACTATCAATTTATAACGGCATTACACAATTTATATGATATAAAAGCTTGTCGCGAGATTGAACTGTGTAAATACACAGTTATGTAAATAACTTTATTCATTAAATAAGTTAAAGAACTTCATCTATTGATTTTAATATTTTCAAAATCTCGCGACAAGCTTTTATATCATATAAATTGTGTAATGCCGTTATAAATTGATAGTAAAAGTTATAAAGGAAAAGTTTATTTTCTTCTTTTTAGCCCATTTAATTGAAAGCTTGTTTTTAAAAAAGTTTTTTTATTTGTTATTTATTTAAGTTTAGACTGTGTAAAGTTATTTGTAAACGTAATTCCAATTTATCCTTCATACTTTCATGGGCTTAGGACCATCAAAATGCAGAAAATAAATCATAATAAGTAAGAAAGTAGGTAATACGTTTTAATCCATTCAAAATAAAACATTTAGGTATGATAGGTATTTAGACATGGTACAATTTAGATTGCAACAATTGCATTTTGGCGTATTTAAAAAATTGTGGTGTGATTTAAAAGGCTCGACGTGGTGCTGGGTCTGGGTCATGGAGTTGTTGTACCGGCTGAAAGTGGTATGGATGGAGTCCGGCTGTATTTAGCAGCTTCCATACTGCGCTTTGGCTAACACCAAAACGTCGTTCTGCGTCGTAGGTACTGGCTCTTGGATTGCGTTCAAAAAAATCGGCTTCGACTGCCAGTCGAGGTCTGCCAGACCCTTGTGCGTGGCTCGGTGTTCTGAACTGGCCGTGATCAAGCAGCCTTTGGTTAGCTGCTAAAATTGTCCTCTCATTAGGGACCGTAGGATTGAGGATCCCTTGGGCTCGCATACGAGGTACGCTCTCCCTTTCGTATCTTCTTCGTGCTGCTCGTAAATTTTCATTGCTTAACAAATACACTCGCACCATTTCATAATACTCGCGGTGAGTAAAATGAGACATTGTCACTACGCTAGTCTAGTACGCGGCACACGCGCAAGGACGGCGAAGGGCGCGAACGTCCGACCTCCACTTCCGTAAGTGACGTACTGCATGTGCATGCGTTTTGTTTATCAAACGCCGGCGCCGCATGCCCCCGCACCCCCGTCTCGTGCGCTGGGCGTGGTCCAGCGGCCGGCGGCCTTCGCGTTTTCATTCATGCTCATTCATAGTATTACTATTAAATTATATCCATGTCTTGCTTATTTCAAATTGGGACAAAGTGGAAATATGAGAAAAAAAAAAGTCATAAACTAAAAATGGAAATGTGTTCTATTGCTTACACTGAGCCACCAAAAAAAATTTACGCAGTGGTTAAAAAATTTTCCTGTATAACTAACAAGCGTTGACTGCAACTTCGACCTCTTGTTTCATTATTTACATCTCTCTCTTTTGACATCACAATATTTCTTTGAATTTAATACACATAATATTTTAGATGACATGCCATAATTGTAAATCATTAATTCTAAAAAAACGGTAATTTAAAAAACTAAAAAACCCGACTTCTTTTCTGAGTATACATGAAAAAGCCCTAACACAAGAAAGTCGTTGTACCCGATTGCACTTATCTATATAATATTTTAAATACTGGCAGTCGAGACCCATTTAGAATTTAGAGCACATACCTATATTACATTGCAGATTACCTACTCCAATCAATTGACTAGACGGCTGACTTTCTAGAATGGGTCCCGACTGCCAGTATTTAAAATATTATATAGATAAGTGCAATCAGGTACAACGACTTTCTTGTTTTAGGGCTTTTTCATGTATACTCAGAAAAGCAGTCGGGTTTTTTAGTTTTTTAAATTACCGTTTTTTATTTTTTATTTTTTTAGTTTTATTTTATTACGATATCACTTTCAAAGTAATTACGAATCTAAAGACACCTCTCAAACTAAAATCCATCGAGCCGTTCAGATCACAGAGCGTGCCAAACATTTGAATTTGGCGCTACAAATCGGCCATTTTGTTTTTTTTTATTTTGATATACCCAGTGTCACTCTCACAGTAAATACGAATATAACGACACCTCTCAAGCTAAAATTCATCGAGCCGTTCAGGCTGCAGAGCGTGCCAAACAATTATACATACATACATACATACATACATACATACATACATACATATATACATACATACATACTCTCGAAAAACATAACCCTCCTTCTGGCGCAGTCGGGTAAAAAATGATGTATGTCGGTATCTACCAAATATTTGCACGCCACACTAGGCAGAATGTAATGAGATCATTATGACTCAAAACCATATTATGTACCACATTCTGACGAAATAAATGAATTTGAATATTTGGGAAAGAATCAATATAAAAGCATACAACAGTAAGTAAGCGAAGTTCGTTGGATGTGAGACGCACAGGGGCCCAAGTCTGCTATTTTTGTAAATTCAACATTCCAACACAATTCTTCTTGGAAAGTCATAATGACGCCATTGTATTAGTAGATTACCAAACTCAACAAAATCAACAATTATGAAACCAATGATAGACGATTCTGACACTATTGTAATAGCAGACTTGAGGCCTAGTCGTTTTTCATTCGTGAAGAAGGATCATACTGCACGATGGCGCCGACAACTCCTATTACTTCAACTCCTATTTATTAAATGCTGATATTATTGTACTGTATACTGCTGTTTGTTATCCATAGAAAATAAAATAAACAAATATGAGATTGGGCCTGCCCTAGCCGTAACGGTGGGAACAAAGGACTTAAAAAAAAAAATTGAAGGTATGGGGTAAAACTATATTAGTTATTAAAAAAAGAGGTTCAATATGGAACGAATGTATGTTTAGGAAATTGGCCATGGGTAATGTGAAAGTGTACCTCGGGGCTCTGGAACGACGGCAAAGAAGAAACAGGAGTGGATTTTTAGTCAGTACAAGTGTGACACTATCTCCCGAAGTTTCGATCACTTGTTATATTTGCATTAGCGAAAAAGCTCTTTATACAAAGATTAAAAAAATGGTATAGTACGCGGCAAATAAGTTTAACCAAAATGGCCGTCGTTGCTATGGTTACGCGTAGACCCCACTTCGATTGAGATCCGAAAATCGGTTACTGCGCATTGAAGGTCGCTCGCCATTTTGGTTCAACTTATATGCCACGTATTGTATCAAATAAATATATTTAAAAAAAGACAGATATTCTTTCTAAATCGTATCGTCGTTATTACACTGTCCTGAATCGTAGACAATTTAAGAAGTAGAGCGGCCGGACCTCCATTTTACACTAAATCGGATCCAATCTGTACCTCTACCATGAGTTTTAAGCAATAGTATTCGTCGCTACTCGATATCGACGCCGTAAATATTTTGTATGACAAATTTTGGTTCTGCAAGTGACCGCTAGAGACGCTGCAAAAATTGCCATACAAAATATTTACGGCGTCAATATCGACTAGCGACGAATACTATTGCTTAAAACTCATGGTAGAGGTACTGATTGCATGTACATACGTAGGTAATAGTATCGCATCGGAGGTATTATTACTAAAATTTTACATAAATAAATGTTCTCTATTTATTAAATATTCCATCAATCAAAATTCAATAAACTTCTGTAAACTTAATCAAACATAACACAAAAATGAAACTTCGCACAGAGACAACTAAATAATTGACGAATATAGGTAATGAAGTTATGAAAAACGAATTAAATATTTCAATTACAAATAGGTATTATGAGGCCTCAAACGTTTTCTATCCACCATCGTGTTTATGTTTTAGGGACACAACACCTAATCATAAAGCATAATGTTTCAGGGCCCACGAAATATAGCTAATTTGACCATACCGATCAAGTCTATACCCGAAAGTTTTCCCTATCGACAAGGCCGTCTCTACTCCAATACGACGATCACTTACAATGGTACCACATCAAGACTGGCTGACACATGCATTGATCTGGAAATAAAAGTCGCTTCTGGAAATAAATTGACGAAATATAGACGATTGAACTAAAATGAATTATCAGTTTTATTGTTTCCTAAACAGTGCTTTGTTACAAGTTTACTAGGAACTCGACTAAAATTAAATGTCGGTGATTATGTTCAGGAGGCAGCAGACCTTTGCAAGGCCTTGGGAATTTTTTCGAAGTTGGGGCTCCGGTGTGGGCACCGTCGTTGCAACAGCAACCGAGGGCCCAGCTGAATGCGTGCCAGAGGGTCATGGCAATACGCATGGTGCGAGGGTACTCCTTGCTGGCCAACCGCCATGGGATCTAGAGGCAACAGTCCTTGCACACATGCAGGATAAGCGCATGGAGAACGCCGGAGAGAAAATGCGTACAAGGACTGTTGCCTCAAGATCTCACAGCCACAGCCTGCTGGCCTGTCACAGTAGGCTCGCTGCTTTGCGGGAGACCATGCGGTATACCCTCTGGCAAGCGTTCCGCTTGGCAGCCAGTCACTTTCGCAGCGACAGCGCCCATACCGTCGCCTTGTGAAGGGCCATGGACCGAACGAAGTGTTACCAAACTCAGCTTCGCTGAAAACTTCGATTTACCGACAAGGATAACTTGATACATTTGATGCCAAATACTTTTTTTCTTTAGCCTATACTTTACCATTGCTGGGCAAAGGCGTATCCCAATTTCTTCCAGGTAATTTTTCTCGCGGGCCACCTCGAACCAGCCCTTGCGGTAGGCGTCTAGGTCATGTCGCCACCTCTTCCCACCTCGGCAGCTTTGTCCATGGGTACCTGAAGTTACAGAAGAGCCGCCAAATATTAATTTAAAAAAAAAAACAAAATGTATACATCTATATTCGAATGATAAACAAACAATTAATTTATTATTATTTCGACTGAAGGAAGGACTTTGTATCCATAGTTAAGAAATGAATAAAAAAGGACATTCTACTGTCCTGTCAGTGTCACTGTCACTGTCACAAAAAAGATGTTTACAAATGGGTGTTGTGAAAAACAAGTTTTTCTTTAAGTAATTTATAAGTTACAACATTGTGAAAATGAGGTGGAGTGAAGCAGTGACACTAGAATTTGTTAAGATATATATAAAGCATGAGTGTCTCTGGAATCCTTCACATCCAGGATACAAACTCAGGTACCAGAGGGAACAGGCTTATTCCGATATTAGTGCGGAATTCAAAGGTTCTACAATGAAGTCCCTGACTGTTCCCGAAGTAAAAATGAAGATAAAGAACCTTAGGACTACTTACGTGCAACAAGTGCACAAAATATTACAGAAATCGAGTCCGGACTCAATCTACGAACCTTCATTAGTGTGGTTCCATGAAATGGATCGCTGCTTGAAACATGTACCCAGTAATCGGCATTCAAGCTCGTATAACACTGTAAGTATTGTAGGTTTCATCTAAAAAATCAATCCATAAGCTTATTCAGTTTAAGGGTAAAGTGTTAATTGATTAGGTAAAGTAAAAAAGTGCATTTTTATTAAAAAGTATGACTGCCTTCATATGTGTTAACATAATATTAACTTACTTACAAATAACCATTATAAAAATTCTTTTAGTCTCATGAATCTCAAGATATGGATTCATCTTGCCAAATCTGGGTTGATCAAGAGTTACAAAATGCTAATTTGGATGAAACAAACCCTGACCCACTTGTCCCTCAAACAGATAATGAATATGATTCTGCAAAACTTGATGAACAGCCCTCAAAAGTCAAGATTGAAAGAAGATCTTCCCCAGTTTACTATAAGAAAATTAAAAAGAAAAAACTTAAACACCGGGTTGCAAGTAGAAATTATTCCACCAATTCAAATTCTCAAAGTACAAAGGAGGATGAATTTGATATCTATGGTAAATATATTGCTACACAACTGAGGAAGATGGACCTCCATAAAGCGTTGAGGATTCAGTTAGAAATACAGAATCTTGTAAGCGAAGCAAGGATCTCAGATATAGTATCTAGTGATTAAATAACTTCTTGAAAATCCAGGAAGCTGGAAATGTACTTGTATACCTCCATTTTTAAGGCCTAGTGTCCACCAACGTGTAGCTTCGTATATGTATATTTGTCATTATATGCAATGACATGACGCTACTGCTTCATCAACACAGTTGTCTATTGTCTATGAAGTTACATGTCCGTGCTCAGTAAGCATTAGTGAAGGTGGTCACAAATTGTAAAACCAGTGTAATTCAGCCAACAATGTGGTGGTTTGAAGCTCTTGTCAATAATCTTGTGATAGACAGTATTTTAGTCCCTAGCTAAATCCTAAATGAATAGGTTTATAATATTATAATTGCAAATATTTATAATTTCAAGTTTTATAAGTAGTTTTATGTTTTATTTTACTAAAGTATTATTATTATTGTGCAATTTCATGATGAGGGGGGAAGGGCTAGGATTAGCCTGTGAAATTAAAATTTACTTAAGTGCTTGAACTTTTCAGTGTCAGGTTCTTAAATGGCTTTACTGAATTATAATCATAAAAATCTTAAATACAACCTTTGTCTCAGTTCAGCTAACTCTGATGAATGATGTTTCTATGAAATAGCAATTCAAATGAATTGAGATAGTTGTTTTAGGGCGATTCTTTGAAACCGAGAGGGTGTCTCATTTATCTGGTCTAGTTTATTCTTTATAACTTGATATTTTTATTTGTATATAAGTATATTAGTGAAAACTAATATACTTGTTAGTGATTGGGGAAACCCAATCACTAAATGTATCAAAGGCACTCTTTTGCGCCCAGTGGTTTACGATACAAAATAGATAGGTACGAAAGCTAAACCAGATAAATGAGATGTTCTCTCGGTGTCAAAGAATCGCCCATTGATGGTTTTAATGATTATAATTCCATAAATATTACTTATTACTAGTAACTATACTTTAGTCAGTATAGAACTTGACACTGCCCTGTAAAATGTAAAAAAATTGAAGAAAATTTGAATTTCGTGAGCTATATTTGAGCAGAGCCCTTCAACAAACTTCCAAAGTGCAAATTATAAACCAAAGATTTATTAAAACAACGATAATATAATAATTAAGATAACATGCTTGTCTTATTTAAAACTAGGTTTTGCGTGCGGCATCGCTCCCGCTCAACCCTACTCTACCCTATTCCATCCTACTCTACCCAGCTCTATCCGACTCTACCCTACGCTACTTAGGAACCTTCTCCTGACAATAACAAACACAACAAAAAAAGAATTAGCGAAATCGGCCCAGCCGTTCTTGAGATTTGCGCTTAGCAATACATTTAGCGATTCATTTTTGTATTTACTTATAAAAAACTAGGCTAAACAGCGCTTGACTTTACACTATAGAGTTTAAGCATGAAAAACACTCAAAAGTAAACATCTCCTTATATTGTAAAGTAAGCAGGCCTGTGTTACAGCCCATTCACGACCTTGCCGCTCTGAGCGGCACATAGAAAGAAAGAAAAACAGTTTATTTACACGGAATGACGCAACTAAAAACTAGACAATAATCATCATAAAGGAAAGATATACGGCCGAACCCTCAGCATAAAGCTGTACCCTCATGCACAATACGATAAGCACACAGCGCTGGTTTTCGACGTTGGCCGGTGTTGACATAAAGACCGGAACGATGCGGTATGCAGAAAGATAAAAAATATAAAATAATTTTAAATAAATAAAATAATAATAAGCTAAGCCCGGTGGTGGTGAGCGGGAAGATCAAAAATGTTTGAAGCACGCCACGAGGCGCCGCTCGTTACGCCTATCGATACCGCCCTGCATGCCGCTAAGTACGAAATCATGAATAGGCTGTTAGCTGCCGGTCACAGCGGTAGGATCCTGAACGGGCCGTTCATGACCACCAAAATCCATTTTGTGGTTGTCCTCGACTGCTGCTGGCTCGATATAGCTCCTAAATACTACACTAGAAAAACACTTTATCTAGTATGAAAACATGGACGTAAGACCAGGCAATATGGTAAAAAGACTGTAGCCTTGCCTTTGGGGTAGATAAAAAAAATTACTGACAAGTGTGACAACTGACATTACTGACAGTTAATTTGTTGTTAATCTTGATTGTTGTGAGTCGATATCGAAATTGTGTTAAAAATATAACTCTCGAACCAAATAACTGAAATGAGGTGGAGCGAAAACGAAACATATCAATTTGTAAAAATATATTTAAGTCATGAACATTTATGGAACCCAGAGCATACGTCGTACAGACTCAAAAGTAAAAGGTTAAAGGCTTACAGAGAAATAATTGCTGAACTGAACGAAACAACGGGCATATTACTTAATGAAACGGAACTAAAGATAAAAATAAAGAATCTCAGATCGACATATATGCAAGAAATCGCAAAGATAAAGCAGCGGTCCGGACCAGAATGGTCGTACAAGCCCAATATGAAATGGTTTGCTGAATGGCATAAACGCTTCGGTGGGTTAAAGAAAACAGTCGAAGATTCTTCTTCGTTCGACGTAAGTTCTTTAGTACTTTTAAATGCAAAAATATTCTTCAGTGCTCTCAATCTTAGAGGTAGACATCCCATGAACCACTCTTGTCCTACATTTTGGCACTAATCGTTTTTCTTCCAATCTATCCTGTTGATTATCACTAACTTCATTTTCTTTCATATTATTCCTAATACAACTCATTTTGACTGGCCTGTTGGTCTAGTGTTCAGTGGCCCTGACTGCTATGCCAGAGGTTGTGGGTTTGATTCCCACCACATTGTTTGTGTGATGAGTATGATCATTTGTTCTGTGTCTGTGTGTAATTTATCTACAATATTTATGTATTTAGAAATATTTAAGTATGTTCATCAGTTGTCTAGTACCTATAACACAAGCTCTGCTTAGCTTGAGACTTGACGAAGTTGTGTGATAATTGTGGAATATTATATTATTATTATTTATTCTTTTTATTCATTAATATACATATAAATTATATTTTTAAATATTTCTTTAAAACAAACCATTAAATAAAAACATTTAAAAATATAAAAAATAGTGTCCCACCGGTATCGGGAACAGGGTTCAAGTTACCAGCGGTCAGGGCTCCAGAGAATGGAACCTCCTAACGATACAAGCCGTGTCCAGGAGTACCGCTTTCTGAATCAAGCCCTTGATCCAGCCGCCTAACGAGAGCCCCCTAAGGTGTTGGTCGAGGCTCTTGGCTATTAAGCCATTGGCTGAAACAACTATCGGTACAATGATCGCCGAATCCACTTATTATTTATATTATTATTTATTTTTATATGCCCTCTTCCTCTACATTCAACTCCTGACAACATATCATTAGACGGTATTGATGCATGTAAGGTGAATGTAGTTACTTACAGTCAGTAATAAGGTACTCTTAACAAAGTGTCTTGCTCTCATTCATTTCAAAATCACTATACATATTCTGATATTTTGGATACTAATTGACTTAAATAACTTACTTTATACAACTCATTTACAGCATCAAGATTCAATAGATGAAACAAATCAGAAAATATGGCTGTCAAATGAAGATAATATGGAAGATGATACTCTTGACCCCTTTCCTGAAGATGATGAATACACTCTGATTTTAAAAACAGAACCCCGAGAAGTGCCCCTTATCAATGAAAGCCGATATCAAAATAAAAAGAAAAAAAATAAACATCGAAGGCCTAGTACAGATTGCTCAGAGAGAACATTCATAGACAGCATAGACTCAAGTACAGGAAATGCCAAAGAGGATGAATTTGATATTTATGGCAAGTATATTGCATCACAACTTAGAAAGATGGATTTGCAGAAAGCTTTGAGGGTGCAACTTGAGATACAAAGCTTTGTGAGTGAAGCAAGGCTATCAGGATTGGATGGAAGTCATTAAAAAGTATTTTTTTATAAATATAAGTCAACATGAACAAAAAAAAGAAAAAGCTTTGTTGGAGCACGAAACCTAGTCACTTCTGCGAAACTTCAAGCAGATTCAAGAATGAAGTTATTTTTCCTTTGATTTGGGGGAGACATTTATAGCAAAAAAAAAGAAAGAGATAACAAAATCGAGCTTTGAAAGGAAACAGTTGTCAATAAATCTTTGCTCTGAAATACATCTGTTATTGGAGAGACCGCATTACTTTCGGTGCTCGATCAGCCACTCTCAATGCTCAGATAAAATACTCTAAGAATTTTTAAATCAGGTAGCTGCTTGGATCATCACACCATCTCGACCCAGAAGCCACACCAGTTTCGAGTTGCATCCACTAAAAATTAGGCAAAAGATCCTAGAAAAAACTGCGACTTAGAAGAATCCGGATAGAAGAATCCGGCATTAATCCCGTCACCCATCTGATAAACTTGGTTATAACAAGGCAGCTAAGGAACTAGAGGCGATTCTACCAACTCAATTTTAACAGCATAAATACAGATGTTGTCATCTACAGAAGCCGGCGTTAACTCGCTCTGGAAGGCAACAAAAAACCTGGATAAATGCGCCAGCTCGCCCTGCCAAAATTTATTATATTAATCGTAACAGGTTGCTCGTCAAGCAGCCCCTACGAGTATTTGGGCAGCCGGAATTCCGCTTCGGTCGCAATGACAAATTTCTCCACTTGTATCAAAATGCACTATTATCAAATCCTAACAATTTTCAGATTTACTATCAGGTGGGATCGCAGTCAGCACTAGTTTGGTAATTTTTATTTTTTGCTCTAAATTATTTTCAAAGTAAAAGGTGCAAATCATTGTAAAAATAAATAATTTCTTACTTGTTTTGCCGACTTTAATTTTCCTAGAATTTCCCGATTAAATTAAGGCGAGACCATTAGGCGGCTAATGAATAATTATATTTATTTTGCAAATAAGTTTCAAAAGAACACTTTTACACGTCATTTTGTTTTTTCGTCAATGTAAACAAGAAGAGGCCGGTGTTTTCTTATCGAAATACCCTGAGAAGAAAAACCGAAACACGGCGGTGGTCAAAGTCTCTTAAAGTCCATATTGTAAACATGTAATGGTCAAATCATATGAGAACCATGCAGATTAGTGCCTCAGATTGTCTTTTGAAGAAAGAACCACACAGATTTGAATGAAACTGTCCAGTCAGTGCAAGCTTTTGTCAGTATTCGTGTAGCTGTGGTGCTATTCTCTATGAAAACGCAGCGCTGTCTCAACGACGAACACCCAAATAGGATACATTGGATTGTCAACCTAATGTACCTAGACATTAGATTGTAAATTCAATGTATCCTATTTGGATGTTCGTCGTTGCGGCAGCGCTGCGTTTTCTTAGAGAATAGCACCACTTAGGACTATTTTTTTTTTTTTTTTTTTTTTCGGTAGGTAAAATCATCCAATGACAAATCCCGCCCTTGGGTGGAGCGGGAAGTAGTGTCAGACTCTTACTGACTAAAAACCTACTCCGTTCCATTCTTCGCCTTGGTCCCAGGGCCCCGGGTGCCATTTTCACATACCCTTTGACCCCAGTAGGCTTCGGCCCTGTCGGGCCCCTACAGTTTGCTGACAACTCTTTGAGGCGCGCGGGAACAGTGCGCGCCGTAAACGACTTGAGCTCGGACCGGTCTGTTACCGGACGGACGGACAGCGAGCTACCCATTGCCCGCCGTCCGCGAGCCCGCGCCTACGGTGGCCGGAAATCGGGATCGGAAACCCGGCGGCGGCGGCGGCGTGTACGCCGTTGCCTGATGCGGTCGGCCTCCTCCTTTGCTAGCATTACTGCTTCGCAGAAGGAGGCGACCGCCTGCCACTCCTCCTCGCTCCGGAGCATGGCTTGAACCAAAACCCGGCGCGAGAGATCGCTGCCGCCGATCGCCCCCACAAGGACACGGCGATGCTCTTCCCACCACTTAGGACTACTATGGAGATTGTTTTTGAGGTTTTCGTAAAGTAATAGTTTAAAGTTCGTGTTTTGACACTTAGATTATAATAATAGATTTTGAATTGTGATGTCATAAAATTTAGGCCCACTCCCTCCCTCTTGTCACATTTCGTTAACCCCCTCCTTCCCCATGAACGTGTGACGTAATTTATGGATGGTCCCAATAGGAAATCTAATAGTTCTTTTTATTATTGAATTATTTA